>WKFP01014123.1:97834-129308 GCA_011057875.1 Pterocles orientalis | reverse complement strand
CATAACTCACTCAACTTCAGAGAAGCCACAGTGACTTACACCACCTGAGACCAGGCTCTTGTAGTCACCATAAGAGCAGGGCAGAAAAGGCTGATCAGGTCCCTTTGGACAAAGGGTGAAATCCTGTCCTTGCTGGAATCCACAGAGAAGTCTCCGTGATTCCTGCATCGGCAAACACCTCTGCAATAAGCAACTGCCTCCTCCAGAGCTGCAAAAGGATCACAAATGACTGCAGTTCTTGTCTCCTCGGTACCTGCAGCACCATGGTGAAAAAGCATCAGCCAGGTACCAGATTAGAGGCAAATCAAACCATGCATTGACAGAAGCCATTTCACTGAACTTCACAGCTACTACAGCCCCAAATCAGGAAGGGGAAAGAAACAACTTTTAGCTATTTAAGGAGTGCCACTGGCATAGTGAGGGATCTTGCCTGAATCAAGGCCAGAGACACAGCTTTGCTACACAAATCTGACATTTAATATTACAGCCTTGCAAACCAAGTAGCCTGCAAAAGTAGCTTTTATTATTACTCTGTACTGGTGGTGAGGATCATAATACGAGTTTCTGTGATCAAAATGCTGACTGCCTTGAAAACCAGATGAACCATTAGATGGAAACATTGTATAAAACCATTCTAGGCCTGTGCTCTTATCAGACAACCATAATCAGCAGCCCCGGGATCTTCCAGCACTTCAGGGCTAATTTCTACGTCAGTGTTAAGTAAATTCCATGCCATGGATAACCTAAATTATTTGGCAGATTAAACTGCAAGAAGCATAGCAAACATTACTTAAAGAATTTTTAAAACTGCTGTACAAAGTGCACTATAGCGATAAAATAAAGCAATACCTAATTAATATGCACAAAAAAGCCCTACAGTTAAATAATTTTAACCCCTTCCTCACCACTGATTCTTAAGGATGGTGTGAACAGAACACACACTGCAATCAGCTATGCAGAAAAACATCTTAGTTATAAGATGAGGCTGCCAGGAGTGCAGGTCTCTAACAGAAGAAAATCACCCATAAACAGAGTGAGAAACTGAGGCTTCCCCATTCAAAACCATGGTTTTCCTCTCATTACTCTGACATTGGCATCACTCTACCAATTCAGCAAGCGCTCTTAGCATTAAGCCCCTTACCTCAAGTTCTCTCTCCCTGTTTATTCCCATTGCTTTATGAACATTTTTCTCCCTTCTGGACTACAGGAGCCAAGAATTTTTACTGTAGGGAAGACTCTGAACGTGATATGGCCCATTGCTTCATCTGATACGTGCTCCCTACTCCTTCCCACCACCCTACCATGTTCTGCCTCCACATTGTTCTTCCACAACATAAAGGCTTGACGTATGGCTCAACCACCCATCAAAACTCGACGCTGCCTTCAGTAAAGTTCTCACTGTGCACTCTCAGTTCACTCTGCTGTTCTTTCGAAAAGAACTCTCCCTTTCTTCTCTGGCTTTACTTCCATCTCATACTTGTTATTTAGACCCAGCAATGACCATCACAGTCCCTGGGCAGTTTTCCGTGCAGTCATGGGGCAAGCAGCAGAGCAGTTTTCAAGATGCTTTACGGCCCCATGCAGCTGTATTCAGACTGGAACATTTGAACCCCAAACTGAGCAATTGAACTCACATGAAAATTGCTGCTGACAGTGTAACTAAACAGAAGACCTACTTTTGCAATCCCTGAGGCCAATACAAGAAACAGTAGTGAAGAAATGGATATTTTTCATCCATTTGGTGGCAGTGATCACCATTAAATTTGAACATAAAGCTCAAAAGACCTATGTAGTGTCACCAAAAATCCTGGAGTGGACAGTCAGATGGTAAGAAATCTCTTGGAAATGACTTTATGGGTGGAATCATAAACTGATTTTGGAGCGAAAGTTTTATCAGAAGTCACTGAGTTCTGAGAGGAAGGAAAGTTCTGATTTCTTCCCTTTGGCCTTTCTTCCCTCTCAGTCCAGACCACCCCAAGCCATTCCAACAGCAAATTAATCAGGTTTGAGTTCCCAGTTTAAAATTTCTGGGGGAGCATCTCTCTGGTTTGTCTGCATTTGCAGATGGACAGCACGTACTGCTGAAGACCACGACTTCCTGATGATGCTTGTGTCACCCTGGAGCCAGAGGTGACCTAATAGTGTGAGAAAAGCAGGCTAAATCTGCAGAAGATGATTTTATGGGCACAAAGTTACAGAGAACTGCTGACAAGAAGCCAATACAGCTGATGCACTTTCCTGGACTATTTAGACAAATGGTCCATACAATATAGTCCCACTGGCAGCTCCATGAGTAGTGGGGTAGCAGGAGGCACGTACAGCATCCATATATTCACAGGTACCTCTAATGTACACAAAAATATATAATAAGCAGCAGCAGTCCTCATTAGAGTGCAACCAAGAATTATGGAGATCCTAACCTTGCAAGCCGAATAAATTATTGCCAGAGGATTATTATGTATTCTAACAATATCTAATGTACCTCTTTGTCTCCCATAAATTACAGGCCATCCTTTGACTCCTAGAATACACTCTGTAGTGCATAGCCACTACACAGTCCTTTTTTTTTTCTCTAAATACTCACAATAGAAACTCTAATCAGTGTGGTCTTGCATAGAGATTTTAACAGCCGAGAAAAACGTACTTGTAGTCACACGTTCACTGGCCTGGTGTAACTATTTCAATTACCAAAGCAAATGACCACAATTTAAATGTGCTGATAAAGGGGAAGCTCATTTGCAGTGTGTACGTAAGAATAGCATTATTAGCTCCACACACACCCCTGTTCACAGTTCCACAGGAACTTTACCATTGTACAAAGTATCTCCACCCAGTGTAGGCTATAGCAGAGTCTCCATGACCATTTGACTTTCTGCCTTTCAGTAAAAAATTGCCAATAACACCTGCTTCTGCATTGACTTATCCAACGCGGACTTAACGACTCACAATAGTCAGTCATCAAACTCAGTTCACTCCAGCAACCAAAAAAGAAAAAATCTCTTGTATTTGAACACCTTCCACTCACAATCGATTAGAGATGACACCCAGCAGATCTTGGGCCCTGGTACTCTGTGTGCATCAGCACCAGCTAAGCTAGCTGATTCACATCAATAGCTGGCCCTCAGGTAGTCTTGAAATTAGCAGAACTTGGTGCATTTGCCCTTCTTTCCTGAGTGCTTTTGTCCACACTCAGGCAGCACTAGAATGGGCTGACTATTGTTTTCCAGCAGATTTATCCAGACATTGGATACCTGCATCGAGATTTTTAAACATCTGGATATACCAAAAAGCACCACAGAATTAGAAAGTTCTGTATCCCAGAACCGGTTCTTTTATTGTCCATTTCTGCTGGGAAAGATGTGAAACATACATTTGATTGTGTGCCACATTAAAACTGAAAAGAAAGCTAAAATTACTTTAAAACATCCCATTCCATTTACAAGGCCACAAGGATAATTGTTTTGCATTATGCTCTCAAGTTCTTCTTGTTTAAGGTTCCTTTTACCACTTAGACTGTCACATTCACACACATGCACATTCACATCTGCCTTTAATATGAAGAGTCCAAGAAGGATATTGTGCATAAACCTTCAGGAGCTGTATTTTTAATATATATTAACGAGATAACGGATACCCTGAGTAGGCTGGTCAGGGAAAGCAAACGGAGACAAGAAATATTCTCAGGGTGTTATTGATTCACTGTTTTTCAGAACAGAGGGAATCATTTTTAACTGGTTTAAACTATGATGGACTCAAGTGGAAAACGCAAGCAGAGTTAGCAAGGAGCATAATTGACTGGGCATGGAACTAAGTAACCTCTCAGCATGCTGGAAGTGGTGGAGCGAGGGGGGTTACAGCTGGGGTTGCTCCGGACCCAGAGCCCTTTCTTCCCAAAGTGAACTCTGCCAGCAGCCAAAGACGACAACGACAACAAGTAAAGGGTGGGGAAAAAAAGGGGGAAGAAAAAAAAAAAAAGGTCCAGCCACTCAGTTACATGATCTAAATTCTAATCAAACATCATTTAAAGCATGTTTTATTTCAGCCTCTAGAGAGATAGTCCCTCCTGACTCCTCACCATGGCAACCGGTGTCTCATTTCAGAAGTGTCATGCCACATTATCATCTTGCCGGCTCACACACTCCTGCCTGACAAGTTCTCTCTGCCCCTTGTGACAACCGTTCCAGGCTTATGCTGTTTATTTTTGGTGTCAGGCTGGCCCTGGCAGATTGAAAGGCAACCTCAACCCCTTGAACAACAAGCACCACACCCCACTTGGTGATAAGAGATGATTTGAGAAGATATTTGCTTACATGTGTATAAGCAATTTGCTGTATGATGAAGCCACGGTGTGTCTGTGTGAATGCACGCATATGCTTGTGTGTGCAAAGGGGAAGGAAATGGAGAAGCGTAACATTTCATGAGAAAGCAAACAATCCATTTCAGATCCAAGGTAGATTTCAATCATCGGATCCTGTTATTCACACAGAACAATATGAAATATAGGCCAAAAAGACATCATAGGTACTCTCTCCTAAGAGAAATGAATGCAAAGCTAGACATTGTCTCTGCAAAATATCCTCACTGCAACCCTGCAGAGTGCTGCGAGACACAGCAGCAAAGGTACTTCACAGAAGGAATGAGGACAAAATGTAATTTTTGACATTAATTTGACTGCTGAGACTGTGGCAGGAAAGCAGTGCTTCTTTCCATTCAAGAGACCCAGAATTAGAAACAGTTTCCCTACCTTCCCATCCAAGCAGGTAGAGAACAAAGCGTTCTTGGATTAGTTGTGCTGTTGTTACCTACCATTAATCCACGAGGGATGCCCTAGGCTGTGGGATGTGATGTCTAGGTAGCAGCACCACAAAGAAGAAATTAAGAAATAGATGTTGGCAGTAAAGACATCAGCAGAGATTTCATACTTAACTATCCACACCAGTTTCTCTAGCCCATGAGAGATGATGGGTGAAGATCCACTCTAGAACAACGCACTAAATGAAGGGAACATCCCTCTCAGCTAAAAGGGCAGGAGTAATGAAAAGTCTTTTTTTTTTTTTTTTCACAGAAGTCGCAACATGCTGAGACAGTTAGAATCTTGGTCTTATGTTAATCAGTAACCGACTTCCCAATTATAATTTTAATGGACAACTATCCATTTTAATATTCACAACAGCCACACAAACCCTGCAGAATATCTGGCTGTGATGGGTCACTCAACACTCACAGTCACTAGGAACATCATTATCATAATGTTTGTACATTTTTCCACCAGAGAGCCAAAAGAGTAGCTTACAACACTGATAAATCAGCCAGTTGCTTGGGGACATTCTACTTAAAAGGAAAAAAGCAGCATTAAATGCAATATGTGTGATAAAGGGCTTATATATTTCAGGTCATCTACAGACACTTGAGTTGCCATCCCACATTTCATGGAGAGAACAGAGCATCACCCTCTGATAAGCAGCCAAAAAGGACTGATTTCTGGAAACTTCATTGTGATATTTTCACACAAGTGATTAGGAAGCTGGTTACTGACAATGTGCCACAAATTGCTGCAGTGACCTCTTTCCCGCTTAACATAGGTCATCAAACCTCTGGACCAATTTCTCTGTGGCTGTGTCTATGCCAACAGATAGCCGAACTCTTCCAGCAAAGATCACCAGCCTGTGAATATCTACAGAGTTGCTGACCGAAAGACTGATTCTAAAGCCAATCTGTATGATGGGACAGTATAAACAGTAACAGGTCTTGAATGACTTCTGCTCAAGACAGCCATCACAGGGACAGAAAGTGATGGTCTCTAAGAGACACACCAGCTGGACAGTGACCTGGATAAGAATGGCCCCAATAGCACCAAGTGGGAGGACAGCAAATGCAGAGGTCATAATTACTTCTGGCAGTGATGAGTGTTTTGGGCAAAGCTGGTGTCAGCCATGCCTCACAAATTGTTCTCACCTTTTCAAAGCTGTGTGGTGAGAAAGGAGCCCATGATGGAAGAAATTAACATCAGAGAAGGTTGGAAGAGGAACAGTCTGAAGCCTGGCACAGCACTGCAAAACAAGGTGCAACAGCATGTGAAAGATGGCTGTAAGACTTTTCATACTGAGACAGTGCATATAGAGCTTCTCCATCACACACACATCGTTAGTGATATAAACGAGTAGCACATGCAATTTGTGGACAATCTCGTGCCTCTACCAAAGCCTGCAAAATTCACCCAGTACGTAACCCAAAGACTGAAGTCAGCTGGAGCAGGGGATGAGAATTCTCTTGAAAAAGTGAGATGTGATAACATCAAATAACAATATGCCTAAAGTTACGCATTTAATTTAGTTTACATGCATATTTCCATGCACTGCTCTGGTCCTGGAAAGAGGTGTGAGTGTGGTTTACCACGGAGTTTATGTGGGTCACAAAGTAAACAAAACTTGACCCAGTTATTTCAGAAAAAGAATCACACACTGGGCAAAACCATACAATTAACTCCGATGCAATCTCTGAGCAAATAAGGAGCTAATTTGAAAACAGCTTTCATTAAAAACAAACAAAGCAATATGTTCATTTAATTTTTAATCCATTTTCTGGTAACTGTACCATAGAAAGACAGAGGCTTACAATAGCAAGGCATCTGTAAACAAAATATGATCATCCCAAGACACACTAATGGCATTTTACAGAGTTTGTAAGAGTAGAGCATGTACATTATTAAAACCATAAAATGAGAAGAATTAACATAGATTATGGAACGGCAATAAAATTCCAGTATTGCAAGTTCCATAAAAAGCAACAAACACAGTAAACGCTACATGAGGCCTTTCCAGAAAAGAGGAAAGGAAGACAAGCAGAATGTTTCACAAGGCAGAAACACCATCCAAGGAAGGAAAGAAGGCTGGCAGTGATGCCTGTACGGCTGTACTAACCATGGGCTCAATTCTGCCCCCGCTGCACACCTGCAACACCTTATCAGCTAAGATTTCTCAATTTCCATATCAAACGCATGTGCATACCTAGAGGCAGAATTTAACCTGCTCCCTCAAACAATACACAGCTGACAGAAATGCACAGCCACTGTGGCAACACATCACACTGCCTAGTCACCTTGTTTTACAGGGAACATACAGTATATATGTAAATCAGCAGTCTTTTTTTTTCCTGAAAGTGTCTGGGTACTTATAATCATACACACAATCAGGTGTAAAAAATATGTATACACATACACACATGCATGTGTTGGTACTACCACATAACCCAGCCTGGGAGACTTCCACGCCCAAATGCCCCAGTGAATATCTACCCATCTCTTCACAGCTGCAAAAAGCCCAGCTTGCACAACAACTGCAACGATGAACTGTTGCGAGAGACCTCACATTGCCTACATGGTCCATCTATTCATCTCTGCACACAAGTCTTTCTCATACCACTGCATGCTTTTTATACTCCATTAAAGCAAATTGTTAGTGTTCTTCAGCAAAATGTCCCAGGAAAGGACTCAAAGACTGGCAGGAATTCAGCTTTGGCAAGTGAATCCTGTATTTTGTCTTACATTTGCAGTTGCTCAGGCATATCTATATATCCGTCTGTACACCTATCTTCATAAAAGCCTAACTGCAACAAAATAAATAATAGTAATTCTGCTGTTTCTCTGTTTCCGGTATTCTCTGCCAGAAAGCAGGTAATAAAACAGCAAGCTCTCTGAAGTAGACATTATCAATCCAAGCCATGCAAACAAACACTTCACCATTTTATATTCTCACATGTCAAATGAACATCATCGTTCCCTTTGGTGTCTTAAAATATCAGGTCCATAAAATTACTAAAAGGCAGAGCAGCAATGCTGCCTAGTGCTAGGACCACCTAGAACAGACAGAAAAGCTGACAGTGCCGTTGTTTCCCAGAAGCCTCTTCCCCTCACAGAACCAGGCGATGGTCCCTTTACAGTCTCCCTAGCTGAACAGCTAAATTTTGATATCTCACATTTGATGCATCAGTTCTCTTTTTCCACCCCCCCCCCCTTGAAGTGTAAGAAGACTGTAGAATGTATCTGTGACTCCATTCCCCTCCTAGCTACCCACAAAGATACAATCACACCTGCCTCTGAGAGATTATGTTAATTTGCAAGTAAGTCTGAAGCCTCACAGCTACATCTGTATCATCTTCACTTATTTGTGGTTTTGAATTTGCAGAGCAGTGTTTACTGTGTGAAGTGCTTGCAGGGGCAATGGGTAAGTGAGGCCCACCTTGTACGTGAGCTTCCCTGGGAGAAAAGCTGTCTGGAAACTGGAATCAGCATCTCCTGACCACGGAAGCAGCATGTTCAGCCCAGGGAGTGGTGGCCAGATGCCACCTCAAGCCCTGAGCCACTCAGTGGAGATGCAATTATATCTCTCTGCCTGTCAGCCAAAAGGATACCAGAACTTCTTTAATGTTTATTTCTTACTTAGCCTTCTTACGCACTTCTCAGCAGCATAGGGAGGCTAAACAAGAAATACTGTGGGCCACTGAATATGGGAATTAGAGTGAGAGAAATCCCTTGCATAGCCTGGTCTGTCCACTGCTACAGTTTTTTTTCAAAATAATAGTGTACACTGCATGACAGATGCTGACAGACAGAAACTGGCTTTTCCGGGAAATGAATAGGGCTTTCCAGCTTTATCCTTTCAGAACAGTGTTAAAAAAAAAAAAAAAAAAGTAATAATAATAAAAACAACCCTGGACCAATGTCACTGTTGAAAAATACAAAATGAAAATACGAGCGTTGCTGCTAGGGGCTCTCCTCAGTTCGGAATGCAAGGTTTACAACAAGGCTATAATTTTGCAGACTAGTAAAATCAACTTGGTGGCAAAAGAGGGTGGGAGGGAAGCGGAAATAGAGTCTGAGCTTTGGGGAGAGGAGGAAGGAGGCTGGTGAAAATGCTGATATTTACTTACTGTAAATGTTGAGCCTATAAAACCTTCCCTCACACAGCAGCCTAAAGTGCCAAGCAGACAACAACAATAGCATGCTTGAATGAAGTTGTATATTGTTTTGTGAAAGCAGCAGCTCACAGCAGAACTGAGATTAATAACAACCGCAGCTTTCTTGGTGTAAGTTACACGAGCACGCCAACACTTGCTGATAGCATTCAGCCCGGCAAAGCGATCTCTGCAGCACCAGAGATGCTCGTTACAGGAACGGATCACCTCTGGGTTTGTTTGTTGATGGGTTTTTTTTCAAACTGAAGTGAAAAGGGAGTGAATTTCTAGGGTGCTGCCTGATCAACAACACGGGTGGCTGTTCCTCTGAGACAAAGGAATTCAACTCGCAAATAAAATCTCTTGCAAATCTCCGTCTTGAAGGGAGATGTTTGCAAGGAAAGCAGGGAATCTATTTAGAGGCATTGCTTGCAAGACTTTACCTGGTTAAGCCACCAGGGATTGCTGGGATGCCAGAGCAGAACCCCAGCCACATATTTATTTATTTGGGGGCATAATTTCTTAGAGATGTTCCTGCATCTTTCCAGTACATAGGAAAAGGGAGGTCAAAACCTCCCCGTTGGGGATCCCTCCATCTGGAGCGACCCTCCGGAGGCCAGCGTACCTGTGGGAGGGCGAGCCACGCAGCAGCGGCCCGGCCGCCATCCCCTTCGCCCCGAGGGGCGGCCACCGGCGGGGAAGGAGGCTCCGTTCGCCCGGGATCCTTCATTAATTGCTGGATGTGTTTAGTTAATGAGGTGTGGAGCAGCCTCTAGTGGCGGGCGGCGGGCAATGGCGCCACCGCAAGCCGCCGAGCTCGGCCGAGGCGCTTCTGGCGGCTTCCTCCACACAGGCTGAGGGGAGCAGCCGCGGCCGCCCTCCCGTCACGAGCCGCCGTTTTCCCGCCCAAGGGCCGCCTGGGCTCCTCGCGGCCGAGAGACGCGCTGGCGGGCGGGAAGATTCCGCCGCGTGCCAACATGGCGCCGGTCCCACCCCGCCTCACGCCCCTTTCCCAGATGCCCCCAAAGCCCCGCTCCGCCCAGGGCTTTACCTGCGGAAGATGCACGCAGGAGCTGAGCCAAGTTTAGTCTCTCCCGTCGCAGGTGCTGCGCCTTCTGTGAGGCCACGCCATCCCCATGATGGCAGCCATCCCACGGGCAGTAGAGCCATTCCCAGGGCTTGTGCTGGCCTCCACAGGGTGATGTTTCTTCTTCTTTTTCTCGTTTTCTTCTATCCGAGGCACAAATGCATCACTCCTGGACATGGTGTGGGGGGGCTCACAGGCAGTGCCCCCTCCCCACAGCTGTCCAAGGCAGTCGGGGTGCGCTGCTCACAGGCTGCAGAAGACTTGCTGTGGGGCAGCACTGGAAAAAATTCTCTTTTGGTTCTTTTCCCCTTTTGTTTCTGCCCCTCAACTCTGCCCAGAAGCCCTCTGGGGCTCAGAGGAGGGCCCCCAGACTGCCCCATGTCCCCCCGAGGCCAGCACCCCTCCAGCTGCCGGCCCCCTCCTGTCCCTGTCCCTCCCCGGAGCTCTCCTGGGGCTTTCCGAGCGGATTCACCCTCCAAAGCTTTAGTGAAACCTACGAGAGAACGGGCAGCCACGGGCCACGGCCGAGCACCAGGACACCCAGCGCTTGTCAGGGCTGGTTGCACGTACAGATCCAGGCTCCCATTTTTGCTCTTCTGTAGAAGAACAGGCAGTTTCCCTAAAACAAAGACGTAAGATTTAGTAGGTGAAATCCTTCCTGTAGTCCCTGTTATCTGCTTACTCTGGGCTTTAAAGCTGTTTGGGTGTGAAATGAATGGGCATCAGACAGCTGGAGAGAACCAAAATGATGCTCTTCCCCCCCCACCCCAAGCAGTTATTCAAGTTTTTGAAGAGCAGTTTCCTCCTGGTTAACCGTTGGAAAGCCAGATGCACCACGTTTGATGGTAGCTGTTTAGCTTGCACTTACCTGCGTCAGGGATGCTTGGAGTTTTAATTAATTAAGGGTGTGTAAATCAGAAATCTTTAATTGAAACTTGTTGCAGAAACACAGAAAATTGACTGATCAGTTCTTGGGTTGGACTGGTCCCGCAGCCAGGCCAGGCACTCTCAGACCCTTGCATTGTTTGTTCCTCTTGCGTCTGAATTGTGCTTCCTTCGGTTAAATTCAATAATTGCTTTATCTTGTGTCCTGGAGTACTTTCAGCACCAGACCTTCTCCCAGCTCCTGGCCGGGGCAGCACAAGCCAGTGCAGCCTCACAGGTAGCTCCGTTGCAAGGACCCACCAGCCCCGTGCTCGACCAGGCACTTGCGTGTCCCACACTTGTCACGTTTACTCCAAGTTATGCTTCTTGACTGTGTTATATCCAACCTTTCCTGCCACTACAGAAGTTATATCTTCTGGCTTTCCCTGGCCTATGATTTGCGTTAATTCTTCACAAAGCCACTGTCAGTTTTCTTCTCCCTTTATTGGCACAGCTTCCAATTTTTTAATCCTTGATGGTTTTCCTTAATTAAACTCATAACTTCTCCTATTTCTCTACTGCAACCCCAGATTAAAAGACACATGCAAGGTGCCTTCCTCTGTACCACCAGCTTTCATTTCTGGAAAGCTTCCTCAGACCTCTGGGCTTGACACTTGCAGGAACCTCTCCATTACTGGTCTTCAAAGAGGTTTGCATGTCCTTCAACATATTTTTCCTGCTTTTTGCTGACTCCGCTTAAAATCCTAAAAAGGGTTTGACATGGACCACACAGTTTCAGGGCCTTTTAATACTCTTAATTTCTCCATCACCTCTGCTCAGTTTCCTTCAATATTTCTTCTTTATGCAAAAGGAAATTTATCTTTTGTTCTGGCATCTGCCCTGCCGCCCGCCTTTGTGAACATGAAGGGAAAACTGTCAGGGATTTTTTTTTTAATAATTTTTTTTTCTTACACCATGCCTATCAATAACTCTCAGCAGCTTTTAGAGTCTTTCCATTGCTGATCTATTATTCCTTTGGCCCATGCAACATTTCTTATTATTTATTATAGCCATTTTCACAGTCTTCCCTTCATTTCCCACAGAGGCTCATCTTGTCACTTCTTTTGCTTCTTGCTTCATTCTCAATATGTAGTTTTGGGACCAAATGTTGGCACATCCTTGTTCCTCTGCACAGGCAGGGCTGCAGGAGCTCCCAGGTAGGCAACCAGCCACTTAAGGTGGGAGAATTCAAAGGGTGGCAAAACTCAGATAATTTTGATTCCACAGGTGTATGGCACATGAGATTGAAGGCAGCAAAGACCTTGTGATGGATATGAATGTCACTGGCCATTTTATACCACGTGTATTTATCACACTCTGTTATCATATATTGCCTTTTTGATACCTACCCTTGTGTATTTTCAGTTTCCTTCCATTTTATTCTGATTTTCTACTAACTTTCTGCTTCTTTTTCCCAAGAAAAATTTGTCCTTTCACTTTCCTGAAACTCAGTTTATTTTTTGTGATAGCAGTCACAGACTGTGGTTGCTGCCTCTAGTCAACATAAAATACCAAACAAAATGAAACCATACCCACGAGTTTTAGTTTATATATGATCTACCCTGTGAGGCTCTACAAATCTGTGAACCTTCATAACTAATGCTCCTGTCCATCTCAGTAGAGCTACACGAGGAAAAGGTTTGGCTCAGTGAGTTTGGACGTAGATACCTAAAAAAAATAAATAACTCCTTTTACCAAGAAGCAAAGATTGCTGTCACTTATGTAAACAAAATCCCTCACTCAAGGACAATTTTAGATTTTTTTCTAGCTGCAATTTCCAGTGAGATCTTTGGAAACTCTCTTTTCTCCCTTAGCCTCACCTGCAGTTGTTGCTCATCTCTAGTTTTTAATAGCTGTGACCACCTTAACTCCTACAAAAGTAAGCGCTAAAAAGCCACAGCCCTGAGGGTCAAAGTGGAAAAGCTCTTTATTTATAGGGAGCACATTTAACTGTCATGCAGTTCCTGCCCATTCTGTGTGTCACCATTATTCATAGATTTCTCTAGTCATCCCTGCCTCTGCATGTGCTCAGCTTTGGAGGATGAGCAGCACCACCTTGGACACTTTGTGGGACAAGGGAACCAATAAAAAGACATTCATGAAAATGACCATTTCAAGGGAGATAAAATATCATTATGTGAAATGGATTTGCTGGCACTCCTCACCAAATTTAGCACCTATTAAATTATAGAAACCATTATTCCTCTTCTACAGAAAAGTCTGAAAGTTTCCCTCAAAGATATATTTTATTGTTTTAAGTGGGGCTTAAATGTATTTTTTCCATGTGATAAATTTCCACATAGGAATTTTCTTAGAGATACAACAGGTTCTTGTTCTACTAATAATTCTGTTCATCAAACAGAGCAATACTTCCCTTTTCCTACAGCACAGGAATACTTCCCTCCCAAAGTGATACAGCCTACCTGAACTAAACCCAGTGCTTTTACATCCAAAAATACTGTTACACCTCCCAAGCACGAGCCATCTATATCCTCTCCCCATGCTTTCCTACAACATTTTCTGACCCGGTGCTCCTCCCTGGCCCTGTCCAGCGTACCGTTGAAGATGGCTAACACAGGGTGGCCTGTTCGGAGTGGCAGGAAGGGTTGGATTCTTGCCTTTCACTTGGG
The DNA here is from genome assembly GCA_011057875.1 of Pterocles orientalis. Lineage (NCBI taxonomy): Eukaryota > Metazoa > Chordata > Aves > Pterocliformes > Pteroclidae > Pterocles > Pterocles orientalis. Next base: position 115,715 of record WKFP01014123.1, on the reverse strand, counting down.
AGCACTCTGGGAAGACCAGAGGCTGCAGAAGCATTCAGAGAGTCTACAATCAAACTTCCCCTGGCTGGGCGGGCTGGGTGCGAGAGGCCAAACTAATTAAACAGAACATCAACACACCGAGGGAGTCAAGCGTCTGCAGAAAGTTGCCTGGAGGAAGAGGAGAGGGCTGGAGAAGCAGGTGCCTCATGAAGGAAGGAAACGTGACCTTGCAGGAAAAACTAAAGTGCACTCGTAGGAATAGTTTCTGCAGACGCCGAAAGGGAACCCGCGCTGCACATTCCCAGCAGATGCTGTTCTAGACATACATCCAAGAGGCAAACGTGGAAGGGAAACACAAGAAAGGCTGATGCCATTTGATCACCAAGCATAGAAAAAGTGGAAGAGAGTGGCTGCACCTCTGCAAACATTTTTTTTTCCCCCCTTCCTTTTTAACATTAAGAAACTTTGAAACACCTGCAGTGGGAAACAAAAGGTTAATTAGAAAGAACCCCAGTCTTTGCACTAAACTGATTGCTGGGACTCCTGCCAGCCTGGGAAGGTTAAAGAGCTCAAGCATGCGTGGGCTGCGGGGGGAATGGCTAAAATTTACAGCTAGCTCCCTGGAAAGTCACAGTTCAGCTGTTCTCCTGGAGCAGGTGCTCATGGGAGCGGGCCTGTCCCTTTCAAAGCGTGAAGATTGATGAAGCCTTCGCTCTCACCAACTGTAAATATACAACCAGCCTTGTCAGAGCAGGTTTGTAACATCACTTGCTGACAGCAAGAAATTTTTTTTTTAACCTCCTAAACACACACATGCACGCCTACCCCACACAGGCACACACACACACAAAATAAATAAAATAATAATAATAAAAAAAACCCCCACACTTTTCCCAGGAAATAGAGAAAAGCCAGTAAATAAAATGGTGGGAAAGGCATTTATGTTTTCCCTGCCCAAAGAGGCAATAGAGAGAGGACATACATGGGGTGATTTCATCCTGTCCTTCCGAAAACAAGCAACATCTTCCTGGGGCTGCACAGTTTATGGCCAAGTCCTGTAAGGCAGCTCCGGCTCTTCAGCCAGAGAGCCAACACGGGAGCCTAGTGAGCTTAAATCAGAGGAGCTGAGCGCTGCCAGCCACCCTCCACGGAGACAGAGGACAAGCAGTCGTAAAAGGCGATATGGCTAAAACAACCGTTTTACTCTGCCCTAGCGCCTGCTCGCTGAGGACTTTATAATATGTTACAGATAGGAAATACTTATTCTTTGCAGCCACATTTCGTAAAGTTCGACACACGTGTGTTTAGATTTGGGGTTTCCTTGGGGGGGTCCCTCACGAGGGCATACAGGCTGCCCGCAGGGGTGAGGGGGTCTCCCTGGGGATCTGCAGAGACAGGGGAGGGGTCAAGAGGCACAGCAAGGCAATGGGACGAGCACCCGGGGTCTCGGCCTTGGGATCTCCCTTTCTGCTTTTAATGTCACGTGTGATATAAATCCAGGCACTCCTCTCCCATAATTAATGGGCTGGTTCCTCGAAGGCACCATGGCAGAGGTGAGTCCTCGGAGAGTGTTTTCACCAGGAGGACCGTCCTTCATGATTAGCTGAGGATGGGTGTTTTGTGCCTGAATAATTGGGCAAAAGGCTGAACAGCACCCTGCAGGCACAGCCCGTGGTGCCGCCTGCGAGGATTGAGGGAAGATACGATGGAGCAATCCACAGCAGAGACAGCACAGCGAGGAGAGGTCCCTGCTTCTCCCCAGAGGAAATTATTTCTGCTAATAACATTGGACAGTCACAGGCAAATCTAGCAGGAAAAACAGCATCGGCAAGGCCTCCCCAAAGCCCATGGAAACCAGACTGTGAATTCACTCCTGACTTCAGCAGCTGAACTCCTTGGATGATTGGAAACAGAATTAATATTCTTGTATGAGTTTCTTTATTGTCCTGCCCCAGAATTAATTTTTGGCATTTCATAATAAAATAATTCTGCAGCATCCTTTCCTCATTTCTCTCCCAGGAAAATTCCTTCTGCGTTATCATTTCTCTAAGGCAAAAACTTCAGGGTAATAGAAAATCTTTAGCTAATTTCCTAAATTTAAAGTTTGATGTTACCTTTGCAGTGTGGAGGGATTAAAAATTGGTTGGTTTAGGAAACATCAGTACATCCCAACTACCCCAAAAATTTACCTTGGAAAATCGTCAGGTTTTGCTTGGTGAGGTTTTTGGTTTTGTTTGTGCTTCACTGCTTCTGTTTTACTACTTTCTTCTGCTTATTATTAATAGATTACCACAAGACTGCCCTTCCCTAGGGGTCAATGATATATCCCCTGTGCCCTTAGGCAAAAATAGGCTTTGGATAATTTCCTCGAATTTTCAAAGAGCCCTTTAGTTATCTCATTCTACAGGAGAAGGAAATTTCTACATATCTAGCATAAAGCTCCAACAGACCTACCTTGCACATAGACTTGTCCAGGATAAAATTAATTAGCATTTCCTTCAAGATAGTTAAAGAACGAACACTCTTAAGAAAAATCATGCAACTCAGTGTTTGCAAACTGTCATATTCTTCCTTCTGCTTGTGATACATCCCTTCTCTCAAATTCTTTGACTGACGTGGCTGTTTGAATTGCTAACACTCTGTGATGAGGACTGTCACTGTCATTTCTGCTGTGTTTACCCAGTGCTGCTCACCACGGGGTTCCCCTCCCCGGCGCAGTCCTTCACACTATGGTACATGCTAATAAATAGGAGGAGAAAAAGGTACTTCCCTCTTTTCAGCAGCAGCAGAAATATAACAATCCTGATGAATAGGCCAGGGACTGGGAATGTTTCCAGAAGCTGTAAGAAAAAAAAGAAGTAATTTATTGCAGGTGCTAAAAATACATCATATACCTGTGAATACAGGTGACCATCACTTGCTCAGACAACTGGTGCTGTCCTTGGAGGGAAAAGACCACGAAGGTCTCTCTCTACCGTAGGGAACAGCAAACAGCTAAGTCCTCCCCAAGTTTCAGGAGAGGCAGGCACTGACGTGCGCTTGCGTTACACTTCATAGCAGAGCTGACATGAAGCACAATTAAATTTTCTCAATGAAATAAAATTACATTTGAGTCTTTCATGAGATCCAAAATGGTCAAAACAATTTTTCTATCAGGTTCATTACTGCCCTTCAAATAGCATTGCCGTTCTCCTCCAGTTTTATTTTGCTTATCCCTTCACTAGACTCTGCCTGCTAATATTTCAAACCCACGGTCATTTGCCTGGTTTTGCCCCGTCTCTGTTTCCTCTGTTGTAGGTTCTGGGCCTATTAGACCCCAATATAAAACTCACCGAGGCTCCAAGGAAAACAGAATAGCTCCCTGCTATACTCTGCCTTGTCACCCCTTTGCACCAGAGACAGGAGTAAATCCATTTGCTGATATTCAACACACCACACAGATAGAAACGGCAGCTCAGGACGTAACACAGGAGAGACTCATTTGGAGCAATTTAGTTCAGCTAGTCCTTTTCTGAGCTCCCCAGTTTGCCCTATTTCCATTACCAACCGTGCCACTTCTTTGTTTTCTATACTACCTTGCTGGCTGCCCATCTCTCTTCTTGTTCTCCTTTCTTTTGACATTTGAAAATATTTTTCTTTTGCTTCAAAGGTCTTTCACTTGCGTGTGAGTCCCTCTCACCTCCTGGGTCTCTGCATCTCACTGGGACCACATGAGCAGCAACTCACTGACTTCTCCGCACTGAGCACCGTCCCGGCCCTCCCTCCCTCCAGCTTTCTCCCCGCGCGGAGCGTGAGCTGAATCAGATGCACACAAGAGTCGAACAGCCTGCAAGAGACGCTGCCAAAGCTTTTCTTATTTCTTTCACCCAACACAGCCCTGCAGCATTCAGTTCACACCCGTGTGCTCCTTTGGCCCCGTGTTTATCCTGGAGAATCCTGACTTGCCCTTCATTTAGTGCCACAATTCCTATTGTTTAGGAAGAGTTTTAATTGAAGATTCTGCTCATAAAACACAGCGCAGTGTTAAAACTGCATTTCTACAGGCTGTAATCGCATCAGTGGAGTGCATTCTGCCCTGGACGGGCGCAGGAGGATAAACGAGGCTTATCTTTGGTTCAGCTTTAATCCATCAGGCATCTCCCCAGCCCTGCTCACGCCTGGCAGCCACCGCGGAGCACAGCCCGCACCCCGGCTGGGTTTGGTGTCAGCACAGTCATACTGGGATGAAGGGTTGGGGACAAGAGAAGGAACAAACCCAGTGGCCAGAACAGGCTGATGCAGTAAACTTACATTTCATGGTCCGTCAGTGACGGAGCGAGTGACCCTGGATGCTTTCTTGGCCTCGGGATGTCCCCGATGGCACAGTGCGGTGGCACGTGCAGGCATGGAAAGGTCATCCTGTCCCATGACACGCGTCCCTGTGCCCGCTCCGTGGGCTGGGAAAAGCAGCACAACCTTTTCCAGATGTCTTCGAAGGAGAAATTCAGACTTTCTCTTCTCCCCATCTTTCCTCTCAGCGTGGCCTTTCACAGGAGGAGGATCTGCCTACAGAACACATTGTTGATTGTTGCTGCAGCTCTGTTTAACAGACCCTTACCTGAACCAGGCTTTTTTTCATACTCTGCCATATAACTCAGGGGCTGGGTCCCTCTCAGTGAGCCCAAGTAACTGTACCAACCACAACCCCTCTAGCCTTTCACTCAACATGTTAAAATCATCCCGCAGCACCAGAGGTAACCAGGATTCATGCTGTTAATGCAAATTCCTGGTTTCAGGTCTAGCACCGTGCAGGGCTTTCTGCAAGCCTCCAGAAAGAGGCTTTTAATTTAGCTCTAATAGGGAGGTTATTGTATGTTAAATAAATACTAATTGATTATTTAATATATGTGTGTTGAGGGTTAACTGCTATGTAATGAGCTCCTCTCCATTAGTAGAGCTGCTAAACGTCAATTAATATGGGTTTTATAATCAATTGATATTTAACGTGCCCTAACTCCCGTTTAGCCCTAATGGGTCAGCATTTCTGAAGTGGACAATGCCAATATTTTCCTTTAAAAATTAAAAAATATTTGTGGGGAGATTTACAACAGGACGGTAAGCTATGAATCAATTAAAAGCTCAGCAAGTCAGCTCCACAGAACTGGACACAGCAGAGTTAGTCTGTCTGATATCAAGAGCTGCTCCAGAAACCTCTGGAAATAGGAGAGGGGAACCACGTTCCCGTAACTGCTGCGGGACCTGGGCTTTTTTCTACAGAGAGTTTCCCAGAAAATGGTCTGTACCGTTTCAAAGCTTTGTACCGTTACGCTCTCTCCTTACTCAGCACATTAAGCAGCACATGGCGTAGAGCTGGGCTTGGCCCCGGTGTGATCTGGTTTGACTGTCCAGTTGCACTTAGACACACTAGAAATGGGATATGTGATGCCCAGTTGGAAATGACTGCAAGATAAATACCAGGGAGAAGATTTTCAAGGGTGACCAGGGGATTTAGACACACAGCTTCCATTTATTTTAATAAGCACCGTGTCTCTGAACCTCCCAACTGCCTTTTTAAATGTCTGATGGCAAAGGCTCTGTTCCCTTTGCCTCTTCTCCCCAAACACACACACATAAATCATGTGCAAGCTGTTTGTGGTGTACACCAGGGAGAAAACAAAGAAGTTTCCAATGAAAGGAGTGATCATAACACATTTACAACCATTATCTAACCCACTTTCTTCTCTAATTTCCTTACTGACAGCTTTCATGATGTGTCAGTTTAGCTTCGCTTACCAAAAATTTGGGCTGGAAGGGAACATACATGGAAGCATGGGATCTTTTCCCACCTGAGAGTGTTTTTTCCAGGTTTGCCCTCTCTTGTACCCAGCTAGAACCCTGCACACTAGCAGGCCGCTCCAGAAGCTAAATGCTCACCTGAAGTATTACAGTGTTTCTGGTCAGCAGGGCTGGGCGCAGGATGATGGATTCCCATTTCAGCGTTCTCGCTCTGGTGTGCAACGGCACTCGTTAAAGGCAACTCGGTCACTTTGCCGTTGTGGAAAGCAGCTCATCTTACCCGCCCTGGAAACAGGTCAGTCCATACAGATTGTCTAACCGATATTAACATCACAGCCTAAATCCTGCTCTAGACAGGGTCCCCATCTCCCACGCTTGCTTAGTAGGTTTTCTAAAACACGTGGATGTTTTAAGCAACAAAAGACTCTGTGCAGAGCAGATGAAAGCAGGGAAATACCTTCTCTCGCTGCGTTTGTACAGCACGGAGACAATGGAGCCTAAAGCATCATCGCAGCTTTCAGGCAGCGTTATGATGCAGATAATAAAGATGATGAAAGAACAAAGAGGAGTACGTGGCCAGATCGTGGTTTGAAGTCTACAGGCTGATTTATGTCATCCGAGGATCTGGCCGGTTAGATCTAATTTTAACATCCTTGACAAATTCCCTTTAACAGCAAACTGTCAAAAGGGAATCTTTTCTCCACCCCTCATCCCTCCATCTCCGTGAGCTGCTCCCTGTGACAACACTGTTCTCCAGCAGTAATTGCCAGTATCATTCTATTATCACTTTTTCCTGAGGCCTGAGGATTTCATTCCTTGCAATTTTCCTGTTGTACAAATTCACATCTATTAGTTTAACACGTGCACGCATTTATTCCCTGTGAGTGTGCGCGCGTGTGTCTGGGGAGGAAGAGAGTACTTAAACCTGAAAGGGCCATTGTCTTATAAAAAAAATCTTAGGGAAGCAAAAGAGCTAATTACTGATGACACGTAGTTGTGACTTGCAGAGGGAGGTGCCTCTGGCGTCTCCAGCAAACACTCTCAATTCTCCTCATGAGCATTTTAAATGGATGATGATCCTAATGAACTTAATAGCATCACTATCCAAGGACAGCATCAACTCATTGCCATCCTGTATTTTGCAGAAATAGCTTCTCTTTAAACAGGGTGCCCCTGCTTTGAACAGTAATGGTTTTTAAAAGTGTCTTAGCACACAAAGGCAAAATCTTTTTTGAAACAGGGTGGAATTGGTTGGTGATTATCACTGAAAAACTGGCAGCCACCAGCTAACCTTCTAACAATGAAATATGGGAATTTACCTTCATGCTTCAATGCTTGCTATTCAGCTGTCTACCAGGGTCTAAATCAATGATTCTACACCCTCCACTCAAGGTTTCTCTTTCAAATGCTGCAGATATGACCTTAAGTTCATCATCTAAACAATGCAGTTCACGTTTAATTTCATTAATCTAAGATCTTCCATAAAATTGCAATATGGCACCATACCTTTCAAGTACCTTCATTAAAATCCATGTTATTTCTAAATCCTATGCATATCTATGAGGTCATACGGTGTTTTATTAAAATGGATTTTTGAAAGGCTCAGCTCTTTTATCAGCAATTGTCATAAGGTAGTTTACAATAAATTTTTTTAAAAAAGAAATTGTCTCCTATCGCTTAGGTCATGAACAGACCACCCATTTCTGCAGCTTACCCCCTTTTCCTAATTTTTGGTCTTTTCCCAAGGATTTTACATTTGAAGGAGAAAGCAACCTATAATTAAACCCTCCTTGTTTGTGTATTTTCTGCTCTTCACTCTGCTTAGCACACTTACCCTTCTGAAAGGCATCATGCCTTTCAGATCCGGTGGACGTTGTTTCCAAGATTTGCCGTCAGATCTCTCTATGGCACCATGTTCTCATACTGCACACTGTTTTGTTTTTTTTCTTTTGTTATTCTTGATAAAAAATTTTGGCACCAGTTTATTTTCCTATTGGATCCATTTCCCTTGTCTATGTTATATATTGTTTGGTATTCAATAGCGCTTTGGAAGGCCAGCTAGGAGCAGGGACCTCGTGATAGTAGATGCTGAGAGCACACAAAACAGATCCTGCCCCCAAATCCCCCTCCTCTCTCAGCACTTCCCACTCGTTTAAATCAGAAAAATATTCAGAGGGAAGAATTTTCCTCTTTATTTTGTGCTCGCAGCAAGCAAACGCAATTTGTGCAGTAAAGTTCTTGCATAATTCAGGCTTATGTGCATAATAATAATAATAGCAGTAATGCAAAATAAATAGATTAATCATCTTCCTAATAAGTGTGTGCACTGAGATGGGGCTCTGCTGCCCTGATTTTGGCAATGCCCCTGTGCACGGCTGCCTTCCCATGCCCGCAGACTCCAGACCCTCCTCCAGGCCACTTGCTCCTGACCGGATTATTTCCAGGATCAGGGAACAAATCCATACTGCCGATACCTGAGCTTACCTGCGCCGGGCTTGACTCTGGGCATTCACAGACCCCCTGCAGCTTTAATAAGCAACATCCCAGCAGGGCAGGAGGGAGGGAGGAGGGCTGAGCTCCCTCGGGAAGCATCTCAGAGGTGGGGGATGTTCCCCCAGCCTTGCACAGGAGTTGCTAATTCTGCCTCTTTATTAGCACTTGCTTTCCTGTAATGAAAAGCAGAATAAAGCGCTGCACCCCACCACTTATTGCACAGCCACCAGAATCTGCTTCCATAAGAAATCAAAGCAACAACAAGTTCCTTAAAACAAGGATGTTTTATGTGTCTCCCTGGGAACCAAGGAGCAAAAATACCAGAAAAGACTGGGAGTAAAAATCTCCTGGAGCATCGGAGCGTCTCAGGAGTACCTGCCTCGCTTCAGGGTGATCTGAGCACACCGGGAGGCAGCCTGTGGGGGTGCGGAGGTGCCCAAGATGCTGTTAGGACACACTCAGTAAGTCAAGCTTCAAGTTCAGTTCCTACCGACACGAAGCAAACCAGTGTCCCAGGCTGCGCCAGGCTCGGTGACAGCTCAGGACACAGGCAACAATCCCAACCTCCCGTGTTCTCCCCAGGCTTCACTGCACTTCTGCTGGTTTCCACTGGTAAAGTCTAGAGCCTCCTGAAGTCACCGGAAGACTTCTCTGTGTGTTTGGGCTCGGGTTAGACCTCATATTTTAATTAATTACAAGTGAGGCTGCACTGGAGCCACCGTTGCTCCTTCCTTAATTAAACTGGCCACTTAAATGTAAGTTCAGCACCCACTCTATTGATCTGTTCTGGAAAAAATCCACCCCTTACATTAGTGCCGCACCAAAATAGATCCCTGGCAACGTCTAATGCAAACATTCAAATATTTAGATTTTTCACAAAGGTAAAGAGGACAGAAATTACAACGTCCGTGCTCAAACAGAAATAGTGTTTCCCATCTCTTAAGCAAAATATTTAGCAGCCTGAAGAGACAAAACTGTCCCATGGTCCCGCCCTGGTCCTCTGCACTATTTTACTGAGGCTCCAGCAGGAGACACTGAGATGCAGCTATTGAGATGTCATTTGTGACAAACCTTCCACAGTTAATACTGGTTGATGGCTTCAACCTCGCCTTCCTTCATCCTTCCATGAGAACGTACCCCGGCTGCGGTGTAACATTACTCTGAAGAAGCAATTACAGCAAGCAGAGCAAGGAACTAAAGACAGGTCGCCTAAATGAACTGAGGGAAAAGTACATGAGAAAACAAGAAAATGTCTTCATCACTTTTCAGGCTTCAAATTGGAAAAACAGGGATCAATACAGCAGAACTTCATTTAATGGTGTGAAAAACAATCCACCCCAAGACAGGCAGGAATCACTTACTGCAAAACAAACAGGCCAATTAGGGCCGGGCAGGGCGCAGCGGGGCGCAGGCGCCAGGGCCATTCCTCCAGCATCGGCCACCCAGACTCGGGCACAAGGGGTGAAGCCATCAACGGAGGATGCTCTGAGGCAACACAGCAAAATATCGCCCCCCCCAAAAGGAACACATGGCAGCAGTTTGCTGCGTTTTCTCCCTTAATTCTTCACCCGTGGTAGTTACCGCTCATTTTAATGACGGCAGAAGTGGTGTGCAGTGCTGGCTGATGCAAACACCGAGAGACCTGGGCTGGGACACGAGGACGTAACGCGTTCTCATCTGTGCTGAGGTTCAGCCGACACCTCCTGGTCTGGCCCCTGGCATGGCAAGAGGAAGGATGCAATGAAACCATGGCTTTATGTTGTCCGTGGTGCTGGGGACCCCTTCGCTGCGACTGTCACCATTGACACCGTTCCTTGTTGAACAGACCCCACAGAGCCAGGCTGGCATCCCTTCTGCATCCTTCCTCAAGGCGTGGTCCAGCGTGGCCTTGAAACTTGTGTTATCAGTGCCCAGCACCCTCCCCATTCCACTCATTCTGCTGAAGGACGGATTTTCTTTTTCTTTGTATACAGAAGGGCAGCTCCTCTCTCCAACAGGCCACTGTCCCCAAATGCAAACATCTGCCACGTGAGGATTTTATTGCCGGGCTGCACTGCCGGGCCAAGTGCCACCGAAACGGAGAGAGTGAGGCGGGAGGTGACATTTGCCAGAGTAACGTCATGTTATTAAATTTGGCATGAGGGGAAAATATGTTTGCTTTGTACTTAATAACGACTACAAGAGCACATTCAAGATCAAATATTTGTAAGGCAGTCAGTTAGCATGGTCTCCTCCCCTTCTCCTCCCCCTTGTCAGGCAAAAGCAGTCCTTGTGTGACCGAGTCACAGCGCCACTGTTTTAAAAGTGTATGAAAAGGCAGAGTGGACATCAGGCCTAAATCTCAAATCTAACTTTGAATTTATATTTGTCTTCAGAAAAAAAATCCATCCCCAAACATGTGGCCACAGTCTCTGGATGCATTTACAGAAAACTCCTATGCTTTGCAATTTTTCTCTCTCTTTTTTTTCCCCTTCTGTCGAAACATTGGTTGTATTTTCTCCCTTTATTTATTGGAGTGCTAAATGGATTATTTCAGTAATAAATCTGGCCCTTTCATTACATTTTTTAAGGTGTTGTCACTGTTATGAAGTACAATGTGCCATCAAAATTAAGCTCAGCTTGCATTACCACCTATTTTATAGACAGAGAATTACTTGATGGATTTTTTTTTCCAGCAGTCTAAGCACTTTGTGTCTTTCCTTCCAAGAACAACCAGCTCCCTAGTTTTCACTGAAATTTTCCTCTGCAAGTTACAAAATTTTCATCCAGATTGTCTCACAAATACCTGTGCATTATGTTTTAAAACAGAGGGATGATGCTTCTTTTAGCCCAAACTAAAACATGTAAATGCGAGGAACTGTTAATGGGCACAGGCAGGGCTCGAGCAGAATTACTCGGCGTGTCTGCCTCCTCTCGCGCTTCCCGAGGTACAAATCAGGAGCCATTCCACTGAAGTCAGTACCGTTACCTTACAGCGAAAATAACTGCCTAAATGGTGCTGGGATGGAGCAGCCTTTCTCTTTGCTGTGTTTGGAACAAAGGCGACGGAAGGAGATGCTGATTTCCAGGGTAATTTCCAGTTGGCTTCAGCTGAGCAAGAGCCCGTTCCCCCTGCCCGCTGCCGGCTTTCCCCCGGTGAGCGTACGGAGCCCGCTTCATCATCCCGCCGTCCCACCGCTTCACTGCAAAGGATAAACAGTGTTACCAGGGCTTATTTCCAAGCAGATCTCCATCTATGAGGGTTTAGTATTAACATTCTCTAACGAGCAGTGGAAACGTCTGCTCGGGTGTTTTAGCATGCCGTAGTCATATATGAAGCTACGCAAATTATACAAGTAATAATAACCATGTGCGTGCACGCTGCTAGAGTCCGAGCCAGGGCAGGGCAGCTCCGAAAATCCCAGCTGACTCTTTGCGCTGCCGTACGTGACGATGGCAAGTGAACAGCAGATCTCTCCTCGCAGGAGATGGAGCAATCCTGCATCCCCACCTCCACGGGCTGTGCGGAGTCACAGTCAGGAAGGCTGCCAGCAGGCGTGCAGGGGTGGGAGCCTGCGCTGCACTCTGCATTCCCCCCCGAGCGCAGGAATCGGGACAGACCCGTCTGAGCCCCCGCTCCAAACCCCGAAGCACATCACCTCTGCTGTTAAATGTTTCCGCATTAAAATGCTGCTCCGCTAAAAGTGCTGGAACTTGAGCGTATGTTTAAAGCATGTTATAAAAGGCTTCCTGAATTGCATCCTTGTGTCTATGGTATTTATCTTAGACATAAGACTTAGAAAACAGATCTGTAGCACCATCAGTGTCCTGCAGCTTGGCCATGTTGCAGCAGGGAACAGACCGAGGTGCACAGCTCGGGCCAGGAACATCGCATGGACGGGACTTTCAGTCCTGGGGGTTAAATCCAGACCGGCCCCCACGGCTGCGATGCTGCTGGCTTGAAGCAATAGGTGGCACTTGAGGAAAGAGTTTCTTCTAAATTTTCAGAGCACAGCATTTCTCAGCATTCCTCCTCTGTGCCTTTCCTTTAAATTAACAGTAATATTTTTGCCGGGATTTTTAGAAACCAGAATATCCCAGAAGAAATGAATAAAGAATGTCTCACCTGCAAATTGCACAGCCCCCTCCCACTCCGCTCTGCCTGCGCCTTCTTCCACCCCCCAACACAAACTGGGAGCAATCCAAAGAAATTAGTGACATTGCCCTCCCATAGCCCGGTGGCACTTATGTTCCAATCTTCAGAAAAGCGACTGCAAATCTGTGGACGTGTCTGCCTGCTGCTGCAAAAGTAATTTTAGAAAAGTAGCTACTGCACATTACGGGCAGCACTTTGAGAGCCGCGTGTGTCAGTGACCCACTGCTGCATCCTCTCAGAGCTGCAGAGCGTTTCATTTGTCTTCCCTTTCTGCCCACAGTGATGAGAGACTGAAATCTTATGTATTATTTAAACCTTCCCTTTTTTTTTTTTTTCCCCCCCCTCTCTGCAGCATCTCCGATTGTCCAGCTTGGGGACAGCCCTGGTGTAACACCAGCCGCAGCATCTCCGCAGTCCCAGCACCCACCTGGAAGCTGCCCGCGGCTCGGTGCCTCTGCAGGCTGCAGGGCTGGAGCAGCACTCGGCAGCTTCCAGCAAAAAGCAATAATTTCCCTTTAGTGCTCCGAGCCGGCTCTTTCTAAGTGCCGAGAGGATGACGTGCGTGGTTGGTGCTCATGGCGAAGGGCCCTGTGGTGCTGGCCGTGAGAAGACAACTCCTTACAACTCAAAACTTTTCTCGTTCATTAAAGACGTAGCAGAGGACCAAGCTGCTCAAGGAGTTAAATGTATTAAGCAATTTACAATTAATATAGAACTCATTCCAGAGATATCTACTAGAGAGTACAACAGGGCAATTAACCCACTAATACACTAGGCTATTACATCGCTATGTCTCTTATTTTAGCCCGAGGTGATTTGAAACGCATTGGATTAAAGGATATTACAGGAGATAGCATGAAAAATAGCTTAATGTAATGAGCCATCCCGTGATGTCTGCTATTAAAGATGATTTGCAGTTGAAAACTACAACATACAGTAGTTCAGCCATTTAGAAACATGAGTATATTTAACCCTTTTCTAGCCCGTGTCCCCTGGACGAGTTGGTGCGAGAGTTCCTCCCCCCCTGCTTCCAGTGCCTCCATCTGAGGATTGTCAGACGCACCTGATTAAACTACGTCGGTATCTTTGGGAGATTGGTGCCCGAGGTTGATAGAAAGCCAGCAATCTTGCTAATAACTTTTAAAAATAGATCCCCAAGAGAATAAATAGGCTCAGGCGGAGGGAGGCTATTCGGCTGGCGACACGTTTGCGAAATGGGAACTTGTAACGAATTTCTGCGCTCGCCCTAGGCCTGTCGTGTCAGCTTCAGCTGGTCGCTCGGACAGAACCGGGGAACAAAAGCATCTTATCTTCACACCTGTGACTGTACGGCTGGGCACGGAAATAGCAGCGCCCAGGGAGAGGAGGGCTTGGTGGCTGGAACAGTTCCTGCCTGCAGAGCTGACTCTGATAGCCCAGGTGCGTTCGCTGCCGGGTTTGGACTGCGGGCAGCTGCAGCAGCTCCTCTTCTCGGGTTTAGTCTGGCTTCGGTCAAAAAAACAGCACCAGCAAGGCTGGGCGTGGAAGGAAGGCGTCTAGAAGACATCTTGGTCCCAAAGAGAAAACCACGCCTGAGCAAATGCCGAGCTCCGAGATCAGAGCGCTGGCCGCAGGCTGCATTCCCCCCGGCCAGCGAGGGAAGGACGGTGCCACTGGTGTGCCGGGTGGATGGGCAGCACAGGAACCCAAAACCTGCATTGCAGCCGCGGCGGCTTTAGCACAGCTACGCCTTAGCGGTGTGCTCTGCCAAATTACGGAGCCGTAAATCACCTTCCAAACCCCGATCTCCTGCAGAGACAGCCAGGAGGACAGCAGACGAGGAAAGCGAGGAAGAGCTTCACTGTGCTCCTGCAGAACATCACTCCATGGGTGAGCTAGCAGCTCAAGGCCTTCTTCAGGTGAATTTTCAAATGCTCCAGGGATGGAGGTTCCCTCGCACCTCCACGTGCCTCTTCAGTGCTTGGTCACCATCACTACGAAAGTGTTTTTCTTACATCCAATCTGAGTGGTGTTTGCTGTTGCCGCCTCTTTCGTTTTATTTAAGACCAGGTTGAACCGCCCATGGAAGACCCCTCCAGCTGCCACATCATGGAAAAAAAGGGAGAAATCAAGTATTCAGCAGGAAGAAATGAACTCAAAGCAGAACCATCCCATGGCCTTTCCCAGAGCCTGGCATCAGCCTTCTCTGCAAACCCACTCAAGCCGACAGCTCTGCTGAGCCAGGGAAGCAAACCCCAAACCTGCCCGGGCTCAGGAACCCCACCGAGGAGCCTGTCCCTTGGTTTGTTACCGATAACTTTTAACGCTGTGCTTCTAAACACAACACAGGTTTCCTTACCTCTGGCTGTGGGTATTTTAGCCCAGCTTGCTGCCTGCAAACCGACGTCCTGCCAGCCCAGATGTCTGCTGATTTCACTTCTCAGAAAAACCACAATCATGCTAAACCAGTTTCTACCTGGGCAGCGTGCATTTCTCCTGCTCTTATTTCTGCCTTTTCCTCTCCAGCTCCCAGTACAGTAGAGTCATTTCATTCCTGCTGTCAGTCACGATGGGTTTTGTCTGTGAGACAGGTAAGATTCGGCACACCCCAGGCACAGTCTCTCTTTTTAACAGAACAGAACTGGCATTTATCTTTCCACCAGGAAAAGGCAGGATTTTTTTACCCCACGTTTCCTGTGAAAAAGTTTTTCTTCAACAAACAGAAAGAAAGAAAAAAAAAAAAAAAACAAACCCAAACAACCACCCCATGCAGCACACTGGGACTTGGGGGAAAGTTAGAAGTAAAAATATGATGAAAAGAAGGTGAAATATTTCACAGTGCAAAGCAGACCAAACCGGTGACACTTCCCATGAAAAGCGTTTTGGTAAATGCTCTGTACACGAGGGATAACTTCAGGGGAGTCAGCGTGAAGAACTGGGAGGGATGGTTTGTAGGCAGGAGGACACGAGTGCTGCACACGTCCCGAGCATCCTCCGCTGGGGGTGCAGCCACGTGCTTTACAGGAGTTTCTGTCGCCCCAGTGCTCCTCTTGCACAATCTTCTCAAAATACGTGTAGACAGAACAAACAGTTATCCAACAATTAAAGCAAATAGCCGCCAGTGACACAAACACCACCAAAATCGATTCTCCACCTGAGAAAACACGACCCTGCAGCACTCGCTGCCTCCCTCGGATGCTCCCAGCCCTGTCCCAGCACCAGCCACCCGGGCGGTGGAGGTTGCCCAAAGCAGGGTCGATGGCTACTCAGGGTACCGCCACCGATTGCGTTTGCTCTCCGTGGTTAAGCCATGCCTGGATATTTAAAAGGTGTGTGCCAACTGGCACTGAAATGCTGAGGAGGATAGATGGTATTATGGTTCCTCCTCTGAAAAATTTGTGAGGAATGAAGAAAACAGGAAAAAAAACAGGAAAAAGTGAGATTCTCCTGGGTCTGAGCTGAGACATTGCTGCACCAAAGTGGAAAGAGAAGACAAAAAATAGCCATTTCCCAGGTGATACCCCCCTCCCAGCACAGCGGCGTTCAGCGGGGATTTTGGGCGGAGGGCGATGCTTTCCACCAACCCTTCCGCAGGGGCAGGCGGGAGGAGGTGCTGGGACCTCTTTCTAATCAAAGAACTTGTCACTGTCACTGTGGTGTTAGCAGATGCCACGAACAATAACCAGGATCCCGTGCCGCTGAAACGCGTTATTAACAGCCGACATTCATCGCTCTCCACCCCGACCCAACCAGCTTTGCTTTTTGTTCCGCGCCGGGCTGCCTGCGTCCCAAGTGGCGCGGGAACCTGTCATTTCTCGTTTCCATCCAGAGGAACAAGTGATTTGGGAGAAGGGGAGAGGATGACCAGGGCTTTCTGACCTTTTCTCCTTCAATTTCATTCCTTTCCTCGGTGAGGAAAAAATGGCAATCACGCTAGGTGGAACCGACAAACTCATCTGGGTGTCACCCCCTTACGCACACAATAGCCGTGTCACTCGGCATCAGGGACGAGGAGGCAGTGACGGGATTAGGGGCCCATGATGGCCCTCATCTAGGAGCGGATTTCAGCCTTCCCGCTGCGCCCCGGGCTCCGTCGGTGCTGCTGGGCTGGGGTTATTCAATTGCCAGCGGGGTTGTGAAGTGCACTGAAAAAATCTACACGTTCTACCCATGTTTTCTTTCCAAGTGGGGTTGGCATCTTCCTGCGCCTGCAAAACTCCTCCTTGAGGGCTTCTGAGATGGCTGAGCTCTTCATGTCACCTTGTAAATGGGACTGGAGAGAACTCAGGGGTATACTGTGGTGATGGGGAAACTGAGGCAGGGGCAAGTAATGGGGCTGTCCCAAAGCAGAGGGGACCGAGTGCCCGCGTCCCTGCCCTGCACCCTCCAGGGC
Source organism: Pterocles orientalis (assembly GCA_011057875.1). Lineage (NCBI taxonomy): Eukaryota > Metazoa > Chordata > Aves > Pterocliformes > Pteroclidae > Pterocles > Pterocles orientalis. The sequence goes on along the minus strand of WKFP01014123.1, from coordinate 98,961 downwards.
TGTCCTGCAGCCAAGCAGATGGGGATGGGCATCGCGGGAAGGCAGCTGGACCCCCAGGGGCAACCCCTGCTCCCTGTGGCACCCCCAGAACCACTGCACCTGGGCCAGCCAGGGCGAAGACGAGGACATCAGTGGTCCCTGCAGAAATGTCCCCAACACCGTACGGTTACTGCATGGATGAGAAGAGGGTCCAGAGCATCGCAGCCATGGCCAGAGCCAGCCCAAGGTGCTGCCAGCGTGTTGATGAATGGAGCAATTAATTAATAAAAATAATAGCAGTAAACGTGGCCGGACAAGAGGGCTCCGTGCCAGGACTGGCATCTCTTCACCAGGGCTCTGCAGGTCACCTCGAGCCCGGCTTTTCAGCTCTCCTCTGCCTCCAGGGCAGTCCTGGGACACAGCTTGATTTACGGTAAATGGGAGATATCCCATTAAAGGGGATTTTTCTAAACCATTCTCAGCCGCGGAAGAACAGAGCCTGACACCAAAGCGCTGGAGAGAAGAACAAAGAGCAGCCACAGCGTCGCTTTGGTCAATTGGAACCAGTTCGAGATGAGCGGTGGTGTCGCAGGACGATATATTCCCGGTGGGCACGGTGCAAAGCGGCTGATTACTCCTGATACACGAATGAGAAAGTGCCGGAAGGTGAAGGGGGGAGTGGAGAAGGTTTTGTGCAGAGAGATCTTCGACAAGAAAACTCCCTTTTTGGAGGGTAGGAGGGATATTAGTTGGTAACAGCAAGAGCAGAGATTTTTGCACTCCTATAAATCATTATTACTGGAATGTCCCTGAGGGGATGAGAAGAATGAATCAGTTACACACACACACACGCAATGCCAAACTTTCAGATGGAGAAAGGGAAAAAAAAAGAAAAAAAAGAAGAGAGAAAAAGAGGGTGGGAGAGAAAAAGGGGAGGGGGAGAAAAAGGGAAAGAAAATATTAAAATATGAAAAAAAGATAGAGAAAAGAGGAAAAGGATAAAAGAGTTAAAAAGAGAAAGAAGAGAAAAAATAAAAATAAAAAAGAGAAGAGAAAAAAGCACAAGAGAAGGCAACAAAGGCAGGAGAAAGGGAGGAAAAGAGAGAGGGAGAGAGAACAAAAGCAAAAGGAGGAGGAGGAAAAGAAAG
>WKFP01014123.1:78486-92184 GCA_011057875.1 Pterocles orientalis | reverse complement strand
GGGATAGTTTTACTTTCCAGCTCTTTTTTTTTTTTTTTTTAAACAAACTGATCACCTTGCACCAAGAGGAGGAGGAAAAGGGGGGGAGAGAGGAGGAGGGAAGGAAAGAAAGGAAGGAAAAACAGTTTAAATAAAACTGGTGAGATTAAATTAACTGATACATACATTCGCAGAGGTAGATCGTTTGCTCTGTAATAAATACAGACTCCTATCTTCCCTTCTCTGAGACAGCAAGGAAAGCAAAATAAAATTAAAAGATATAACAATAAAAATTATAAATGCATTGCGGTCCCGCGGACCAACAGCTTGTAATGAAGGCTGCTGTGGAGTTGGGGCAGCGCCTTATCTCCTGGGATCACAAATAGGCAGAGGGAGGCAAGGTGAGGGGTCCGATGGGCCCCCTCCCGAAGTGCCACCAGCCTCCCGCGGGGACACTGACCTTCTTCCAGAAGTCAACTCCATCTCTTCCCGTTTTCGGGAAAGTGGGATTTGGAATTAAATTGTTTTAAACTATACAGAAGAAATAATCCCAGCATCTCCCGTTCCCCAGGGAATACATTAAAGCGACTTGACTCTCCCCTAGAGAAGCATCTCTCCTCCGAGGGCTGCTGCAGACCCAGCCACAGCCCTGGCTCCTCCACACCCGGAGTTCGTGGCACTTGCCCTCGGGGGCCAGTGGCTTTTCTGCAGCTTGCCCTCTATTTCAGTGCAAACTAAAATGACAATTTTTGTTTAAAAACGGTGGTGTCTGGGGGTCCTGGGGTTGGCCATCCTTGTTTTTTTAAAAAAGAAACAGGAAAAAAACCCTCACAGAATGACCAGATGCTGCTATTTTTGTCCCAGAGACTAATTTTAGGACGGAAAAGCTCATCGCAGGAGAGCTGCCAGCATCCCGAGGAGCCGTCGAGCTGTCACCACAGGTCCCCCGTGCCCAGGGTCTGGCTGGTGACAAGTGACCTGAGCTTTCACCTTCCCCTCACCACACCGGTGTGACACCACGGCCACTGGCCAGGCTGTGCCCCGGGGCTCCTTTGGCCACTCCGCCCGCTCCTGTCACACCCAGGCTGGCTCAAACCCAGCATCATTTTTGGGCAAGTTTCAAGCACAGAAGGAAGCACCGGAGCCAACAAGCCGCAGAGGTATTTCCTCCGTACAAACGGTCCCCGTGACCGCAGCGAGATGCCCTCGCACGCCGGGAGGGGCTGGTGCAAGGGTGAGGGTTTAACACCAAAACCATTGAATGTCCTCAAAATATAGGAACATCGGCATTGGTACCAGAAAGGTTACAATGAACGGAGCATGGCGGAGATGAAGGGTAATGCAGAAATTGGAGAAATTCTCCAGCGTTTGGTCAATACTCAAGCTGTTAAAATGCACCCGCGGTTTAAATGCAATGTGTCCCCCCCCAGTCCCTGCCCCGTGGTTGTGGGAGTGACTGGTTCTGCTGGTTCAGAAGAGAAAAATCACCCTAACCTCGCCATGGCCAGGGGGTACCCCTGAAATGAAGACACCGAGGAGCACAGGAAACACCGTCCGGCTGCCTCCGTGCCCACCCAGCGCATCCGTCCCATCCCATCCCTACGGGGACCGTGACTGCCATGGGCCAGGGTCCCTCCTGTGCCCCAGGGATTTGGGGGAACGGGGCTGTGGGTGGCTGTTTTGGTACAATGTGGGCTGGAAACAGATGCTGTTTCTTTCCTCCCAGCCCAAGCCTGGCTGCACACACACCATTTAGCAGCAGCAAAGGGAGCGGAGTCTCAATACAGACGCACGCAAATATCAAAGCATCGCTACGTGCTCTGCAAGCGGGACAGCGATTGCTCCTCCACCGTGACCGCCTTCGCCAGCAGAACCACCACCAGCTCCCAGCCCTGCCATGGGTCATGGTTGGGTGTCAGCCGTCACCGCTGACTCTGTCCATCCCCCTTCCACCCACAGCCCCAAGTGCATCTCAACCGGCGTCAGCTTGGCCAATGCCCAGGACCAGCTCCTGCCCCTTGCCGCAGGATTCCGGACGGTTCCCTGGCACCGGGATGCCACCACCTGTCATTAACTCCACCCTCAACTGGGTTTAATGAATCTAAGAAAAATTATGAAGTACCATAAAGCCCCAAGTATCATAAAAAGTATAATAAAATTGAGAAAAGCTATTAAGTTATAAATACAACCGATAGACGCAGCATCACTCAGATGGCAGAAACCGGCTATAAAATAAAGTCATTTCAAACCGTCATCCTACAAGTTACCAAGTCTCTTAATTCACAAGTCACACGTCCCTTTATGGCATCCCATCCCACTGTCTGTATCGGGAGCTGTATGACACACATCCTCCGGTGCCGGTTAAACATACACGTGCCCTTATACACCACACAGGACAAAGGACTCCGGTCACTGCTCCTACAGCCTCCTGGCACGTAGTTGTGCAGATCTCCGCTTCGTCCCTACATGAGGTCTTATTTAACCAGCTCCAATACCTGGCAAGTGCAGGAAACACTTTGGGAGTTGTTGCACCAGGTGAGGATGCTGGGGAAGGAGGATTGGGGGAACGGGGGGAAAGAGAGGGGCTCCAGGCACTCCTCCAGCCAAACCCCAACCCGGGGGTTCTACAGAAGGCTGGGACCCCGTCTGCCTCCTGCCACAGCAGCAGGCTCCAGATACTTCTGTTTGAGACTAAAATCATCCCCAACGTACCTAGTGGCCATTGAAAACAAATGAGTCTCTTCATAAGTTGCTCAGTGAGAGGTGAATTCATTTCTTAAATATTTATCTATATATAACAACTGCAAGACCGCGGGTTTACGGCGCCGGTGGATTTCCTTTTGCTCACTTGAATTTAAAGACGAGACTTTGCTTATCAAGCTCCCAGTCGCCGTGAAACAATTTCTTCTCTTTATTTACCCGAAAGGTCCTGTATGTTATGAATATTCATGTAAATAATTAAACACCCTCTCCACAGCTCGTTGTGTTTACTGTCAGCCCGATAAAAACCAAACAGGTTAATGATGATCTTTAATATGGGAATTTAATATTATTTCACCCATATATCGGCTAAAAGTTTAGCTTCCCCTTTAAGCCTCATCAATTTACTGGAAATAACTAACCCCCATAAAAACACGCCGCAGGCTCCCAGTCAGAGGTACACGCCTCTATACATTTGTCTTCTGGGCTTTTTTTTTTTGCTGAATTTCTCATTTTGGTTTTGGCTACAGTATTAGAGAAAGAAAAAAATGAAGGGGGATTTTTTTTTCCCCTCGCCTCTAAGAATTATTAAGAATTATCGGTTGTGAGGAAACAGGAGCTTGGTGCAGACCAGCCGTGGAAAAAGTCTTGCTGTGATCCTGCCGTCGTTAGAAAAATATATTCACCAAAAGATTTTCTCCTAGCGAGGATGGCTCTCAAAGGAAATTGTAATCCATGCCTCTGCTTTGCTCTGGGATAACGGGGAGCATCCCGGGGGGTGCCACCCAACCCCGGGCTGGTCCTTGCCCACGAACCAGCCCCTGAGCCCCCGGCGGCGGTTCGGAACGGGCTGGCGGGGAGCAGAAAGGGCCAGCGTGGATCCGGAGAGTTTATGAGGGTAACTCACGTTAATTCCATCCTTTCTAGGCAATAAACCTTTGCTGGTTCATTACTGGCCGCCGTTAAGTTTTAAAGGAGTTTTTACCGCGCAGGGGAGGCGCTGGCTGTCCCCGTGTGGTCCCTGTGTGCTGTCACCGCCAAGGAGAGGTGGGCTTTGGGGACAGCGGGGGCTTGCTGGTGGCACCAGGAGGGGACACGGGCTGGTGTGTCACCTCCAGGCACAGCAGGGCCACTGCTGACCCCAGCGAGGACTTTCTCCCCCCAACTGGGGTTCCCGACGGCGTTGTCCCCGCTGGTGGTGACACAGGGTGGGTCCCCCTCCGAGTTTTCTTTGCTCACCATTTCCTGCGTGTCCCAGCTCAGCAGAAAATTGCACTGAAGGTGCAAAGCTGGAAAATAAAAAAAAAGAGAGAGGGGGGAAGCTGCCCACGCCTCTGCTGCCTGGTCCAGCCGCGCGATGGTTAAACAGCATCGGCGCGGCTGGAGACTTTCCCTGGGTCTTGAACATTAGAGAAATATTATTCTCAGAATTACCTGAAGTTTTATTTAATGCAATAAAAGCTCATTTTCGATGGGAATTAGCCCTGAAATAGATGACTATTAAGAAATGCCGGATGATGTATCGCTCAGCCCTCCGAACTAATGAACTCCCAAATACCTGGGGGTGAGGCACAGGGGAGGGGGCTGCGGGGGGCTGATGCCTGGCTGTCAGAGAGGTGCCTAACAGGACAAGCAATTAAGAAAATGTCTAATTTAGCTCTGGAGCTACCAGAGCTCTCTGGATTTATACCAGCTGAGGAGCTATTCCTCTACCAGAGCTTCAGTATTTTCCCAAACAGCGCCTAAGCCAAGTTCCTCCTTTTCTAAACTACTCAAAGGAGACGAGAAACTGAAAATCAAACCAACAAACAACCCCACCCCAGAAAAAAATACAGAACAAGAGAAAACCAGAGGTATTACCTCTCTTACCAAGGCATTTTCTATTAACAGAATTGTCAGCATCATTTAATGAACCTTTATTCCCCTCCAGCCCCAACCAAAGGGGGCTACAGCTGGTTTTAAAAAGTGACATCAACTGGTTTTCAGTTTATTTCCTCCCGATTCCTGGCACCTCTTCAATAAAGTGAAGGAACTCAAAGCAAACAAAGGAGAGCAGCCAGAGCTGGGGTCTCCAGGGTACCCCTCATGTTCCCGGTAAAACTATTCGCAAGAAAAAAGGGAAAAAAGAGAAATTGGTGAAACAGAATCAGTAGGAAGGGACCAGACCCTACCTCTGCAAAGCCAACAGCAAAACTCTCATTCCCTCCAGGAGGCTCCACGCTGAAGGTAGGAAATCAGACGACTCCAGGGGACAATCTGCGCTTCGGGTGTTTATAACCTTCCCCCTCCTCACCTGAGACCCGGGCGGGGAGCTGAGGTTCCCCAGGAAAAGCTCCACCCGACCGGTAACTGGGAACAGCTGGGCGCTCCCTGCGAAGCTCTGGCTGGCCAGTTCAGGGAGAAGTTCATTTAGAAATCATCTGTTTCTTTGTGATTTTATTGAACTCCGCAGCGGTTCCCAGCACAACCCCCCCGCAGCAGCCGGGGCAGCGCTTTCACAGGTTCCCTTGAATAAATCTCCAAATCAGAGGAATAATTAACCCCGTCCCCAGCTGAAAGCAGGGAAGATGGAGGGGAAGGGAGTCAGCCCACCCCTCCCCAGTACAGCTGCACTTTTGGGCAGTTTGACCCAGAACTGGTGTGTTTGGCCCCGGGGTGCTGGGAGCATCCCTTCCCGAGCGCCAGGCAGGAATTCAGAGATCCCAACTGGACGGCATAAAGCGGAAAGAACCCAAACTAGGGAGGGCTCCTGCCCTGCGGATAAATGCTGTGTCTTTTGAGGCTGTCCCCTTTAGCTGTCTATAGAAACGAGAAGGTTCCCCCTCGTCTGGGTGGCTGGAGGGTGCCCGGCGAGGCTCTGCCCTCTCGCCAGCCTCCCCCGGCTGCCTGGTTGCCATTCCCGCAATCCAAGACTTGAGGCTAAGCAGTGATTACTGCTCGAAATAAATTGATACAGAAAAGTGTGCTGCAAGGAGAAACCGGGAATGGAGTAAAAGGGGGAACCTCTGCTGGGGATAACGGCATCAGCCGGAAAAGGTCACCCTGTCCCAACACCTGTGAGTGCGGGAAGAAGGAATTATCCCTTGAGCAGCAAACCTGCACCTGCAGTGGGAGGGGAGCAGTGCTGGCCTCGCACAGCCGGCATCCCCCAGAGCATCCTTGGAGCATCCCTTGGATGTTCCTCAGAGCATCCTTGCAGTATCCCTCAGAGCATCCCTCAGAGCATCCCTTGGGGCAACAGTTGGAGCATCCCTCGCAGCATCCCTCGCAACCGCCTCGCTCCCCCCTTGCCTTTGCGGCTGCCGGTGTTTCCTGCCACCTTTTCTGTCTGCACACAGGGCTGCAAACGGAGAAACCAAAAACGTTATTTCCAAACTCCACAAGGACGCCAGATGTTTCCATGTTGAAGCGAGTGGGTGGGTTGGGTGTCACAGGGCTGAGGCTGGGGGCCCTGGAGCTCCTGCGGCTGCCACCAGCCCCAGCCATCCTCACGCTTCGCCCCGCTGCAGTTCTTATCCTATGTGAGAGCTGGCCACGGGAAAGCAGAGATTTTGCAAATTACATTGAGATTTGTTGAAAGAACGCCTTGTAAAATCACACACGTTGAGGTAAAACAATCTGGAACGTGCTACTACCATTAATACCTGTTTTTAAATGGAAAATAATAACGGGTTTATAGAAATCTGTTGCTGCACAAATAAATGCAGTTCTGAAAAAAAAATCTGAGATAAAATAAAATTACTTTTTAACTTTAGAAATTCAGCTGCAGAAATCCCTTTTCATAAACACCAGCCAAGCACCCAACCAACCGATGAGCAAGAGCACAAAAGATCCTTACAATGACGTGCAAAAGGGGAGAAACCTCCAAATTTCTCTCTTCTCTCTTGAGAGCCGAACAGCACGGTACACATCACCCCACGACCCCCTGCGGCAGGAAAAAGCGGGTTTCCCGGCACGCTCCCCGGTTGCCTTTTGCTGCCATGGGACCTCGATGCTTGGAGTTCCCCCTCCCGCATCCCATCGTTTTGTGCTCCTGGGAGGGGGTTGCGGGACCCCAGGGCTGGCCCCTGGGTGCCAGGCGGGCGCGGTGCTGGGGGGGTGCCCCCGCGCCCCCACGCCGAATATCAGAGCTCCATCTAGCGCCGCGCAGCGCGGGCTGCCAGGGCCGGGGGGAGGAGGGGGGAAACGGGAAAAAAAAATTAAAACATATTAAAGGTGTTAATAAGTGACTTATTTAAACGGAGTATCACATATTGAACATTAATCACCTCGCAGTAAAAGTGTAATTAAGGAGTCACTCTGCCTTCTGGGGAAGGCTCGCTTGGAAGCCGGGAGAAAATGGTCTCTTTATTAACACAAATTATTTTATTTGGCTAAAGGTAATAATTCTAAGTGAGGTCAACGGGACTCGTGCACACGCGAGCGGCACCGGGTCCCGGCCAGCGTTTCCATGGCGACTGAGCCAAGTTCATCCTCGGCGGTAATGGCTTTGCTCTCCCACCACCGCTCGGGATTGTTTCTCAGGGAAAAAAACAGCCTTCGATCCGTCAGCGGCATCTCCTCGCCGGGGACCGTGCGGGAGAACCCCCCCTGGGGCTTTTCCAGGTGGTTTTTGCAGAGGTACCACGGTTAGAGGGCGGAGGCATCGCCCCCTCCAGCCGCTCGTCGCCAGGGCTTGTGGCACCCACCCGACGCTCTCCCCGTGGGCACGGCCCTCAGCACGCAGGACCGGGTCGCGATACCGCTTTTGGTATTTTCCAGCACAGCTGCATCCCGGGACGGGGGCAGGACCGTGTCCGTCGGCCCCACGTGGCCCAGCCCTGGGAGGATCCCCCAGCACCTTCCCACGGGGAACCCCCCAGACCGCACACCCAGGAGGACAGCTGTGCCAGGGATGTGCCTCCAGATGTTTTCAAGCAGAAACACCTTTTCCTCCCCATTTTAGCACAGCTCCAGCACCTCAATGGGTTGTTCACCTGCAGCATCTCCAGGCTTCTCCGGCACCCAGTGACCACGGCGAGTATTTTAAAACAGATCTAATTTCGTAAAATCAAACTCTAACAAACAAACTAGTAAAAATCAGGGAGAGTTTGGGCTGTGAAACCCTTTCCTGAGCACATCCCTACGCTTGGAGAGCTCATGTGTTATTCTGTCTCCAGCAGATTATTGTCGGAACGCGGCGATGATTTATCTGTCTCCCGTGTCGTGTCACCCGTTTATGTACAGTGTTAGATGTAGAGTACGGCATTAACATTTTACTATTATTCTTACCTTTCAACGCAAAAAGATAAGTGTGTAAATCTGGGAGACAAGGGATGTGTCAACAGCGCTGAGCACCGCTGCGGATGCTCGTCCTCCCCCCCACGCACCGAGCCCCAGCTCACCGGGGACCCTGCCCAGCCCCGTGACCAGGGTGGGGACATTTCCATCACCCGAACGTGGCCTCACCCAGCACCCACCGCAGCTCCCAGCAGCACGGTCCCCCCCTGATAAAACACCCCCCCCCCATTAACACAAACATCCCTTTTCAGCACGAAGCATCCTCCCGCCAGGTCCCGCCAGAACCCACCCCCCTGCCACGCCAGACGGAGCAACAAACAGCCGGCCGGACCCCGCCACTTATTAACACCTCGCGGAGATGAATCAAGCGGGGAAGGCGAAAGCAGGTCCCTAATTAGTTGCTGATGATAACTGTATTTGTCATCCTCTCCCAATTAGTCTACTGTACGTTTCGGAGTTTAATTGCACCTTGTTCTTCATTGAAATGCCATCATGTGCTCGTTCTTTAGTAAATTTGAGAAAAATTTGACATTAAATATAGATTATCTTTATATTTTCATAATTAACACAACCGAACTGTCTTGGGCCTAAATACATCTCCTGACGCTATCAATCTGGTGCTGCCGGGGTGCCACGGATGCGGGTTTGCATCCCCCTGGCACGGGTGACACTGGGGCCATGCACAGGTGGCACTGGTGGCCGGGGTCAGGACCTCGGGATGCCCCACAGAAGGGAGGGATGAAGCAATCCTTGGGGTTTTTCTCTCTTTTGGATTTTTTTTTCTTTATTTTCATAGCTGATAACATTTTTAGGAGTCTGGGCTGCAAACAGTGGGTCAGATTGTACCCGGGGAAATGAGGACACCGCTTCACCTCCCTCCGTCCCGCTGCCAAACCCTCCCCGTGCTGGGGACACGGCACGGCTGCGGCTCTACGCGGGTCGCACCCGGTCTGGCGGACCCAGACGAGGGGATGTTCAATATATTGATGTACACGGGAAAGCTGGACCAAAGCTGCTGCCTCCTGCCGCAACCCTCCGGCTGCTGCCCAGAGCTCCCAGCAAGGCTCTGCCTCCTGCCTCCCCTGCCACCTGGTAAAGATGTCACCAGGGCTGGGGACATCCAGCCACGTCACCCACCCACACCCCACGCCTGCAAACGGAGCTCTGGGGCGAGGGCACGAAGGGACGAGCTGGGACACACCCCCTGCAGACGTGTGTGTCCCCACATCCCAGGGGTCATCCCCAGGGGATGCTGGTGTCCCGGGATGCAACCATCGCAGAGGATGGGACCAGCACAAGCCCCTCGCTGCCCACCCCAGCCCCCCCCCCTGCCTGCCAGGGCACTGGGACACAGCCCGTGGGTACTGGGCAAGCTGGAGATGCTGGTGGCCAGCAGCTCTGCCCACAGCCCCTGCCCTGGCCGCGCTGGCTCTGAAAGCGACGGTCAGGCTTGCGAAGAAGAAGAAGAGGGGAAGGGGAAAAGCAATGAAGGAAGCGGTACGGTCCTACCTGTCCCTTAGGAAGAGGCTCAGTGCACAGATCATCCCTATCGCCTATTAAGAGTGAAAAAACCCCACGCCGGGTCAGGTATTTCCCAACTGCTCCGGGGCTCGGCGTGTCCAGCGCGGGGACTGCGGCCGCTCGCTTCCCCGGGAGGAGGCTGCTGCTGCCTGAGCAGCAGAAAGGAAAAGTGGGGGGAAAAAAAAAAAAAAAATTAAAAAAATCAAGGAGCAGTCAAAAAGTGTATTAGAAGCAAATTTGGAAAAAAATCAATGACGTGTAATTAGATTTGATTTTTCTTCACGTTTTGTTTGGCTGGGGGTTATGTACAGACTCTCTACGAGCAGAGATTAAAGGACCGAGAACAGGTGCCGGATCCTGAGCTGGTGGCCACCAAAGCATGACAGCTCCATCACCGCTGGCAGGAGGCACGGCGGGATAAACGTGTAGATAAATAAAGGGGAAACCATGCGGGGAGGAGCCGGGCATTTGTTTATCGACTATTTTAGCTGCTGCCCCCCACGCACAAACCCATCCGGCAGCAGGAATGGGGCCGTGTGGGGACCGGGGCTGTGCCCAGCGCCTGTCCGCTGCCCCCTTGGCCCCCCAGGCTAAAACCCTCCCAGTGCTGTGGGGCACCCAGCCGAGCCCTGTCCGGGGGGGCTCACACAACGATAGTGATGTCCCAAAAATCCCACGAAGGGACCCCTGTGTCCCCGCTGGCAGGGATGCTCCTGCACCCCCAAACCTTCCGCTCCGGCCAGTGGCACCAGCCTGACGGGGTGCGTGGGCGCCGGGAAAGGAGAACAGAGCCCACTCGTGGTGATCCAACCCCCATGTCCCAACAGGACCTGTACCTGGGGGTTTCTGGGGGAGGGTTTGGTTCTCCTCCTCCAAAGGGCAGCGATCCGTTCGGTGCCGGGCAGCGACGCTGAAGCCCTGGCTGCTGTGGCAGGGGGACACCGGCCCGTCGCTGTTCCTTGGGGGACACGGGCAAGCACGAGGCTGGACAACGTGCCTCCCCCACCCCACAGCAGGGTTTGGGAAACCCGGGCTGGCCGGGAACCTCGGCCCTTCCCTGCCCCAGCAGCACCGAGAAAAAGCTGCTTTTTTTCTTGTTCATTAAAGAATATTTATTATTGTTATAATTATTTACTTCTTATATTTGATTTCTATTTTATTTTTCAGTCTGATGCTTCCCAAGGAACTGCTTCCCCAGCTGGAGAGTCCGACAGCAGCGTTTTCCAGCCAAAACTTGTGTGGGGAAAGAGGATGGGACCCGCCGAGGGGGCTCCGGGGGGAGCACATCTCTGGCCACGTGCGTACACCCACGCCGAGGCTGGGATGGGATCCATCATGTGTGTGTGTGTGTGTGTAAACACACATCTGTATAAATATATACACACCCCCCCATGGCTTCCAGTGCTGGGTTACCAACCTCATCCTCCGAAGCTGCGGGTTATTTTTTTTTTTACCCTTTAACCTTGAAAATTAACCTAAAACACAGGGCGCTGTCCACATGACTTACTCAAACAAATTGCATCGTTAATTACCAACACCCTGCGCTCCTCGCTGCTCCAGGCCACGCCGCCCCGGCGGACACCCCCCTCCCGACGAGCGGTTATCGAACACGCGGACAACAATCAACACTAATTAAACACTCAGCTGTTGAGGGGAGACAATGTTTATCAAAAAATGCAAGAGGAGGGGAGCGCATCTTCTGTTTTCTATAATTAGTTAGCGATGCTCCCCAGGCGGTCTCGGAAATCGAACGCGGGTTTGTTCACAGCTGTTTGGCACAGGCAGACAAAGGCCACCGCGGCCCCGGCCCCCCCCCCAGTCACCCCCGGCACACGGGGCGCAGCACCCGCACGGTGCCACCGCAGCAGCCCCGGCCAGCGGAGGAAAGCCACCCGCCCTCCTCATCCCTCCTGCGGCCGTCACCGCTTACTACTGCTGGAGATATACAACACACTTACTACTGCTGGAGATATACAACACGCTTACTACTGCTGGAGTTCTACAACACGCTTACTACTGCTGGAGCTGTACAACATGCTTACTACTGCTGGAGCTGTACAACATGCTTACTACTGGTGGAGCTGTGCAACATGCTTCATACTGCTGGAGCTCTACAACACGCTTACTACTGCTGGAGCTCTACAACACTCTTACTACTGCTGGAGCTGTGCAACACACTTACTACTGCTGGAGCTCTACAACACTCTTACTACTGCTGGAGCTCTACAACACTCTTACTACTGCTGGAGCTGTGCAACACACTTACTACTGCTGGAGCTCTACAACACACTTACTACTGCTGGAGCTGTGCAACACTCTTACTACTGCTGGAGCTGTGCAACACGCTTACTACTGCTGGAGCTCTACAACACTCTTACTACTGGTGGAGTTCCACAACACGCTTACTACTGCTGGAGCTGTGCAACACACTACGACCACTCGCAGGCATCCCCCTGCACGCAGGCAGCCCCACACTGTGCATCCAGACAGACACAAGCACCTTTCTGAGCTCTGTTCCGCTGCATTTCCAGCTCACCTCTCCAAACACTGCACGCAATTCAGCACTAACGAGTGTTGTCCGTGAGCACTGTCCCCAGCCCTCCCTGCGGCGAGCAGCCCCCGCCCCGTGCTGGGAGGATGCTGGGGTGATGCTCAGCCGTGGGTGCAGGAGCCCTCGGGGCACCCCTGCCGCAGCCCCCTCCTGCTCCCTGCCAGCAGCCGTTGCTGCCCAGCCCCGGCCCCGCTCCCCGCTTCCATCCGTCAATACTCGCCGGGAAGGGCGGCACGGCCCCGGCCCCGATCGATGGGCAGCAGCCGCCGGCCCCGTGGGTGCTGCACTTGTTGAGCGAGGCGGTGGTGGAAGCGAATGGAACCGCACCGAATACATTCTCCCCCCGTGGAAAGCCAACCCAAAGGTGTAGGGGGGAGCAGGGCGCAGCAACATCTCTCAGCATCTCGTGGGGGCTGAGTAACAGCAGCGAACACAAGTGCAGGGAGCCAGGGAGGAGCAGTGCCACGGGACAGGAGCCGCTCTTGGGCTTCACCCACTGCATCGGACACCGCTAACGACACACGAGCTTTGGTAGCAAAATACTCTGGAAAAACCAGATCGTACTTCTGCGCAACTTGGTGGCAGCATCGGGCTCCGCGTCCTGTGCGCACGTGGGGGACAAGGGCTTCGCCCCCGCTTGCTCCCCCTCTTGCTCTGATCAGCAGCAGCAACAGCTCGTGGCGATAAATGGCAAAAGGTGCTTTTGTGGTACTGTCCATCCCAGGGATCTCAAAGCGCTTTTGTTAAGGCCGGGAGTGAATCCATCCTGCCTCCCTGCCAGACCGAGAAGGACCCTCACCCTCCACTGCGGATGGGGAAAGGGGGGACACCAGCCCCGCGAGCCGGGACGAGCCGGGATGTTGGCAGAGCAGAAGCTGCCCGCGTCGCGGATGCGCTTTCCGACTCGCTCAGCTCATGGCGCGAGCGCTGCGGGTTTGTACAACCCGGGTCCAAGATCAGTCCATTGCCCTGACACTCCGCTGCGATCTCCCCTAAGTACCTACAATATTTCTGGCGGTAAACAACCTCCAAGACTCATTTCTTAGAGCAGCAGCAGATGGTCAAGAGCATTTCCTGAAATTGAATATTATAATGAATTTAGGATCGAAAAAATTTACATAATAATCTGGTTTAGATTCTGATAGTGAAGAAACCTACACAGAAACTGCTTCTTTTCAGCTATTTGAATTAAAGTATAAATCTTCAAGTACTTTAATTATAAACAAACTCTGCTATTCCAGATCCATGAAAGAAATTGAAAAATTAACTACCCAGTGAAGCTCAAGGCCACATCTCAGGCTTGACTCATCGGCGAGTTTACCTCTCACGACTCGGCGGCTGGGCTCACCCCACGGCGGCTGGACCGGGATGCTCGGGGGCTGCGCTGAGCTGGGGTCATACTGGGATCGACTTGAGATGTGGCTGATCCCATCAAACCCCCATCACACTGCATGGCCAGCATGATCCCACACCAGCGCGGACTGGAAACCTGCGGAGCTGCCTGGGGAAGGCAAGAGCTCTTGGATAGGGGGGTGTCACAGCCTTCGAGCGTGTTGTCACAGGGGTCCCAGGTCTGGACCCACCCAGGGATGGGGATGGGTGGGGTGAAATGTGAGGGGAGCAATGGGATGGGATGGGACAGATGGGGAGGGATGGATGCAATGGGA
>WKFP01014123.1:19635-49025 GCA_011057875.1 Pterocles orientalis | reverse complement strand
GCGCTCTGCCAGGGGGTATGGCCAGCATCCGATGGCACAAGAGCTGCGTCTCCAGGGAAAGTCCCTCACCTTCGCTACCTGCAGAAGAAAGACACAGCTCAGGTCAGCTCACACCCGCTGCCACGTCCTTTTTTCCACTGCCAAGTTTTCTCGCCCACTCCAGCCTCCCCGGCTCTATTCTCCAGTACCTGAAGCGTTTTTGAGGAGTACCTGTGCAACACAGCCGCATGCACAGCACAGAGCCTCGTGCCCCGAGCGCACGGATCCCCTGGGCGAGCAGCCGCCGTGCCAGCAGACAGACGCTGCCCACGTTCGCAGGCGGCTGCCACGAGGCAGAGAAGAAGCCACAGGCCGGGTCCAGTCCAGCAAATCCCACGTCCCTGTCGCTAGTTCAGCCTGTTCAGCACACAGTACCACCAGCTGGGTGCAACTTGTGAATGCAGACAGTTTAACCAGAGGCTTCAATTGATTAGTTGTTAAACCATCCAACAGCCCTGATATGTTTGGGCTGATACACTGGTGAAACAGAGTTGAAATCTATCCCAGGTCATTAGTAGTTGTTTGACTCACACTGTCACAAAGGGAAATGGAAAGGGAGAGGCTTTAAACAATCCTGTGTGCAGACAAGTGAAAATGCAGAAGACACCACAGACCTCCCAGCCCGCTCGGCTCCCCAAAGAATTCTTCCACATTCATTATTTAGAGCTACACAGACAGCTACATGGCTGCAAGAACACCCAGCTCATTCCAAAGACACGCTCACCTTCCGACAAAACAGGCTCAGCACGCTGGAAACCCAACGTTCCCCTTCCACAGCCGTTCCCTGACCGCAGCAGAACCCCAGACCGGTCCGGGACGGCACTGCCAGGGCACACGCTGCCTCCCAGGGCTCCTGCGCCTCTGCCGGCGTGAGCATTGCTGTCACCTCGCTCAGCTCACCTAAATTTAGACCCTTACCCGAAGGTCTGACAGCATACATAGATGCTTCTGGCACTTCCTGTGCCACTGGAGACCCGCTCCTCCGCAATGCAACGAGCTCCTTCCTGGGCTGAGTGGTTGCAGAATTCTTCCCCCGGTTGCTCCTTACAGCCGCTCCCCAGCAGGTCCCCGGGTACTGATCTGCGCGATCACCCCCTGACCGCACAGGGTCTTATTCCCATTTCACAGCCTGGAAGCTGAGGCCCAGTCTCACGTCTGGCTGGCCTGATCTAACCAGCAAGATGCATTTTGTGTAAGGAAAAGCACGGTTTGGGTAATGCATCTTGCACCCTCCCCTGTGAAATGAGCCCGACAGGCAAAAGCATCCTTTGGCTGGGATAAACGAACCTTCAGAAAACCAAAATCCCACCCTAAGCATTCTTTTCCTCCTGCTGCAAGCCAGCAGGGCAGACACGGCCTGGGTGAGTTACCCGGGGAAGCCTGGGTGACACAAGGAATCGAAGCCAGGCCACCCACAGCCCAGCCTGCCTCTTCATCACCCGACTGTGGCTCTCTAGGGATACTTCAAGAAAAAAAAAATTATCCTACTTTTTCCTGGTTCAACACAGAAAAGTTTTACAACTTACAGTTGTTATTTGTCTCCCGAGCCTCTCAAACCACGCTCTCCTGGGACTCTCCAACGGGGACAGCAGCTCTCGCCAGAGGTGCGAGGGCTCCTGGAGCAATCCTCTCCTCCCCCTGATAAGGGTCTTACGATTCCTAATAAAGGCAGTGATTTTGCTTCCAGCTTTTACAAAGCTTTTTATGGCTCTGACTGCTTAAAATAATTAGGAACCATAAATTCAGGGCAAAAAGACTTGCACAGTGTGACACGGGGGAGGGAGTACCGACTGCATCAGATTCAATCCTAGTTTATACTGGTGAACAAAACACCTCCCACCTCAGGTCTTTGACTTCCATCTCTTAGCCTTGTCCCTCTCTGACAGGCCTCCACGACCAGCGTTAGAGCTCGGCTGAAATGATAAAACAGGTTTCCTGCCCCGTTTACAATTAACGCCACCACAACAACTGCCGTTTCCAGCGCAGGCAGCGCCACGCTGGCACTTCAGAGAAATCGCAAAACGAGCCTCTCGATAAAACCAATCCCACCAACAGTCTTCAACCCCAAGCTAAAGACTGAGGGTGTAAGAAACAAATTACCCAGAAAGTCTTCTTGCTCAGGCACTAAGTGCTCCCAATCTGTTCCTGCTTGTACAACGCTCCCGCTCTTCAGGGCAGCCAGCCTGCCTGTCACCTCCGGCAACGACTCCAGCGCAGACACCATTCAGCCGGACTGGCCAAATCACTCCTGCCAAGCCAGCCAGGCTGCCAGGAGGGTGAATTCGAGTCTGCAAGTTACCTTACAAGACAATCTGTGCAGTGCTAGGAAGCTCACTCCCACGTTAAATTATCTCTGCAGCTGCAGGAACGCTCCATATTCAGATTTAGGATGTTTCTTCAAACAACCCCAGCATCAGACGACTGTAATGTTCAATTTTCTTTTCAGGGAAGAGTTAGTGCTCAGCAGAGAGTTGAAATCATTACTGCTGCAAGGTCCGGGAGCTCTCCTCATGCATCTACCAATCAGCCTCCAATCTCCCTTGACAAAAGGATATTTGGACTTTTTCCGGGAGAAATCTCTCATAATTCAAGGTAACAACACCACTGCCACTTTCACCCCCTTCCTCTCTCCTGGTGTTGTCGTTGTTTCTGGGATGCATTTCTTTGTGGTCCATCAGCAGCGCTGCCAGCCTCCCTACTCCCTTTATAACACAGCTCCACACATCTTGTAGAGATGCCAGATTTGCGGCGTTGTCTTGTCAGTATTTCTAGGAGTTCAATAAACATTTTAATTAAAGGAATGTCTTCTGAGCCAAGAAAACCGCAGCACGGGGCAGGATTACAGCCCCTTGATGGCTCATCGCCACCACGACACTACTTCCAAGTGTAAACCAGCTCTGGTGCCAGGTGACACAAAGTGGGGGGCTACGGCGTGGCCACACACGGGTGCGCAGAGCGGCACTCCTGGGTGAATTTCTTTCTCTAGCTGCCACGAGGCCATTCCTCCCCTTTTCTCCACCTTCTGGGAGGCTGCAAAACCCCGACCTCTGCCTACCACAAACAGCAAGTATCCTCTACAAAGGAGGGGGGAGAATCAGAGGGCCCTGAAGGAATCGGCCAGTTCAGGTGCTCAGGGGAGAGGCACCCCTTGCTCAAACAGCCCACGGAGGAGGCTACACCAGCTCCTCCAGCAGCTCCTGCCTTCTCCCAGGTGTACAAAAGCAGCCACCGGCCGGTGTCTGTGGTGGTCTCTGTGCCCCGCTCTGTGTTCAGACCATCCCCAACAACAGCTCCTCTTCCCAGACCCACGCACAGACACATTCCTGTTTTTTTAAGAGGAAAGATGACAGCGCAAAGACACGGCACAGCTCACGGTTACAGCCTCAGCACAGCAAGAGCAAACACAAACCTCCTGGGTCTCTCACTCAGGTTCACCAACACAGAAAATCCCGGTTCAGGGCTCTAGGACGGGATCAAAAGCACCACAGGACACAACGCAAACCACCACACTGCAGCTGCACTGACCCAGCCCTGTCCTGCCACCGAAAACCACCATCCACACCCTCTGCAGCTCCTAAACTCCCTGCTCACCTACACAAACTGGTTTGTTCTTGCAGTTCCTACTGGGAAGCTCCCCCTCCTCTTCTGGGTCCCTATTTCACCTGCAGCCAGATCATTCCAGTACTTCTCGCGCAGCTTTTTCTTCTCCAGACCAAAGTGTGATGTAACATAACACACCTGCAACTAGCTTTGGGGTGAAACATCCCCCGAGTGATCCCTCACACGTGCGTCTCCACAAGCCCAAAGCTCTGTAAGCTGAAATACCTATTACTATAATAACGGGTTTATTCCACTGAAATTCCAAGCAGTTGACGACAGGAACATTCTCCACATCCTCAGGGTTGCTGACAGTTCCCACGATTTCCCAGCCCTCTGCGGTTTTAGCCTAGAAAGGGAAAGGAAAGAAATGTTTTTAAATTGCCTACTTTTCAAGCTTGTAACAAAAAAAAGTCATGTATGCAAACACACTTTTTTTTAAAAATTTTTTCAGTTAAACTGACTGGCTTTCGGGCGTTTTTTTTGGCATTCTTTGAATTTTTACCACCAAAGTCCTCCCAGGACCAGCACACAAATCTTGAGTTAAAGGAAAAAAAAAAAAAGTAACTTTCTTTCTGGTGTTTATTCCAGTTCAGCAAGCAAACAAACAGGAACTGAAAAGCTATTTTGCCCATACAACAGTTCTAGGGAGGTTTTTGCCAGGAAAGCACATAAAAAGAGTAGTGTCAAACAAATTAGCATAAGGCTCATCCACAGAGCAGTGCAGTGGAAGTTCTCAAGTGCAGGCTCCGCCACCAGAAGCCCACAGGAACGTCTGCAAACACAAGTGCACATTTTCAAACTCAAAATCAGCTCATACAAAAGGCAGGGCACTCAACACTCAGAGCCTCACATCACCAGGGAACGAGCCTTCCCTCCCGCACCCAAGTAAAAAGAGACTTAATTATTTGTCTTGGAAATCTGTTTTAACAATAAAAGAGCTGCTGCTTCTTGCCAGCTTCCTTTCCTGTGAAACTGGCACTTTTACATCACGTTCTATCACATTAACACCAGCCGGGCAATGCCGGGGGTTAGGCCAGTGAATCTGGGTCCAACCAAACGAACAGTGGCTCAAAATGTTCCTTATGCAAACTTTACAAAGTGATTCTTCCAGCTGTTTCAATAAATACCAAGGGATTTTATGTGCCTTTCATTTCACCAGAGCCCCAGCTGCCACAGACCTCGATTACAGCCGGACAAGTGTTTCCTAGCACAAGAGTCCACTTACCTCTGCTCGGCCTCCTCGCTGTCACCCCAGATATATTATTTCATTTTAAATCATTTTTTTTTCCATGTGCATTCATTTTCCCTTCACAGAACGTTCTGCAAAGGGCCCTATCTCACCTCAGTGCATAAGTACAGTGTAAAAAGACCCCCAGCAGCTCACACCAGCCCTGGTTTCTCCTCTCCCCTGCTCCAAGAGCTGCCCAATGCTGCCATCGTGTGCCCGGGCCCTGGGATGCTGCCTCTGCCGCACGCCAGGCAAGATCTGCTCTAGCTCTGGTCCCCATGGAGAGAAAGCAAGACAGATGCAGTCTTACCAAGCTCACAATCTGAGTACAGGAGGAGACAGACACTGTGCTGTCCTGCTATCGCCATCTTCCAGTAAAAGAACCACAGCTCAGACCCGTTACCCCAGCTCATGGAACGGGACTCAGGGTGCGTGCCCGCTAGAGGTGGTCCAACAGCACAGACCACCGGCAGCAAACAGGAATGCAGAGCAGGTGCACAGACACCGCAGGTAACCGAGTCCTTTTCCTTCCTGTACCTCCTCTCTCTTCAATATGTGCAATATTTTAGTTTCTTGAAAGGAAAAGGGAAAGAAAAAAAAAACACAAACATGGATTGTTCTACCTTCAAAAAGCCCCGGAGATCATCTGTGCTGTAGACATCGAAGACTTCCATCGCTCCCGAGCTAGCTTTGCTCACTGTTGGAGTCAACGGGCAGCTGCAAGGAAAAAAAGAAAGGAAAAGCGTCATGAGAACAAAAAAGGAAATCCACGAGAATTTTTGTTTCTGTATTTCCTTCTCTTGCCTCTGCAACCCAATTCCAACTAGTCCTCTAAAGATTTCCCTCACTATATAGATATCTTTTCCTATGGAGAATAGGAGGGCTCAGAAATTAACCCAGGGAATAGCTTGCAGCAGTTTTGTGCACAGATGGACAACTGAAACACAAAATGGGTTAAAATAAAAAGCGCCCAGGGATGTTCCTAACCAGCCTGGAATACCAGGTCCCACAGCCTCCCTGCAGAGTGCAACGCAAAGCAAACTCAGCTCTCACGCTGTCCCAGAAAGCCCTCTGCAGAAGCTGTCGAGCAGTGCGGGCTGGAAACCTCTTTGGGAAAAAGAGAGAAGCTGAAGGGGCCGATAACCACCCCCTGTACCTGTTCCTCTGGCTCGTCACCACTCTGTCCACCCCCAAGAAGTACGCCGAGCGCAGCAGTGCCCCCAGGTTCATGGGGTCCTGGATCTGCTCCAGCACCAGCCAAATCAGCCGCTGGTTCGGATTATCTTCATCCCCCAAATGGGGCTTTTCAGCTTCCTCCAAACTCTTGAAACGGAGCGGAGAGGCCTCCAGACAGACTCCCTGGTGGACCTGACCCCGGCAAAGAGCATCCAGCTCCCTCCTCGGGACGTGGTGCACAGGGACGCCCCGCGCCGTGGCCTGAAGGACAAACTCACTCATGACAAGCCGCCGAGAGCCGCTGCTCTGCTTGAGGAACAACCTGAACAGGTCCCTCCTGGGCTGGGAGAGCGCCAGGGAACACGGCGCGATCCCAAACAAGATCTCGGAGCCTTTGCTCCTCTCCACGGACACAGGCCTTCGCTCCAGCCTCATCCTCGCCTTCGCCAAGTCACCCTCACGCCAGCTCCACGACTCCCTGACCCCGGCCCCTCTCTCCTGGGACTTGTGCCGCGGCCGAGGGCGGCTCTGCGGGACCAGGCCCCCACGGGGGTCACCCGGGAGGGCTGGGGGGGTGAGGTGACCGCCGCTGTCCCCACCCCGGGGCGGCCCCTCCTCAGCCGGCCGCGGGAAGGGCAGCGGCCGCCCCTCGCGTGTGGAGCCGGACCTCAGCGCCCCCCCCCAGCGCCCCGCGGGTGCCAGCCCCACGGCCCGCCACACACCGCGGCCCACCATCGCTGCCCCACGCGGGAAGGGAGAACGGGAGCCGGCCCCACGACACCCACGGTCTGTGCTCCACAGACAGCCCGGCTGCAAAACCGGGAGCGCGGCGGGGGCACGGACACGTGTGGGGCACCGGCTGGGGGGGGGCCTCAGGGGCTCCCGGGCGCCCCGGACACGCGTGGGCCCCGCCGCCACCGCCCCGCTCCTACCGCTTCCGGGTGCGCACGCGGCCGCACCACCGAGAGGCAGAGTGTCTCGCTCCGCTCGGTAGCGCCGCCTGGCGGTGGGCGGGGGCGCAGCCGGGCCGCTTCCTGTTTCTCTCCCACCCTGAGGGGAGCGGGCGGCCCTCGGGCCCTGGGCGGCCCTTGTCCCTCCTTGTCCCCCCTCATCCCTCAGCGGGTTCTGCTGCCCCCAGGCAGAGGGGAGCGAGCGGCCTTGGCCTCCACTGCCAGGGCCTTAATGAACCGGAAAACCAGTTTTTAACCCCGTAATGAAGGCACCTCAGGGAGAGCGGGGCGAGGGGCTGCAGCCCACAGGCCTCAACCGCCACCACCCCGATCCAGCAACAAAAGGGCTGGTGCCTTGGAAAGTCCTGGCCCCAGGTATTTTAAATATATTTTAAGAAAAAGTGTTTGAGCAGCAGTGAGCCCTAGGAGCGGGGATTTCTCTCCAAGAGCAGCGGGTGAGTCCAGCCTCCAGCTGTGGGACACCTGGATGCTGTTCTGCCCGAGGAAGTAATTATGTTTTTTTTCCTCACGAAGAACCCAAAATCACACGTTTCTGTTTGAACTCTTCACCAAAGAAAGGGTTTAGCTGTGACCAGTAAAAAGGACGGTATGTTTTAACACAAAAACTGCTCTCACACAACGGAAGAACCACAGTGCGCCTCTCTTTTTATTATTTTACAGTCAATTGGAAAACTACTGATAAACGACACATCCACCCTCCTGCCACGGGTTTTGAATCACGCTGCCGCTCCAGGAAGGTGGCTGCAGGTGGCAGCAGGTGACACGAGGCTGGCGAGGGTCCCTTGGCCGCTCTGACCCCTCCATGGGCCGCACCGCGCCTGGGAAGTTCACGGGCAGGAGGAATTATCTCCTAAAAACATATCTGAAAGGGAAAAATATACTGGATATCGTTTCAAGGTTATTTTATAGACTCAGAAATGTTACAAATGCTCTTGGGGGGAAAATTCCCAAACTCCCCGGGCTGCAGGTCACACAGGTTGTGTTTGCAGAGAGGAACTGCCCGGACCGGCTGTTTTCCAAGGTCTTACATCTTCAGCAATTCTCTCCTTTTGCAGAGCAGAAAGATAAGTTCTGTCCCTCCTCAACCACGCATTTCAACATCTGCTTAACTTTGTACCCAGCTGCACCATCGAAATCAGAGGTTTCAGCAGCGCTACCCCCCTCCCTGCTTTTTTTTTTCTGCTCGTAAGTTCCTAATTTCTCAGCTTTTTCTTCTGGGCTCCACTTCTTAGTTCAACCATCTTCTCTTACAAGAATGGCACATGCCACACAGTGCATCTGCTGAATTTCAACAAGAAACCCAATGGAAAACAGCGGGAGTTTTCATACCCAGCCTAGCTGAACATCACGGGGGTGTTATAAAAAAAGCACTGTAGTGCTTGAACCTTCCTTAGCCAAGTGCCTCCGAATCGAGCATCGTGGTGGCATGGAAACCGAAGAGCTTTTCCAGCTGGCGCCGGCTCTCTGCTGCGGTGAGGATCGCTGGCTGCGTGCAGACCTGGACCGGCTGCTCCTTGCAGGACACGATCTAACCCAATGCCGCAGGTGAAACCCAGCTCTGTGCAAAGAGCCCCCACACCACAAAGCCACTGCCTCGGCCAGGTGGAGGAGGGCAGTGCATTACAGAGGTGCCAGACTGCACCACGGGGCACGATTTTCACTCCTAGTAAATAAAAAGGCCAAATCCAGAGACGGGGCTATGTGTATTTGCCAGCAGAAACTGGTGACAGACGAGGAACGGACAGAACACACCATGAGCATGTATTTATATAGAGAACAAAAAGGGGAAAATTGCCTTTGTTTTGCCATGACGAAGGAATGTTTTACCAGTTTTCTCCTTGTGTCTTTCTACCGTTGCTCACCTTTAGCACAAGGAATTATACGTATCACAAGATTTAATTAATAATAATACTTCATATCAACGCTCAGCACTTACATAGCGCTTCTCATATTCAAAGTGCTTTACAAAAGTTTGTGAGTCCTCACAACACCCCTGTGAGGTAGGTAAGTATTATTATCCCCATTTTACAGATGAGGAAACTGAGGCAGAGAGGTAAAGTGACTTGCCCAAGGCTATACAGGGAGTTGAAACTCAAGATGTAGCGGCCCAGTTCTGGTCTCCCTTATGGTGGTGTAACACAGATGAACTCCCACAGCACTATACTGGTGTAAGCAAAACAATCCAAGTGTCTCTGGCTCCCAACCCTCTTCTCCAATCAACTGACTATACCTGCTCCAACGCTTCGCCTTCTGAAACACTACAGGAAGCCCAGAGCGCAGCAGGAGCGAGTCTGCAATCTTAAGGCAACATGTACAGTAACAGCTCCACAGCTCTGCAGAGTGTTGGATGACACACAGACGTGTTTCTGCCACGCTGCAAGAGTCTTGAGACAACTCAAGCAGTCTCCAGCTCTGCATGTATCAGCTTGGAGGCTGATTCTCTTCTCCCTCGCGTTAGAATAACTCCAGAGCAGAACAATGGGGCTGTGCCAGCACAGAACCAGTACGAGATCTGAACCAGACCTTCTACCTGCTGCTTTGTCGGCAAATGCCCCTACTAGGATCTTCTCATTTTAGACAGCTTCAGCATGGTTCATTTCACTCTCTCTCTCTCTGAGTTTGTATCTCTGCATATAAACAAACTTTCAACATGTCCAACTCATCAGCACCAGCATTTAAACAGCACTGTACATCTTTCTAAGACCCATCAGTATTTCCAGAAAAGTGTCAATGCATGCAAATATCACATACAAAAACATCAAGAGTGCTGGGAGATCATACCAAGGGTAGAGGTGATCACTAGACAGCACACATTACTTTTTATTAAAAACACCAAACAACTCACTCTTACTGTAACTATGCCACTTAGATGATCATTCTAACCTGCAAAAGCACAGGCACTTTTCCTCCAACTATTTACCTACCTACCTAGAAAGAAAGAGAAATAGCAAGCGCACGCATTTATACTTCCTCAAACTTGTCAGGTATGACTCATGGGAATGGGAAAGGAGGCTGTGGGGAGGTGGGCGAGATTGTACACTGGGTTTAGGGCAGTGGAGTATGAAAGAAGTAGAAGATATCACATGCATCACTACCATCAGTAATCAATCTGATTAAAATAAACCCCAAAATGAGATGGATTCAGGTATGACATCTACTGAAAATCTCAAACCCTAAGCACACTAAAGCTGGCAAACATCTCGTGACACTTCACCTGTGCCCAGACGGCATCAGCAAATAAGATCAAACAAACCTTGAAAAGAAAACAAAAGGAAGAATAAACCAGCCTGGAGACAACAATCTTCCACAAACCACTTCCCTGCATTATTTCCAAACACATTTTACTCTTTCAGAAAGGAGTGGGGGAGAAACAGACCCACTACTATTTCTTTTGAAACTGGCTCAGCACCAGCACCAGCTCAGAGAGAGGGAGAGAAAAATAATTCTTCAAACATGATCCTTGGTACTTGATTAAAACATTGCTAGCCAGCCGACGAAACCCTAAATTGCCAGAGGGCTCGAAGTGGAGTGGATACACGGTGCTGCTCATGCCGCTCCTTCGTTTGCTATGATATCTGCTCCGTGGGCCTCATCTGTATATCTGCAATCTAGAAAAGACCAACACAGGATGTTACTGGAGCACTTTAAATCCTGCGCCGGGCACTTCCACGCTGCACCGTTACAGTGGCAAGCTGACCAGAAATGAGCCTACTTAACTGAGACGTGATAAAGAAATAAAGGTGAATGTGACTGCTCTGCCTTCAGCCCAAGGGATAAAAGCACAAACAGGTGCAGAAAAGGTGCAAGATGACACCGAATGCTCGTGGTTCAAGTCTTCAGCCTGGTCCTGCGCACAGAGGGTTAAGCAGAAGCACTGCTGGATCAGCCAGGGCAGGACTTTTTTATCTTCTTAAGACAAGAAGGCAGCTATCACTGCTTATCCAGTGTCAAAACAGCCACATCTTGCTCCTCGGAGCAGAGTTCACCCAAGGGGCTGCTGAACCTCTCACGATCAAAGTTTGCTTTTGCAACAGGAACTTTTACATTGCATATAATAAACTTTGACACTGCTCCTGCCTCCTCCTGGCTCCAGCTCAAAGCTGGTCACTTATTTCTCATTTTACCAGCATCTCACACCACCCCTGGGGAGGTGCACAGCACTGGGCAGGATCAGGCCCAATACGTAATTTGGCACCTGACCCAGCTGCAAGACTCTCGGCAAATCTCAGATGCCACAATACAAAAAAAAAAAAGGGGGGGGGGCAAACCATGCCCTCATCCCTCCCGTTGCCCCTGCCTCGCACAGTCCTTCCCTGGGGTCAGAGCAGCCTTTGCTGGCTCCGCGGGGCGGCGAGCAGCCCCATAGCTGCCGTAAGGGAACTGTAAACAACCAGGATCAGTGCTAATCCCCAGCCCAGGCTGCGCTAAGCACCCAGCCGATACAGCGACGCCGATTAGCAATTATCAGGGGAGCAGTTACCCCCCTCCACCTTTGGCCACCCACAGCAGAGTCCTGCAACCCCCCCACAGCCTACCTGTACATGGGGTGGGGCGCTGAGGACGTATATGACAGCGTTAGCCATGTCTTCGGCTTTGAGACACTGGAAAGACAAGAAAGAGATTCTTAGTTCAAAGGATGGCTCAGAAAGGTAACCACAAGATCACTCCTTTCCTAACCATCAATAATGAGTTTCGACAGTGTCGCTGGGGCATGTCAAAAAGATTGCAAGCAAGCAGGAAAAAAAAATAATCCATAAAAAAATTAACAAAGGACGTGTCTGGTGCTGATAAATCTCCATCTGCTGTGAACACTCTTCCTCCTGGCACAGTAATTCTGCCAGGTCAGGCATTGCCATCCTTCTCAAAAATTCCCAGAGAAGCACAAGGAATCCTGTGCTAGCCACCTGCGAGACAACACGCTCTCACATTTTATCTTGCGTAGGCGTGTTTCCTTATTATATCTTCTCTTCAATAAAGAGGTCGTAGCCTGCAAAATGTCAAAGCGGACTGACATTTATTTACAGGAACATCAAAATAAAAGAAAAAATATAGGGAGTGGGAAACTGAACCTGAATTAAACCTACATAAGGTGTAAATATCAGTGCAAAATCTGTGGTTTGAATGCTGAGACTTTGGGGTTGCTGATTACATCCTGAAAAGCACTGGGCACTGTGCAGAACTAGTTCCTTGTCCTGTTAGCCAGGAGAGAGACTGCTACACTATAACCGGAGCCACTTCCCTCTGTTTCCATTTCTCCAGGTCCTACCCGAATGCTCTCGTAGGTTGCAGCAGCTCTCTCAGGGTCATTATCATGAAGTTTAAAAGCAAATCCCGTTTCCACCAGTCCTGGAGATATACACTGGGGAAAAAAAAAAGCAGAACATATCCTAATAGGATTTGTAATTCCCCTTCAGTAAAAGAATAAAGATAAAATAATTAAAAAATATATATAAAATCCAAAGCAGTCCCCTTCCTATTGTTCTCCTTCCCCACCCTTTTTCCAGGGAAACAGTTTAAGAGCAGGCTTTGCTTTGACGACTGCTGGGGCAGGTCCCTCTGGGGAACCGCTGACGGGCACTTCCCTCTTCATGCCCCAAAGGGACAAAGGAAAAAAAACGATGGCAAAGCTTGCACTACAAATTAAATCCTGGACACATCACTTGCTGAGATGCTAGCTCCAAATGAGAGCTGGCAGCCCAGCCGACGGCTTCCCTCTGCTGTCACGAGACCCCTCGCTCCCGGCCAAGCAACTGCCCACCTTGTGCCCCCAAAAAATTTACTCCTTGACACAGCTCACAAAAGCAGGAGAGAGGAAGAGAGCCCAGAGTACTCACTGTCGCTCGTATATGGGTCTTGGCTTCTCGGAGCTCTTGCCTCAGCCCCTCCGTGAGGGCTGTGACTGCATACTTGGTGGCACTGTAAAAATGCACCACCGACTGTGGCACGACGCTGTGGCCGTTCATGCTGAGGAGAGAGCAGAAAGGAAAGCGCTGAGAGGCGGGAGGCAAGCAGAGTCCCGAGGAGGAACCAACAGGATATTCAAACCACCATAATGAACATGGAGAGAGAGGCTGGCGTGGTGGCTACGGGAGGAATTCCCCTCTCCGGTGGGAACCGCACACCACCAAGGCTCCTCTCGACACGGCTGTTTGCTGGAGCTGGGCAAGAAGATTCAGTCTTCAACCCTGCACCATCGCAAGCGGTCGGCGTTATCCTTTTCTCCCTGGTTCGGTCTTTCTTGCACTTAGACCAGCAGAGGTTAAAAAAAGTGGTTTGAAAAAAATCAATCATTGCAATCCTTGGAAAACCTCTCCTTGGGCACCACCAGCCTGCTCCACGGTTAAAGCTCCACTGCTCAAACCCTCTCTTGCCTACCTGTTAATGTTAATGATGTGCCCATCGTCGATGTTTCTCTCCTTCATGGACTGGTAAGCCTCGCGGGTGCAGATGCTTACAGCCATCACGTTGACCTGAGGGACGAGAAAAGAAGAAGAAACTAAGAGCAGCCGCCTTGCCCGGCACCTTCTGACTTCTTGCACGCTTGAAGCTGCAGACGCAGGTTCCAGTCCCCGACCCACGGCAATTCCTGCAAACGCCAACAGAGGGAAATGCACATACACACCGCACACCTGCTGCACACCCACACCACGCTGCGACCGCGCTCGGGGCTGCGGTAACCGGGGGTTTGGGGAGGCACAGACACCCAGTTCTGGGAGACAGCTTTGGCCTCTGCCAGAAAGAAAAGGATTTAATTGTTTTAGGGGCAAGCGTGAGGACAGAGTGCAAAGGGAGAGCAAACCCACCTCCCTGCAGCAGGGCTCTGTCCAGGAGACACAGCTGTTTATTTTGTACAGCACTGAGCACACGGGTCTTTGGGCAGCTGATAGGACGCTAACAGCAGGTAATTAGGTCAGCCAGTTAACGAGGAAATCCCCAGATATCGCCTGTCAGAGCACCAGGCGCTCAGAGGTGCTGCAAACCACGCGGCCAGCAAAGAGCTTCCCATCACACAGGAAACCAAAGATCACAGCGTGCCACGGGGGAGGCCACAGTGGGCAAGTAGCCCTGCATGCATGAAAGCCACCGATCCCTCACGCTGTCTGCTGACACCTTCCTTAGCCCTAACTGGATAAGCCAAGGAAGAACGGACACAGAAATTTATCCAGTCCTTCAGCACAGCACCCAGAGCTTTCCAGGCTCTTCTCTTTGGAGCAGCACCTCCCAGCACACCGCGGCTTGGTTAAACTCGTCGTGTCACCTCTGCAGTGTGCCACCGCGAATGGGCAGGTGGCTTCAGCATTTGCTGACCATAAAACAGAGAGGCAAAGTTTCCAAGAAGACTGAGATAGGGAAATTCCCCCAGCTGAAACACAACGCACCCAGATGTGTGTGCAAGACCAACGAGCGAGCCGTCTCAGCAGCACTGCTAATTGCTTAATAGTGGTTTTGACTGGGGAAAGTGGCTGAAAGGTGGAAAGTGCTTGTTGAAGCCCTCTAGAAAGGAGGGAACCACAGGACACACTGAGAGGTCCCACCTAATGACATGTCACTTTGCTAACTAAACGAGCCGGCCAGCCAGGTCTAAAAACACCGCTGTGAACTAAATGTCCCAGAAGAACTAAACTTCTGATGAATCATAAGTCAGGTGCGACTATAAATGGGAGGAGGAGCAGCAGGAACGAGGCCACGTGGACAGCGAGCGAAGGAGACGTCAGAGGGCTGGCTACCGTCGCTGTGAAACTCATCAACAAGAACGGGGCAGGCTAACTCGGACTTGCTAGCAGGAAAGGACATGCCAGGGAGGAACACAGGTTTGGAGACCAGCAAGTAAGAGGCAGAAAGGGATGGTTTTGAGATGTAATTACTGAGCAGCACACAAAGGACGAGTGGGGTCAGCTGAACGATGATCTTCCGGTCACTGCTTCTGTCTTGGTCATTATTTGCTATTCATTACGAGAGGCTGTGCTTACGAGTTTCTGCCTTGGCAATAGATAAATAGAATGCTTATCTGATCTTGGATACCCAGGCAACACAACAAGGAGAGTCATCATCCTGGTCCAAGTGCACTTTGGTTGAGCACACAGTCGCTGCCGGATATCTCAGTCATCATACCTGGAACTGCGGAGATAATTCCCTGGCACCAGGTTGAAGATTTACCTTGGCTGTGCAAGGAAGAAGGTTAGCAGACATGCCTGCAGAAGGGGCACCTCGGCACTGGAGCGAAGCCCAGAGCCCATGGGGTGTCTGAAGGCTGCCGGATTTCACAGTACAATGGTCAAGGAAAGCGGGGGGAACCTGCTCCAGTCCGATATACCACCCAAGTTTGGAGCCAGTCCTTTCCAACACGGATCTGGGCAGCTGTTGGTATAAAAAGCCTTTGTGATAAGCAACATTCCTGCTTTCCTCCCTGCCCCAGGACACCCTGAGCCCACCAGGCACCCTGTCTTTGGTGGCTCCACTCCATCTCCGTAGGCCACTAGAGGGTAACATCAGCCCAAAGCCTGAGCCCCGGCTCCAGCGCTGTGACTCACACTGAGCAACGTTTCCTTGCGTGGGGAGAGTTACAACATTTTGACAACTCCTGGCAAAGCAAGATACTAATCAACAGCCACACGGGAAAGTCCAGAGCCTGTACAAGAAGACGCCCTGGTACAATAAAACCACTGGCTGGAAGGCAGCTGAGCTGGGATTGCCTCGCTGCCTTTTCCCCACAGCACCTGCAGGATTTTTTAGGTGAAATCTCATTTTAAAACGTGGAACAGGCACTCGGGAACCTAAAATCACGCTTGGAAAATTAGCAAGCCTTAGGGCTGTACCACTTGGACAAACAATCTGAAGGCTGTTGTTACAAATATCCACGCAAGACATTTCTCAGCCTCCTTGCTATTTTAAGAACAAAAGGTTCAAAGGTCCCTTAGCAAAGACATCTGCGCCCTGCCTTTGCACAGCACGCTGCACGAGGCAGCAGGTCGGGGACTGCGCGTGTGTGTGCTACTGCAATAGAAACAACGAAGGCACATTTTCTAGTAATTAATGAGTTCCAATTGCCAGGCTGGGAGAAGATAAAAGATGCTGTTCCTGGAAGCCGCTGAGCATTTCACTTCCCAGAATCAGCCTTTTCTAAGGCATCTAAATGAGTATCCCAGCTCCCAAGCACATATAAAAACCCAGGTTACAGAAAATATATCTCTGCACAGCTGGTGAATAAAAGCAAGAAGAGCAGAGCCTCACCAGCCAATGGATAATGCCAAGAATCAAACCCATTTAGTGTCTCCAGGAGCAGGAGGATGTGCGATGCAGTCCTTTGTGCCCTGAACACAGCAAATGGAACGTCACAGCTTGAATTCCTGGCTGTGAAGGTCAGTAGGTAAAACGTGAAGGAGCTGCTCAAATCCCAGAGCCCGGAGTCGGCGTGTACGCAGCGCCCAGCCCCGGCTACTCCAGCGTGGACTGGGGGCGGCTGGAGGACTTTGCTCCAGCCTCATG
The DNA here is from genome assembly GCA_011057875.1 of Pterocles orientalis. Taxonomy (NCBI): domain Eukaryota; kingdom Metazoa; phylum Chordata; class Aves; order Pterocliformes; family Pteroclidae; genus Pterocles; species Pterocles orientalis. Next base: position 32,525 of record WKFP01014123.1, on the reverse strand, counting down.
TCAGGCACAACCTCACAAACAAGTAGAGAAAAGAGGAGAAGCTGTGAATGGGCTCAGAACCTGCCTGTGATAACACGCTCCCTCCTCCGCACACACCGAATTTTCTGGCTGGCAATGCTGGGCTCTGCGCTGCTGGAAATGCAATTCTTGAGACTCCTGCAGCCCGGGGAGAAGCAGCTCCCCCCTTGGGAACAAATAAAGGACAATAAGGAACTGGAGCATTAAAAAAGAGGAGGAGTAAGTAAATTATAAATATTGTTTAGACTGTTAGATGTATATCAAGAACTTTTACGGAATAGGTAAACTGAGAGGGGAACATGGAAGGAAACAGAACCTCAAAGTTCATAAAAAATGTATAGAAGCAAAAATCAATTTACCAAAAAGAAAAAAATGCCTTTAATTTAAGGCCCTAATGCTTCCTAAATCGATAGCTCGATGGCTGTTTAAAAACTTTTCCCATCTTGCAGCCCAGAAGTACACCGAACCTCTCCAACAGCATCTCAAACCGTGCCGCTCTCCAACACCTTTCTCCAAGGGACCTTTGGAAGAAGCCTCCCTGCTCCAGCTCCGCTCCGCAAAGCCCGGTGGCCCGTGAAAGGTGCTGGCAACCTTCCCCCGTCCTGACCCTCCGAGAGCTTCAGAGCATGGAGGAGAAATAGGCCTGGGGAGTGTTTCCCTGGGGCTGGCGTGCCGCAGCGGGGAGAGCTGTCAGCGCAGACCCCTCCCCAAACCCCGCTGCTGCGCCGGCACAGCCACGGCGTGCTCAGAGAGTGAGATTCCCAAGCAGAGGGGTGACAGCCACAAGACTGGGGACACAGAGCAAAAGGAAAAACCCAGAGCTATTTCTACCACTTACCAACAGGCTGAAAAGTGCAGCCCAGGCCTGGCGGGCTGCTTTGGCTCTGGAGGGCTCCAGGGCTTCACCTTCACGTTAAAGGTCCACATGTTATTCCGACAATTACACACAAGCCCAGAGCAAACCCACCAGCTGCACGTCTCAGTCTGTTCCCAGTGCTACGACAGCATTTTTGCCAAGCAAATCCCAGCAGACATGGCCACACAGATCACCCCTGGGAATAAAACACACCCCCAGCCTGGTTTCCTACGGAGCCCCTACCCTGCCTCTCCTCCCACCCCGAAGCAGCTCCGAAGGACGCACACGGCAGCACCCGCAAGGAAGGGCACCCCACAGACTCCCAGACTTTGAGCTGCTGAAAACACCAACGTGGGAGTGTCTCATTCAGGACAATCCCTGCTCCAAAATCTTGCTCCCTAAAACCAGTGGCAGGGGGATAAAGGGAGCCCTCCCACCTGAGCAGCCAGGGCAGGGGGCACGGAGAGGGGAAGGGTCTTCAGCTGGCACAAGCCACGTGCTCCCCCCAGGCTGCCCACCTTCCAGAGAACAAAAGGTCAGAAGAACAAAGAGAAACGAGCACAAGGGACGCGCAGCATCCGCGGAGGCATCCACACGAGACACAATGACAGCGACCAGGACAAGGAGTTTACAAGGCGCAGGCAACCCGCGGGGCCAGGCTGGCAGCGAGACAACGCTGGGAAGTGCCCTGCTTTCCACGCGCTCAGCCTCAGCTACACTTCACTTCATTTTCTTTAAAGACTCCATGGCAACCGGGGCCGGGGAGATGCGGCTGTGCAGTGACCCAGGCTGGGCATCCCACAAAAGCCCGGCTGGGCAGACAAAGCTGAGCTGAGCTTGCTTTGGCTGCAGTCACAGCAACCAGCAGACGGGCCAAAATCCTAACAAGAGCTTAATTAGCCAGGGTATGGCAGCTCTTGCCCCGGCAGCAGGAGTCGGAGGCCTCGATGTGTTCTCTGCTCTGCTTTACACAGCCCTGGATCTGCTGCTGGATGAACAGCCACCGGCTGCCGCAGGAGCCGACAGATCCCGGCTGGCTCTGCTGTCAGACGGAGTGGCTCTGAGCCTACAGCTTGGAGCAGCTTTCAAACAGACACGTCTTCCTTCACTAGACAAGCTCTCAGGGCTGCGGGAGGTGCTACAAGGCTTACTCGGAGCCAGGAGCTCCACTCCTTTTCCTACGAGGGTAACACGTTCATGCACAAAAGCAGGTAGTACAGGAGGGGAAAATCACCTTCACGAAAAGCTCCCGGTTCAGCATCCCACCGGCCAGAGCTGCAGGACAGCCAGTACAGAAGGGCCGTCGCAAGGGCACACAAACCTGCCTGGGGTCCCGCAGCTGCTACGTGCAGAGAAGGGACATCACACAATGACAAAAGATGGTGGAGTCCCGAAAAGACGCACAGCAGAGCCTCAGGACAGCAACACCCAGGGAGGAGCGCTGCTAGCTAACGGCATGGACCATCCGCACAAACTCCCAGTTCGGCACGTGAAACTGCCGTGTTCACATCCCGCCCTAACCAGATTATGGGCAGAAAATGAAGCTACAAAGACAAAAAGCATTACAGTTTTTTAAGCCAAAAAGAATCTGCTCATTTTACAGCCCACTGCTACAACTAACAGGATTAGCTACAAAAGCCAGCGTTTGGCATTCAATTTCCTATTTTATTGTAGAAAAAAAGTGAAGTTCATCACCCTTTAGAAAGCCATTGAGCTAAAGGAAAAAACGCTACTGAAGGTATTGTTTTCATACTCCAAGGAGAAGGCACGCGGCTCAGCAGCGCACGATGTCCTCCCCCTTCCCCACCAACAAATCTGGGCTGTGTCAGAGCCCGATGGCAAGCAGCTCCTCGGCTCTGCACGTGTGAAATAAGCAGATGGGGACAATGGTGCTGGTGGCCAGAAGAAATTAAAATCCAGCACAGTCGCCCCCTCTCCCAGGGGCACTACTCACGTCGATCATCGTCCGCCAGCCCTCCGTCTTCCCCGAGAGCAGGGGCTCCGGGCGTGCCAGCCCCGCGTTGTTGATGCAGACGTCAACTCCTTGGTGAAGGGTTTTGATGGCGGAGAACATGGACAGGATCTCCTCTTCGTTGGAGAGATCACACTTGTACGGGATGAGGGTCCCTGGGTAGCCAGCACTCTGGCATTCAGCTGCCAGTTTCTAGGGAAGAGAAAGGAAGGAAGAAAACAGCCATCAGCCTGTCTGCTCCAGCCATTTGCTTAAAAACACAGCCCAGGGCTAACAAAACACAGCAGAACCCGCCTTAAAAGCAGGTGCTAGGGAAGAATCGTTGTAAATGCAAATAAAGAAAAAAGAAATAACGATATCATGAGAGTCTGAGCCCTTCAGCCTTTATGTTATTAAACTTGGGGACGCACTCTGTGCTTGTCCATCGCCCCAGGCAATGCAGGTCGAGGTGAGCAGGTGCTGGCAAAATACAAATAAATACCGCGGAGGCACCAGGCTGCAAGTCTGCCACGCTGCTGCGCGGAGAAAGGACGCGGCAATCACGAGCCTGACCATTACCAACAATTATTCCAAGCATCCCGATCTTTTATCGGACTGGATGATACAGAGCAAATGAAAGGCTGAGAGCTGCTGCTGGCCACCTGCGGTAACGATGCGGCAGCCACTGCACCAAATCCTCGGGAGGATGCCCTTTAACCCCCCCATGCTAACGACAAGCAGCATCTCATCTCGGATGTGGCACATTAGCGACAGCTTCCAGCGCGAGGCGAGAGCCACGTGATGTCTGGGTTCTGCGGAGAGATGGACCCTGGCTACAGACATCCACCCCATCACCCCAACGCCATCGCCCGCGGCCGCGTCACCGACGTGACATTTCAGAGGGTGCAATAAAGCTCTCCTCCTGCCAGAGGCGGTTTTCCCACTCCTCCCAGCTCCTCCCTGCATACCAAGGACTGCGATTCATGATTCACGATTCATGGCCCTTTGTAAAAGGAGGAGCCCAGCCCAGCGCAGGAGTCCCTTGGCTGGACGGAGAGGACGATGGGATGGTGATTGCACAAGGCGGCGGCTGCCGAACATCCCAGCCCCAGACGAGCTCATGCCCCAGAGCTCACCCACCCTCGGCCAGAAACAAGGATGTGGGGAAGCTGGGCCACCAGCTGCAGCACCCAGGACCACCCCAAACACCACAGGAAGCTCACACTGGAGGGATGTTGGTTGGTTTTGCTTGCTCTGGGGTGCAGCATCACCTCCCAGACTGGCCCAGCCCCTCCTGGTCCTCCAGGAAGACACATGAAGGGATTCCCACATTTTGGGGAAATTCCCTCATTTTGGAGAAGGCAAATGCTGAAACCATCCCCACCATCTGTACCAACACAGCAAGGAGACTGGAGAGCCACCCTGGCCTCGGACACAGCTCGCTCTAATGAAAGCAGTGACAGGGGGTGGAACTCGATGGGCTTTAAGGTCCCTTCCAACCCAAACAATCCTGTGATTCCGTGATCCTAATGTCAATGATTTTAAAGGATAATAAATAGAAACACGAGGGATTGGGATGAACCTCCCCAGAGAGGACTCGTGCCAGCAGAGCCGGCTGGAAGGAAGAGGAGGTCGTCAGCGTGGATGGGGAAGGACAGACAAGCTCGTCTGCAGCCCAGAGGCAAATGCCGTGTTCAATATCTCTTTTTCCACGCTCAGCTGTCACGATTCGCTGTTCAGTGAAACCTTCCCTGTGCAGTGCAGCTCCTCGATGCCGGCAGACAGGCTCTAAACACCACGAGCTGCAGCACAGCACCCCAGATGAAGGAGCAGAAGAAACAAGGGCTGCTCTGGACAGGGGCTGTGCTGCTGGAGCTGCCCATCCTCTCTTCCCAGTCAATCTGTTTACATCTCAGATACACCAAGAGAAAGCTCTTCCTCCCTTGGAGAAAGGCTCCTCTGCCACAGCTGACCAGGGAAAAATCTCTCTTCAGATCCTTCTTTTCCTGTCTGGTGTGTCTCTGCCTCAAACGAGGCTCACCACGGATCCTTTCATCTCCCAGACTACGCTTGTGTTAACAAATTCTCTTTGAAAACGAAGTGCTGAGCACCGCTGACACCCAGGCGGAGCTGAGCGTGCTTCAACCATCTCTAGATACAGAATCATCACAGGCTCTTCAAAGAGCCATCAACCGCGGGCAAGTCTGCAAGAGAAGACTGCTGTAAAGCAACCCTGCGACCGGGAGCTCGCAGCGTTTTTCCAGAGCATCTGCTAAATCCCTCGATTAACGCTCGTTCCACTTTAAGTGCACCACAAGCACAAGGAGGAAAAGAAAAGAAATAAAAGCTTTTTTTCCAGATTTCATAAGCAACTTGAGAGTGACCACGTATGATGATGAGGGCCAGCACACCTCCAGCGGGTGGGGATGAAGATCTGAAACGAGACCCGAGCATCTCTGTACCACACCTAACACCTACCTACGTGTAAGTACGACAAAGAAGAACACCAACATTTAGTTGTCTGGTTTTAAAGGCCAAAAGGGATGCCTCGCATTTATGAGATGTTTTCCACATGTTAAGAACACGTCCATTCTCCCAAGAAGGGGTTAATGCTCTTTGTGCCGCTTGGAAAGGGCACAGTGCTGTGCGTTTAGATTCAGTCTGGGTAAAACCCTTTCACAGAACTAATTGATACAAACATTTAAGCAGACTCTTAAGGGGAGGAAAAAAAAGAGAAGAGTCACGCAGGGCTGTATTTGGCAAACCATCCTATTAACTTCAGCCGCATTTAGTTCAGAGAGATTAAAGCCAGAAGAAACCATTAGGTAATTTTTAATCTGACCTGCCATTCATCACAGGTACAGCATCCTACTGTTTCAGCGTACGCTTAAATCCAGAGCTGGACCCAGAGACCAACGGGAAGGGAACCAAAGCCGCCCCAATTACTTTCGCTATCTAGAGGAAACGAGGGAGAAAAATCCTAACGAACAGCATCGCAGGTGGGAAAGAAACCTGAGGGCTTACAAACCCTTTCATGTCACTGGTTGGCAAGTTTGAAGCTTCTTTTAATTAAGATTTAATACCAGTGCAACAGCACAACAGAGGAAGAGATACGCAGTGAGTAAAGCACCCCCCGGAGCTGCCACGACTTACGATACCCGCTGGGGATCGTGCAAAGTCACATCTTGGTGTATCCCTGCCACCAGCGATCCGGGACATCTCCTGGATGCCACCCAGGCTCTGGACACTGAGCATCAACCCGGCACCTGCCCCTCGCCCAGCAAACCCGTCCCGCGGGCTCTGCAGGGGCCAGGCAGCAGCCCCTGCCCTCTCCTGCCCGTGGAGCCACTCGGCTGGTGTCACCCCGGGCGCTGAGGCCAGACTGCCGCTAAACGGGGCTGGTTGAGCAGCCCTGCCTCCCCAGCACCTGTAATTGTCCTCTCAGGCTGCTCCATGCTCACGCTGATTTTTTTCCAAGCCCTCTCTTCTCCCTTCTTCTTACCTTCTTCAGCAGGTAAACAGCCCAGATTATTTTTTTTTTCTAGCTCACTTAATTTTAAATTTCCAGTGCCGTACACGCAAGCCAAACCGCCCCATTTACGCTGCCCCGAACGTCCCTGCTACCTTCAGGCATTCCAACAATCGCTCCTTACGTCAAGGCTGAAGGCACTTTGCTTTTTTTACTGCTTGCTCAGATCCCGTTGGGCTGGCGTGGGGGAGGAGGAAACCCGCTGCTGCGAGGATGACAGCTCATTAGAGCAATCTCTCTTGCTTTTTCTAAGGTACGACGACCCTAAAACAAGCATCACAGGTGCCTGCCTGCTTTTCAGCTCCCACACGCACAAAGCAGGTTCCCACGCAGCCAGGCACGTTGATGCTTTCCTTCCTCAAAAAAAAAAAAAACAAAACACTAACCAAAAAACCAGCTATTAAGATAGAAGCTGCCGTATCGCAGCCACTCGTGGTCCTCCACGGTTGCTCCAAGACACCTTGCACGCCACAGTCCGGGCATCACAGGCTGGGTCACCGCCCGCTGAGCCCGGATTTCCAAGGCAACCTGCAAACACAGCACTCGGAGGGCAGAACTGAGCCGGAGCTTCAGCCCAACACCCTCGGATCACGGCACCTTCTGTGTCACCTTCACCGCAGGGGAGCACACCGCCTCTGCACTCAGGGAGTGGGGAAAAAAAAATCTATTTACTGATTTTAATGAAATCTAACTCCACCTCACCTTGCAGCAGTGAAGGTCTGAGGTGCCTGGTGATACCCTGAAGATCTGGGGTGTGGTCAGAGGTCTGCGGAAACCACCAGCACGTGCCCATCCTGAATAACGGGCTGCGCCGGAGTTTATCACCGTACCGTGCGGGCGAGACTCGGCAGCACGCCCGAGGAGAGCCAGGACCCGCACCCAGCTCCGGGACCCACCGACAAGGGCGATGAACCCCACCACATCTCCAAAATCCCAGAAAAGGCTCAGTTACTCTTATTTTTTTGTACATATTCTTATTATAATAATATATAATATTATTATATTATAAAATAATAACATTCTTATTATATTCTTATTTTTAGGGCTGTGAGCACAACATACAAAGCCAAAGGGAATGGATGAAAGCAGAGAGGGAGGGCGGTGCTGCTGCAATAGGACATTTTTCAAGCACATTTCTGGGGGGGAAGGAGGATGAATCCACTGTGGTTTAAAAGCAACCCTTCCCCCACGCACCTCCTGAGCTTCAAGGCTGAGGAAAAACCATCAGGACTACTCCAGACGGCAATTATGGGATCTCTGGTATTTATCAGGAGAGGATCTGGTCAGGGACAAGCGGCAATAAAAGCACCTCAGAGGCTTTGAGTACCCACCACCCTGGAGGCAAAGCCTTCGCCAAACACAGAACGAGCCCTTGCAGAGGCCAAGGAGATTCTGAAGGTCACTCATTGAAGGTCATTTCATTTTCCCAGGGACCACGCCTTGGGATGATCCTGCCTGGAGCTGCTCCTGCCTTCAAAAAATAATTCATCGGGCTCCCGTGCAGCCCAGCAGCTCTGCGAGCCGGGAGAGCGATGGGACAGAGGAGAGAGGGAGGGACGAGGTCCACGACGAGCATTTGGGGACAGCAGCTCATCCACCTCTGGCACGGGGAGGATGGAAGATTGGCCCCAAAATTTGCACCTCTCCCATTCATCCCGAGCCCGTTGCTGTAAGTCCAAGATAAAGTGTGGGCACAGAGGCACACCTGTGTTTTCGGGGACACCCCCTGAAAGCCAGCTCTGGGCGTGGGGCAGAGGGACAGCCCCCACCATGGCCACCCCAAAGGGGTAAGCCAAAATTTCAGCCAGCTGACCTCTAAGCCATCAACGCGACTTGCACGCGACGTCATTAAATTCCGCACTCAGGTACTATGGGACAATTTAGCCGTTAATCAACCGCCCTGGAGCACCCCTCACACCGTACGGCCCCGCAGCGGTCGGTGGAAGCCATCTGCCAGCCCATGAACGGCCACTCGGGATGCTCAGCGCCCGGGAGGAAGGCTCAGCTCCCTCCTCCTCCTCCCACACCACCCCGACGGAGAGAGCAACGACCTCTCCAGGGGCTGGACGGCTCCAACCTGCAATCGATAGCTCCGCTTATCAAAGGCTATTTCTTGAGCAAGATGTAACCTTGGCGGCGCGGTCCCTGGTTATAAATGTCACCTTTGATCAATAACTGTCACAGACGCATTAGAATTCATTGGTTAAACCTTGTATCTCAAACCACATTTATTTGCTTCCTGCACAGCGCACTCTCCGCACCCCAACACAAAGATTTTTTTTTTTTTTTTTAGAACGTGACATCCGTGATTAAATCTCTCCAACACCTTGAAGCAGCCCGTCACCCGAGGGTCCTGATCCCCCCTCGCTCGCTGACGCAGCCTCACATCGTGCTGCTTGGGGAGGGCAGCGGGTTCCCCGCACCATCCTGCCCCCCTCGGCTGTTTCAGGGCTGCCGGAGCCAGCCGACTTCCCGCACCTCTCCGCAGCATCTCTTCTACGTGATGGATTAACAGCACCTGGGAGGTGCTGGGAAAAAAATCAATTTAAGGTAAAATCAAAAATTAAATTAAAAAAAAAAAATCACAAAAGAAGTGGCAGGTGCCCCTAGCCACCCTAGAGCAGGGTATAAAGGAATGAATGAGCTGCGGGAGGATTTCTGGCAAAAGCGAGTGCAGCAGCACCAGGTGGGACCGTCCCAACCGGAGCTTCTGTCACCAGCGGTGGCCACGGCCACGCAGCGCGAGGCACACACGGATCCGTGTTCCGACACCGGGGCAGGAGGGAGAGCTCCTGCCAGCACTTTTGCCATTCTCTACAAATATAAAAATACATTAAATTAAATTTTATTATTAAAAAAAAAACCAAGAGTGCGATGCCAAGCGTCAGCTGCAAACTCTTCGGACACGGCGCCCTGCCACGTACCTTCCCGTGCTGCAAAAGAAAAGCACCGCAGGTACCTCGACACCTGCACCGTGCCCCCGAGCCAGCCCCTGCATCCACCACAAACCCTCCCAAGCCTTCCCCCACAGCAGGGGGAGAACACTGCGACATAAAATTTCCGCATCACGCTGAACAACAGTCCGGGGAGCGTTTTAACAGCTGGGGGAAAACATTTTGTCCCGTGCACGGGAAAACTCTCTCCCTTTCCCGTGCTGCTGCAAGAAGTCAGACACGAAATACAGATTTCTGGAAAACATCGGGAAGAAAAAAATTGAAGAGCCTTGTGGACAGCGATGCCCTGCCTGTTGTCTGCGGCGTGGAGCGACTGCAGCTTGACCTGCCATTGCCTACCCGCTCAGCTGCGGCAAGTCGTTCCATCACAGCCAGTCTCCTCGCACGCCGGAGACCCCAGGGACCAGCGAGGGTCCCTCCGAAGGTGACGGTCTAACGGGGAGCGCTTTCCACCACGGCTCATCTTCCAGGCTGCTGAAAACTCCCGGATAATTCATTGAAGCCCTGGCGCTCGGTCCTGACTTGGAACGCAGGCAGGTATCGGAGCAAACACTCCGTCGAGGCACACGGCAAAAAATCTGCGGCAGCTGTCAGCACCTCCAGGCTCCGCACGTCAAACAAGCTTTCGACCCAAATCTCCTCCTGGCACGCGAGAGTAAAACCAACCCACTGTAATCACACCGTATTCCTCCAAGGTGGACAACCCACACGCACGGTCTCCGCTCACAAAAGCGGCTCGAGCGGGGAACACGAGGACTGCGGGGGGTCAATACCGGGGTCTAAGGGGTCACAGCTCGATGCCGAGGGGACGCCGAGCTGCCGGAGCCTGCGCTTGCTGTGCCTGCACGTACAGGGTGTGACAAAAGGAAATCAAACCCAAAGCTGAAATGACAACACCGAAGTCAGCCGGAGCACTGACTCAAGGCAAGCTGTGGCTTTACTATTTTTTCTAGAAAAAAATAATTAAAAAAAAAAGAGACTTTTGAGACTCTTGCAGGTTTTGTAAGCCATTAACATATTTCTTTCAGAAGCCAAGTAAAGAGCGCTGGAGTCGTGACACAGGTTTAACTCCAAAACCACAACTTTGCGATTCCTTCATTATCTTGCCTCAAGCCTTTATCTGATTTTCCAAGAGATTACGAAATCTCGACACAGCATTTATTGCCCGAGTTAAATTCCCCACGAGACAGGACACCCCCCAGTCACCAGCAGGTTATCAGCCACCACACAGAGCGGTTCCAGCCACTTCACCTTCGAACGGATGACTAGCACGTAACGTTCATGAAAACATGCTTTTGTGCTACCGAACGAGCACTGCACCCCTGGTTTTAAACCCACCGTTTGCACTCTTTCCATGTCAAGCCGCCGTGATTTATTTTCTGGGTTTGCCCCTCGCACACCACTATCCTCGGTGGCATTTTGCCAATTATTCAATTTTCACACGGCAACAAGACTTGTCCTGCAGCAGCTACGGCGGCGATGCTCTGACCTCTCTGGCCACACCACGCGCTCAGCTCCTTCGAATTTCCCTCCTCTCACCCCTCCATCACCGCGCCCCAGCCCCGTGTGCGGAGCCGCTCTCCCCGCACCGGCGCATCCTCTGAACCCCCACCGAGGGGATGCCGCCCTCCAGCTCCCAACCAACAGGGACTTGGAAAACCAGGAGCCGCAGGTACCGGATGAGTGTATTTTGTGGCTCGATCTGGTTACACAATAACCCATCAAGGTAACTACATGCTCGCGGAGCGCTGACGGCACGGACCTTCCCGTGTCCTTCCTGCTGCCTGGAGCCCCCGCGGCCCCTCCAGCGGGCAGGAGCCGTGCCGGCAGCTCCCAGGATGGGGTCTGGCTGCATCACCCGCCACGGCACCGTCATCCCCCGCACACAACGCCCGCTCCCGCTCCTGGAGATGGCTCCTTACAGCCGCGGCCAAAGTCCCAAGTCCCAGCGTGAGCTCAATAATCCGAAGCCTCAATATCTTCCTCCTTTCTTTTTTTTTTTTTCTCCTAAAGAAAAAAAGCACAAGGTGAAGCTCCTGGAGGAAAGCTCAGCTATCATAAACAGCTCTGCTCCGAAGGCATGGCAGGAGTCGGGAAGAAGCCCCATCTGTGCCCACACCAGTGTCCCTGGCAGGCAGCGCGAGGTGACGGAGCGGTTCCCGGAGTGACCCCGGACCACCTCCTGCTCCGCCACCATCCCCTCCCCGAGCCAGCAGCACCGCTGGGATTTTCTTCCTCTTTAAGGAAACATGCTTCGGAATAAATAAAACCAGAATAGCAACAGAGCCAAACACAGTCCAGACACCCAGCGAAACAAATGAGCGCGCTGCAAACACCTCTCGGTCCTTCGGGAGCACGGGAGAGAGAAGGAAGCAAGGACAGACATCAGCTGCGGCGTTAAACACGAGTTTTTGAAACACGACAGTAAGGAGAAGCTCGGGAGATGCTGAACGGTCGGCGCTGCCCGGTACGGGGGCAGGCCACACGATCCAGGGACTCGCCTATAAAACCTGATTGCATCTTGTGCAGCTCGAATAAAAAAGCACAGCCTTTAAAAGGCTACTGCTTCTTAAAGCTAGTCTGTATTTTTGCCAGAAAAGTTTCAGACAGGAGGGCTTCCAGGCTTCAGAAAGGAAGGAAACTCCTCTGAAGGAAGGAGGATTTTTTCTACCAAAGAAAATCAGAAGCTTTCAAAAGAAAATATAAAGAAAGGGCAATATTGGAAGTGGCTTTTCTGTCCTTTTTGGAGGAGAACGGGACACAACAGCATCCTTTACCAGACACTGTGAGGCTACAACAGCTTCGCGAAGCCAGGGAACGGAAGGACGTTGAACACCATCAGTCGCACGGGGGAATCCTTTGGAGAGCTCGGCTTTCCCTGGAACCCGCAGCATCAGAACGTCAGGAAGTCCAAAATTAGGAGCAAGCCCTAGAGGACGGTTAAATAAGTGCCGTCGCTGTATCGTCCCCTTTCTGCCAGTGGCATCTCTCCGATTCACGATGAAGAACGGGAGAAGTTTTGGTTTTTTCCGAGCATTTATTTCTTTAGCCCCGCTCCTGAGCAGCACTGGGGATGTCAAGCCTTGTTTTCCACGATTTTTTGGGACAATTTATTCTTGGTGCGGTCAGATTTTCACCACCTTTGCTAAGGCAATACGAACGCGGGATGATCGCACCGATCCCCTTCGGCTCCGCAGGCACCAAACCACCGACACGACAATACTGAAGCTGCCCAACTACAACTTCTTCCTCCCTCCGAGGAAACTTCTCACAAAGCAAAGACGCTCCAGCTCGTGCCATTGCCAGGCAAAGCCTACGAACGCATCCAACCACAAAACCAGGGATCCCACAGGAAATATTTCTTTTCAGCAGCTTCATTTTTAAACCAATACCATGAGGTTTTTGACTCGGCTCTAGAGATGCTCGTCGTAGGGGTGACACAGGACATTAGGGACCGAACCCCTGTTCTAAACTAACTCCTAAAGGTGTCCCCTCCCCTGACCGCCGCCCTGCAAACCAGGAGCAGGTTCAATCCCCCCCTGAGCGAGGCCCGGAGCCCTCCCGCACCCCAGCCCTCGGCTT
>WKFP01014123.1:0-19536 GCA_011057875.1 Pterocles orientalis | reverse complement strand
CAGACTTCAGGCCACGCCCCCGGACAGCAGAACACGCCCCCGGACAGCAGGACACGCCCACTAGGTGCCACGCCCCCTCCCCGCCGTGCGTGCAGCGAGTTTGCGAGGGCTCAGCCCGCGGTGGGGGGGGGGCAGTGTTCAGAAGGGGTTTTTTTTCCCCAAAAAATGGCCCCAGGTAGAAGGATGAATCCTGACGTCAAAAGGTGAAAGGGTGGTAAATGATTTTTTTCACTTTAAAGGTAAAATATGTTATGGCAGCTGGGTGGGGGCTGTTTTAGAGTAGAAATAGCTCGTTAGGGTGAAAGGGAACATTAACTGCTATTAATAATTAATAATGAGATGGGCCAGGGTGTAAATCCTGCCCCCCCCTGCACTGCCAGCACCGAGGAGAAAGCTGCTTCGGTATTTTATACAGAAGTTAAAACACCTCCACAAATCAGTCCGACAGCAGACCCTGCTGGAATCTGTGACCTCTGCGTTGAAAACCTGCTTTTTGTTTCATTATGCTCCGATGGGCTCAGGCAGTTTTAGAGAAGGGGGAAGGAAAAAGAGCACAGCAGCTTCCTAACTCCCTGGCATCAATAATTGTCTTGAAAAACTAAATTAAGCCCCAAAAATGGTGGAGGCTGCACGGTCCCAATTCCAAACCATCACCCAACGAAGCAAGCTGGCCCTGGGCACAGCAGCCGCGTCACCGTCTATCCAGGATGTCTGCACAGCACAGCGCTGCTCAGAGACTAACACCGAGATCTCCCAACCACGTGTCGCAGGAGGAGCTGTGCTTTCCCTGGGCAAGTTTACCCACCTTACACCCACCCCCGGGAAGCTACGCAGACTGAAGCGAGGTCTGTCCCTCTGAAAAACAAGAATTCAGAGCGTGGGGAAGAAGCGTTTGAAGTAGAAGCGTGTACAGCAGCTTTTACTATGCATATTAATAAATATTCTTTATTTAAATTTTTGCACATTGCGCTTTAACATATTACATCCAAAACATTTTGCAAATGGATGTCTACTTTGTAAAATCTTATATTCAGCTCATTGTCATTCTGTACAGAATTATAGGTACAACATTACTTTGCCACTAGTTTGCTTCTTGTAAGTCTCACAGTAAGAGAAACATTTAATGAAAAGAGATGGCTTAAATTATAAGAGAGGCTTGCACAGCTACTCAACTAAAGATACAAGCCTGAAGAAAGAACAAAATTAATGAAATCACCTCCACCAGCCTCCCCAAAAAAAAAAAAACCCAAGAAAAAAAGAATCACATTAATTTAAGATAAAATTTTGCCATAAGTCACTAAATTAAGTTTTTGAAAGAGAAGGCGCAGTAGTCATCTTGAGAATTTCAGTGAAGGACAGAGCTAATTTATTGTGTTTAGTTCGCTCCAGCCGTTGTCAACCAGCCACTGCAAATGGGCCCCTTGTGATCATTTAAGCGGCAGTACTTATTAAATTTCTCCTTCAGATGCTGTCGGTATTGTTCTCTATTGCTGTAAAAAGACTTGTTGTTTGCCATAAAGGACTGTATTTCATCTTGGGAGATAAAGATTTCCTCGTCAGAAGTGCATTCAGACTCATCCTAGGAAAGAAAACAGGCATTTCAGAACCGAGCGCTGCCCTCGCTGCGCAGCACGCCTCTCCGGCAGTGTCCCGCTGCCTGCGGCTGCTCTCACGAAGGATGGAGCCCTCACGTCACGACACCGTACGTTGCCCGATTCACTCACAATGCTCTGCTGTTTTTTGGGCAAGAGGCAACCTACAGAGTCATGAAATCTAGCAGAGAAAGCTTCAGAGTCTTAGTGCATTCCTACTGAAAGAGGATGGCTTTTATTACAGAAAAAAAAAAAAAATATGTAAAGCAAGTGGAAGGAGAAGGGAAGGAAAGGGAGAAAGAGGAAAGTTGTCCAAGGAGCCCATAGTGGGAAGTAATATTTGAGGCACGAAGGCAGCAATAATGCAGGCTTCATTGTATGGAATAATACCATCCTTGACAAGGATACTTATGAGTTCTGTCACTTGCATTTCAGGGACAGGCAATTTCTCCTCCTCTGCAAAGCCTCCGGGTTACAGACTTTGCAGAGAACATGCAAAAGCAAACAAACCGATATGCTACGGATCTTCGGTTCAGTTATGCTCTCCCTTGCACCAGCTCTCCAGGGGGATTTGAGCTCTAAACCCCATCCTGGACCCCAAGGGTAACACGCCGTGTGCTACAACCTGG
Source organism: Pterocles orientalis (assembly GCA_011057875.1). Classification (NCBI taxonomy): domain Eukaryota; kingdom Metazoa; phylum Chordata; class Aves; order Pterocliformes; family Pteroclidae; genus Pterocles; species Pterocles orientalis. The sequence continues at coordinate 17,315 of WKFP01014123.1, read as the reverse complement.
CATTCAAAGGAAATGGTTACTTACAAGGAGTTCCACTAAGCTCTTGGCACCTTTTCCAGTATCAGGAACAAGTGACATTTCTGTAGGTTCTGCAAACTGTGACACATTTTTCATATGCTCCAACCAAGGCAACTGCTGCCCACTTTTTTCTGAGCTACAGCAGCTTTCAGCATGTGTGTCTTTGGTCTTGTCACGATGAAACTCTGTGTGCATGAGATTTCCTGAGGTCTCTCTGGTACCTGGATCTGCCGTACAGCTTCCAAGCTTCTGCATCTAAATTGAAAAGAGACTGTAATGAGCTACCAGCAGCGTTAAACCTGAAACATTCCATCTTCAGGTGGAAGCAGGAGGGAAAGAGGAAAGGAAAACGTTCAGAAAGGGAGCAAGGATATATATTTTTTTTTCAATGTGTGTGCCTGAAATTGGAATTACTTTTGTAACTATTTTAAAATGTATGCATTTAAATAAACATTCTGGAGTAGCTACGTTCCTTACATGTTCATTCTCACACTTCAAAGTTTTACTTTTCTTTTTCTTCTTTTTGTTTTTGCCTTTTGTGTTATTCTCTTCCGAATTAGCCCAACATTCCACACAGCTGTCTCCATCCTCCTCTTTGTCATCACAGCGATGGACACACGAATCATCTCCTGCCAAAGACACGCAATTTTCTTCTCAGCTATATTCAAGTTTTGCGTATCCTACGCCAGTATTAAGTCCTTCCCAAACCCACCATTTTCATCGTGGTTGCAAATGCCCTCGGTGCAGGCCACATCTGAGCCCTCTCGAGATCCGGTCTCGCTGCCCTCCATGCTCGATGAATAGCCACAGTCGCTACCGTTACAGTGCGGAGACAAACCTGAGACAACGTGAACAGTTACGGTTATCTATAGCAGCTGCTGCATGTTCTTTAGTTATGCAAAAAATTCCTAAGAAAAGGTTATTTGGAAAAAATAGCTGAGCACCGTTTACCCCATAAATGGTAAATGTTTTTAAAAATTCAGAATAATGACTTTTTAAACATACCTTTCTTGATTTTAGGTGAACCTAATAGGGTACCACTACTAGGACAGGTGCAAGAAGTGCTTTCATTAGTAACAATTACTTCTACACAGTTGTTAGCTTCTTCGCTGCTACCACAGGCTTTGCAACTACTTTCCGTGAAGTCTGGATTTTCCTGGAAACAAAACCAAAAACTACTTGCAAGTACTGAAAGGAGCTCAGCCACCACCTTCATACAGATACTATTTCCAGAAGAAAAACCAGCTGACACTAACTGATAACAGCCACAGCATTGCTTATAGTTCTTCAGAAGTACAAGACAATTTAAAAAACCAAAACAAAACACCTTTCCCAAGAAGAATACAACCTACAGTTAGCCCATGAAGTTCAGTGAAGAGATCCAGAACAATAATTGCACTTAGTCAATTAAAGCTTTCCCCTCCCCAAAAATTTAATGGGAATTGTCTGCAACTAGCACTTGAATTCCCATATTTCAGGTTATTTTTAAGAAATTACAGTTGAAAAAATATTCTGGCATAACCTGACCCCCTAGATTCAGGATTTTTATTTTTTTTTAAAACCCCACCAAATCCAAACCCCCAAAAGCTAAGGAGATCCAGGCAACATTCCAAAAAAGACTGTACTAATATGAAAAATATTAAATTCCACTAGCAATTGAAAACTAGTTCCCAGAACTGAAATACAGTGAAAACCTCTCAAGAACTCTAACATGGACCAACGGGCTGATGAACGAAGCACCGAAGTAGAAATCTAGATATTTAACACCAGCAGAAAGCCACAGCTATCGACGTTTACCTTCACTTGATTTATTTCCTTCTCTTCTGATGCCTGCAAAGGAGTAGGGATCTCGCACACACATTTATTTTTCCGTCTGTTCTTCCGTTTTTGGCGCTTCTTCTCTTGTTTAAGCTCTCGCACTCTTTCCTCTTCTGAAAATTCTTCACAGAGCTGTTCCAATCGACTAATACCCTGCACTTTCTCCACAGCCATCTGTTTATAAGAGGTTAGATCTATTTATAGATGTTAACACAATTCAAGCTTTTACGTTTACAAAAACAGGAGGAGGAAAATAGCTGGTATGTACTTTTTATAATAAAGTCACAGTAACACAACTATGGACTAGAGAAGGAAAATGCCTATCCAGATTTAGTCCCTAAATTTAGATCGCCGGAGATCTACGTACAGGGGGAGTACCGCGTTTAACTCACAGCCCATAGTCAGAGTTTTCAGTAAAAAGCTGCAGGCTTGAATGTGTTCTTGAATCTGTGTTTACACGGTAGATACTCCAACTACAGCAGCACAGAAAAACACGAGAGCTACTGCTACAGAATTCCTGCAGCTCTCTGGCTACGGTAACCAGTGACAAACCAAACTGATTTTCTAGGTAGTCCAATTTTGACGTACAGACATACCTCTAAATATAGCGAGCATCTTAATATGTTCCTTAATATTAAAATTTAGAACAAATATAATAATGGCAAATCTACATATGAAGCTACAAGAATACAGTTAAACTATCCTGGATCAATGCTCCCACAGAAGGAGGATTTTCACAGGTTTTGTTTCGCTTTTTCCAGATCACTCTGGGAACTCCTTAAGCCAAAAGGAGACGTCATCTTTCCCACTCACCTCGGAAAAGGACTCCACATAAACAGAACAGTTCTGTACTTCAGGTTCACAGCCAGCCTTGCACACAAGTAGCATTACCCACATTTTACAATGTAAATGAATTTTTAACACCACAATTTACTGGATTAAAAAACCATCAAGACAAAGCCTGACAAAAAGGCCACAGTGCACCCCGCCCAACAGCAGTTCCTTAGCACTACAGGTCTTAAAAAAAAATTACTTATCAAGAACTAACTAGCTTAGGATTTGACTGGGATCTTTCCTGAATTGATTTTGTTCCTCCTCCTCCTCTGTTTTAAACAGAACAGTAATTAAAAGTGGAAGATAAACAAAACAAAAAGGATCTGTATCACGCCGAAGGGGAGGTATACTACTGGCATACGTTAGAAGAACTGCAAGTTCAAGATCCCACAGGATTACAGAGAGCATTTGGGACACGCTGAACGCAAGAGTGAGCAGTTGTGTTTGTAATTCAAAGCTCGTCCTCCGTTCTCACTAATAAGAGAAATAAAACCGCCGTAGCCAGAGCTACTTTAAATGCTGTCAGGTAGAAACACCTGCACTGGGAACTAAACTCCGCAAGATCCAGCGTACTGTAACGCGCAGCCTGGAAAGTAAAAGCAAGCCTCGATCTTTCACGTTCCAGTGGGCTTCACACGGGAGTGCCCCTCAGTTGTGCCACACACTGATGTCACACAACTGTCACCTGCAGTGAAGGAGGGACTGAATTTCTCCGACATTAGGAGAAAGCAGAACAATAATTTAGTGAAAACACAGTTGTTATAGCAATTCAAATACATGTTAGACAAAATGTGATTTTTTTACCTCAAAGCTTTTGCGTAAAGCATCGACGCCTAGGTAGAAAAGCATCTGCCACGTTTGTTCCTCGGCCCGCAACTTTTGCCAGATTCGGTGTAATCTTTCATAAAGATGAATGCCCAGGCAGGTCAAAACTTCCTCTTGGGCTATGTCTATTGTCTTAGCATGCCTTTCTCTTCGTCTAAAGGAAGAGTGGAACCAAAGTATCGTATGGTTAAAGTAGCTGGAAGTCTACCAAGAGATCAAAGCAGTTCAAGGATGTTTTCTTTACATACAACTGAAGATACGTTCGCACGAACAGCTTTTAAATTGAGTTCTGCTGTGCTGCATGCAGATGCAAAATAGAAAGGACCAGGTCAAAGCCACCATTCCATTCCTGACGTGTCAATCTGTGCGCGGCACTGCTGAGCTGCACCGTGCCTCCCAACCTCTGACTTCTGAAGGTGTTGCCCCATCGGTCTCTGCTTGCTCTGACTAGGAGGATCGGCAGAGTTTTAATACCAAAGAGATGCAGCCATTCTTTTGTTTCCTAGAATTTGTATTTCGTTTATATAGGAAATATTTCAGCTTCCTAGACGTTTATGCATCAGTTAGCTGAAGCTGAATAAACACATATAGAAGTTTATACATCACTTACCGTACAAAGTTAAAATATCTCAGTATTAATTTCTATCTATCATCTAGTAAGGAAAAATCATTACAAAAGGATTTCCCCTCCTAATCAAACAGTTACGAGTGAGTTCTAAGGATGTGGGGCTCAGAATTTTCTTTTTCATTGGAAAATTTTAAGACCCTAAAACAGGCTCAGAAATCACTATAACATACAAGTGACAATAAAACTAAATTGATTATTTGGCAAAACTGTCAACGAAGGTTCTCTTTCTATTTCGCATATTCTGAACACCTCAATGGAAAGCAGGCAGCCCTGGTCAGCGAACAAATGACATCGAAGACATTTGGCAATTTCTTTCAGTCCTGCCTTGAGAGTCAAAGGCACCTTCAAGTCAAAAGCACAAATAAAATCTTCGCTACTTTGCAGCACTATGTTGAAAGTCTACTTCCATACGAATATTTACATTCAGCAGTTTATTATGCAGCAAGGAGTCAAAAAAATCACTTTTGCAAAATACGTTCAATAATAAAATAAAGAAGCAAAGCGCTAGATAGCCCACTCTAGCAAATTACATACTCATACCCTCCTGCGAACTCTGGTTCAGCTCGCCCCAAGAGGTGTGCGATGAAATCTGTTTCACAGCATACGTGTATGTGGCGTTCGTGGGGACAGCAGCGCAAACCTTCGTAAAGTGCAGCGCAGTAGCCCTTCTCCTTGCTGCAGTCCAGCTCACCGATAAGAATATTGTATGCCCGAAGGACTTTATTTTTGCAGTCAGTGCAAAACCTGTGTCGAAACAGAACATAACAGAACTGAATTCTTATTCAGGCAGAAATTTAGACCCGCTTAGCCTAAGTTATAATATCCTGAGCTATTTAATAGTGCATGCTATATTTAAACTAGGTCGCATAGGGTTTATGTTACTTCAAAAGGTAAAATAGTGAGACTCTGGCTGTAAGCCACAGAAGTTTACTGTATGTACTATACCACCTATCATATATTACAACTCTGGATATCAACTTTCATGCTCCAAGGCATCTATCAGGCTAATTGTGAATATGAAGAAATTCCTAAATGGATATGCAATTCCATATTCATCCAAAGATCAGAAATCTAAGAGTGAACAAACTGAATCATTAGTATAAGCCAGGACAAAATTCCTCTCCAGTAACGCTGTCCAAGTTACTCTATAGCAATTATTTCAAGTATACTCAAGTGAGCGATAAGCAATAAGAAAAAAGTTTCCCCTGCTGCCTGCTGCGTAAGAGCGGTGTTTCCACCACAAGCACCTTTAAACATATCTCAAATTATTAGATTACTGCACAGATAGCCAAACAAGGTTTATTTATAACACAAAGTATTCAATTTAAGTGTGTGATAGCTCAGATAACTAATAGGAGAAAAGTACAGTTGCAAAGTCTGTTATAATTAAAACACAACCAAACTAAGCTCCTATAAGAGGAGGTACTTCAAGACGTTACAAAACCTCTTGCTGTATTATTCTCAAAATGCAAGTCAGACAAGCTGCTCACATTTCAGCTTTCAGCTCGAAAAGCTGGCTCTTCGTGCCATCTCTGGATGGTGTTTTTCCCTTTCCTAGTTTGTCCAGTCACTTGACAACACTAAGTCAAACATATTTTGATGTTTGATAGAACTACGATAACTGGCTAGTTTCTGTGGTGAAAGGAAAGAAAACAGTAATATTATTGCAGGTTAGCATCAGGAACGCTGCCAACACCATGTTTAATGTCACAGAAGATTAAAGCTATTTTGTTTCCAAAGTGTTATTTCCACGCCACCACCACCCCCGCACCCATCTGTGCCCCCACAGTTTATACCAGAACCTTGAGACTGCTGGAAATTAAAACTTTTTAATCAGCGTGGTAGCTACCGAACACACACAACAATAATTTAGTAGCCTATTCCTTCCCTGCAAGAGAGACTTAATAACTACCGAGTCATAAACAACTGTTTCAAAACAGCAATTTACAAGCAACACCAAGCCTAAAATCTGCTTCTATTAGTTTAGTTCACGTTATTTTGAAATTGCACATACTCCCCGAAAGCCTGAAAGAAGGCATAGCCCCAGAGCAGGCTACTTGAAAAAGAGTGAAAGCACATACACAGTTTTAACACATCACATTGTAAATCATAATTTAATCCTAAGCAAAATTTTCAGATGAGTAGCTATGACTGAGGTCTCTGCACTTCCCCTACCACAGCCCGGAACAGCAGGTAACACACAGAGTGTTTCACCAGCTTACTCTCACCAGCTGTCAGGATGCAATCTGGCAAGGTTCTCCATCACCACGAAGCTCAGATCTTAAGTTTTAGACAAGTATCAGAAGAATCCTCTACACTTCTAAACACTGTGTGAACTCTACATTGATTCACAAAAAAAATGCAGCATGTAATCCTCAAAGCGAAAGCGTGGCTGTTCTTTTAACGTACCTGTGTTTTCGTAGATAGGTTTCTAATGTTTCTAAAAGACAACTAGAGTCAATTAAAACTACTTCATCCCTGCATTCCTGGGACATGAGCTCCCACACATCCATCCAACAACCCCTGCAAAAAAATAAGAAGAAACAAAAGACTGTATATTATCTTGTTAGGGGGTTTAGAAAATCAGGAAGATAAAGCATTGTTAGTTTACCTGACTGCTCCCTGGAAAGATCCATAGTGGAAAGGGATGCTACACTTGCTTTCCTTCTTCCTGCTGTCTTCACTGTTTTTCTTATCTGCACTTAATTTCTCTGTACTGAGTGTGCTACTGCTCCCTTCACTGTCATACAGTATTAAAAAACATTTTTTTTAAACCTACACCATATATATTATGAACCAGTTATTTTTCCTAAATAACTGCTGTGAAAATGCTACCATGTTCCTTAATTTAAAGTCCTTTATAGGCTAAGCCTTAACTTCCAGCAAAGTTAGGGTCGGACATGAGGTACAAATTTTGCTGTCCGTGTCTATAAACCCCCATTCATAACGATTTTTTAAAGTTGCAGCTAAAAGCCAGTAGTAATTTTTCAGACTGTTACGGTAAGTATAAGCACACACAATTTTTAATACTTCTAGCAGATTGAAATTTCATACGACAACTCACTAAAAAACACAACTCCGAAGAAAAAAGCAAAACCAAAAATTTCCAACTTCCACACATCTACCACCATAAGAAGCCATAGAACACCCCACATTAAATTTACAAAATCTGATTAAAAAACCCAAACAACTTTACACGACACATTTGGATACGCTAAAAGTACACTTACAGAGCAAAGACCAAACTTCAAACAGCAAGTCGTGTTTACCTACAGGCTTGCCTACACTTGACGTGCTATCAGAACAGTCATTGCTGTTTAAGCACATCGTACGGACACAACAGAGCAGGGGAACAGGGGAAGCAGCTCTCCTATTTAATAATTAGCTCCTCGAGAGTACTTATGTATCCTATTATCTAGTTTGCCAGATCATATGGCTTGCATTACGAGAGGTTAAAACGCTCCTTAGCCCCGAATGCAACCGAGTAGCCACAAACCAGGCACATGGAAACTGAGGACGTCAAAGAACTCTCCAGTGGCATTAGCTCGTTACGTAACTTGGATAATTAAACACACAACTACAATTCCAAGCCTTTCTGTGTGTATAAAATGCCTAACAGATGCAACTCATCTGAAGAAGTTTCTTGTAATGAAGTCAAGCAGAAGCTCTAAGTTGATGAGTTTTGTTCTGTAAGACAATTCTGACACCTCCGTGCCCAGGCTGTTAGTGTGTTTGCAAGGCAGCAGATTTATTTGGAGAAATATCAGTACTGATAACCCCGATCACTTCTGTAGCATAACCAATGGGTATCGACTGAGTAAGGAAGCCGTGTTTCTGTAGCAAACTACACCGACTGTCCACAAGCCACGTTATCAGATAAAGCCGAAAGCTTTACTTGCAGTATATGAAAATACTGCTCTTCCACATATTCCCTGTTAACCTGCCAGCGTTTAAAATTCTACACAGATTTAATCCAGCAAGAATTGAGGAAATAAAGGCAGCATTTTCCACTCTATTCATTGTTTCAGAACCGTTCTGCCTTGCCAAAATGTTAAGTGCAGGTTCCGTGATATATGTTCTTACACAAAAAAGATCCATCTTACTAAAAACAAAGCAAGCAAAAAAAAAAACCTAAACCACTTTCATAATGCTTTGAATTTGCTTTACTTGGAAAAAAAATACCCCATAACCCTGTGAACTTTTTCTTGTGCAGCATAAGCTTTACACTAATTATATGGAAGGCTTGTAACCAAAATTTAATAGGAAATAATGATCAGCTACCACTATCCTCAAGCAGCACAAGTGAAAATCAAGCACCAAATCCCCCACGCCTGGCATCCCAGGGGATTTATCTAAACCCAAAGAGACTCAACTCTGCACAGAAAAATGCACGTCCTGTAACTGGAAACCATGATCAAGCTTTCACAGGTTGTACGCTTAACCAGAAGCAGAACACAACTGACTAAAAAAGGTTCTGGACACTCCAACTAAGCACAATAGTCTAATTAATTTATCATCATATTTAAAAAAATACAAAAAATACCCCACAAACAAGAAAACCACCCAAAATCCACAACAGATTTACAGGGAGTGTTCTTCTGGTTAACCAGCTGGAATAAACCATTCCAACTTCAAGACACAGAGGCAAATATGCATCTTTTTCACTGGTGTATTCAAAACAGGCTGTCACATTTTGAGAAAATACATTTCACGGAGTTTTAGTTTTAACCCTGCAGTCCAACCACAATAAAGCCCTTTATTAACAGTTGGGCAAGGCATTTTTAATAGTCCCAAACAAAATTATGAATATTTGTTTAGCATGTATCCTTTCCCTTCTGTTTAGCATGTACCCTTTCCCTTCAGTGTGAGAAAAACTGCTGATCAATCTTTTCGGTGTAGAGCACAAAAACCAGTTTGTCTTTCTGGAGCATTATTTATATCACAAGGCAGAAGCCATCCATGCCCTGAGCAGAATATAATTCAAGTTAAATCAGACGAGACATGAAAAAGCACATCAGAGAGCACTGGTTTGTAATGGCCAAGTTGCATTTTGGCAATTGGTTTTGAAATTAAACATGGATATTTTTATTAAAAGAAAAAAAAAAGAGACAAAAAACCAACCAAAAAACCACACCCCACCATGTAAAAGACCCAAAATGGAACAGCTAGAACTAACAAGCAAGTTTTGGGAAACAGTTGATTCTATATAGCAGCCTTAAACTTTATACGAAAGCATCACCAGCTCCCTCAGGGAGCTCTGAGAAACCGCAGAGGGACATCTCGCACACCGAGGAAGGAGCACAGATCTTCTGGTGGGAGGGCAGAAGACCTTATAGCACTAGTTTTGTCCAGTCAATAAAGCGTGAGCAAGGGCAGTGGGGAAATATTAAACATCCTACTGGTATGGTCATTCTTACTGCACAAAAAAAGACCAACTACCTTCTTCGAAAACCTCTGGAGAAAGGCTCATGCCCTACAACGCACGCTGCCCAAAATTCCTGGGTGCCTCTGTTCCTCTCCTCCGCAATTATCTGGGTCTACTATAAACCAAATAGCTCGGAGATTACTACTCTGGCAAACAGGTAATAGCATAAGAATTGATCTCAATGCTTAAAAACAAATCAGTGTCAATAGTTGAGAACCTTAAAATATTTTAGATTTAATTGTGCACGTTAAACGCAAGCTTACCCCAATGGTTTTGGTTTGTGAGTGTCCAGGGAGTGTAACTGACACCTCTTGTTCTTCTTACTTTTGGGAATTGCATCAATCATGTCATTCAGTTTGGACCTACGGAAAAAATGTAACTTAGTATTCTGACAACATGGTTATCCAGAGAAATTTTAAAGGGGTTGTTTCAGCTCCTGTATCAGAAACAAGCATGCTAATGAACATTAAATCTAAGATTTTCTTCCTGTCATCCACTTTTACTTGTTAAGACATACAATCCTGCAGTACACAAGGAAAATACCATGCAGATTTTCCAGACAAATTCTAGCAACCAAGATAAGGACAGCCCACATCTAAAAAGCTACTGCGTAACTTCGCAAGTGACAGACCTCGAGCAGTGCCACCTATCTCAAAAGTGCAGGGAACCACTACGACCGCTTTATCAAGTTACGCTGCCTCACCCTCCAAATCTCAATATCCCCAGCTCTGCGCTAACCTTTCCTACCTCTCACTGGTCTGCTAACTGGAGCAAGAAGTAGAATGAGCTGGAGCCAACTGGAAGGCAAAGGCACACTGTGGTGAGCAGTCACTGTTTGGTCTGCTGACAGCTGAGAAACAAATGGCACCGACACCGAGGCTATTCATCATACTAGCCAAACCCAGAAAGTTTCACTTTGTCCATGTTACCTTTCTACCCAAGTGCAGAACTTTTTTTTGGTGGGAGGAGGTATTAAGTATTTTTTAATTATTTTATTTTTTAAATGCAAAGTAGTGGGGCAATGAAACATTATTCTTCCAGAGACCATGAAAAATCCACAGTGCCTATTTCACATTAAAGACTGAACATTTTAATAGTGGCATCTTCCAATTGCAATCATGGCCCTACAACTAATAATATCAAAGATTAGGTCTTTGGAGGGTTTTTTTTTCCCATTTTAGGCAATAACTAGTTTAAAATGACTGTAAAAGACAGGTACGTACTGAAAGATTCAAACTTGCAGAAATTTAGCATCACCAAGAAAGCTGCAAAGTCAAATGCACAGAAGCTAGCGTTCCTTTTCCCCCCCGATAAGAATAACCTGAGCAGTTCTAAGACACTTACCCATGCACATAAAACAGTGTATAAAGCTTCCTCGCATCAGTCATACAGCTTCGAGTTACAGAGAGAACCCCCTTTGGCCCTACTGTTAGAGGCTCAAGTGCAGGATTTCCAGACTCAACAAGCTGAGAAAACAGACGTTCCACACTGCGACGGCAGCCAACACACGGGACCAGCTGAGAGAGCGCACTCAGAACTTCACGCGATGTCACCATCATGGCAATATTTAGATCCTGCTGTTTAAGCATGCTATGCCTCTAAAAAAGAGCAAGAAATTAAATCATTAAAAAATAAATAAAAACACGTCTTAAACTGTTCAAGATTTCTTTGCCTTCAACAGCATTTCCTCATCAAAACGCACTGGTGGAAGCTGCAGCTGTGCTCAGATCTTCAGGTCACTGTCTCACTGCAGATCACTTAGAACTGTGAACAAAACCACACTTGCTAGTATCACAGGAGCAATTCTGCTTCAAATCTTACAGACTATCCACTGGAAGGAAGATAATATTTTCTCCTCTTGTTCCCTCCTCCTACCACTCAAATCAGCAAATGCTGCTTCCAAAAGGCACACCTCCTTGTCCTTATCCTTTTTTCTTCACCCCAGCACAGATGTTTTAGTAAAGGGACTCACATAAAACTCTGCAAGTTTCCACCTTCTACTCACACTCATTTTATCTTTGGCACATAGAAAGGAAATTCCTGGGCGCTCATTGGCATATATGGAAATCTCATTTATAATGAGCTTGGTCTGTTCAGACCAAAGGCAATTTAGCAATATTTTTTCCTGGAAGGCTAAATGCCATTTCACATCACAATTCTAATATCTAAAATTTACAAAAAGCACACATTACTATTCAGGGTGAAACATTTTCCTTCAGTAGCGAGCATTAAATGTGTGCTAATAATAGAACATTAAAAGAGAACACCTTCTAACACTTCTTATGTCAATAAACAAATTTAAGAGCTTCTCCTGGTTCCTCTGTCAAACACATCCAGGCACACATACACACAAAAAGCACATACCCTTCTATTTCTTCTTCTAACTGCTAAATTACTGGCTTGGACGTCATCAACACTGAACTGCCGCTAGCACAACTGTACAGAAGAGAGTCCCTTCCTCACACACCAACCAACACATCTACACTTAGATTATCAGCACTACTTGCACTTTCCAACTTAATCTGTAAAAGCAGAGTCCTGTCGGTGTGTTAACTGTCATTTCTCCCTGGTTACACAAAGCACAGCTTTGTAATCCTAGTTGCATCTATACAGGGAATATTTTGCCACAAAAACATTTTCTGTATTATTGTTGTATCACACCACTTAAACACTCGTACCGTAGAAATGACTTGTCACAACTTCTGGGGAGAGAAAGGAAGGATCACGCAACATACTAAAATTAATAAATCACATGGAACGTGTACATACACCAATTAAAAAGAGAAAATATTTCCAGCTGATTTTATATAATACCTGTTATGAAAAGTAAAGCTATTATCAGATAACATTTAAGGCTTGTGCTCTTAAAGGCAGGCACATTAAATAATCTGACAAGTGGTATCACTCTGCAATAATCCTCTTTGCTGTAATTAATCGTACTAGTCACGACAACAACAGGAACGAGCTATTTTCACAACACAGCTAGGCTCTACACCCAGCATATGTCTGAACTGCTGCTGTCAAACCACAAGTGAATATACTTGTACATTCTGCAAGCTGCGTATCAGCAAACTGGCTGATGTGCCTTTGGACATCCAGTGGCACATTTTTTTTAATTGCTACAGGTGTTACAATGCTACAGTTCTTTGCCGGAGTGTTAACAGATAAGTTTCTATAATTAAAGCTTCAGGGGCACCACAAAACCACCTCACACTATCCAACTATATATAATCTATAACCTGGCACATTAATTCTATCTTGGTATGGTACTAATCACAAGAACTCAGTCTTAAGCAGAGCACGCTTCCGCCTGAAAAAGCAGTTCAAAAGTATCCAGAAAATAAAATGAAAATGTATTTAGAAACTGTAGTTTCCGTTATGTATGAATTGCCAGTGAGCAGAAGATTGTTTTGTACAAGTTTTCAATTCTAACTAGATATGCAGCAATTGTCCCCTGACAACAGGGTACAAATGCCGTGAAATACAGAAAATGAACGCACGTGGTGTACTTTGGTACCTACACGTAATTGCATACAGGTGCTGACGTGTCTTTTAAGTCATTCCAAGAGTTATAACTTCCTAGGGAAGCGAAAGCACAAATCTAAGGAAAGCAAGATTTGATATGCAGCCTTCTAGAAAAACAGAAGGGTGTATTTACCTGAATGAACTGCTTTAATTGTGCACTGTTATTCTGATGTCCATCAAGGTTTAGCACATTATCAGGAAATTCCATCACCATCTATACAAGAAAAAAAAAAAGTCATACAGAGCATTACTTTATTTTACTTTCATGGGGGAAATAAGGCAGAAATTACGTTAAGTCCTTATTCTTTTCACATAACTATCAGAAGCTTGGGAAACTGTAACATTAAGAGTTTAAGACAGTGAATGTTTCAGCAAGGTAACTAAATGTTTCACTAATATAATGTTCTAGAGGCAGTTCATAAATGGCAACTCTTACACAGCTGTTATACAGAACGCAGAAGTTTAGCGCTAAATGGTCCATCAGTATTTTTATTACACTATCTACATGATGTGAGACCTGTTTCAGTTTAAAAAAAAAATGTACTTCAACATGCTGAGATCCAGATTGATCCAACAGCCTAACTCAATTTATAAAGCTATGAAGAAACAGTCACAACAGTTTAATGACTGAGTCAACTCCTTCAAAGGCTAATTTAAAACCATATTAACCCAACAAGGCACTCCAAGGTATACTTTGTTTTGTATGATTGCAGCTGCAACTCCCAAGAGGCTCAAAGTAAAACGTTAAACCCACTGAACAATGTGACTACTCGTAAGTAACTAATAATATTTCTTTTCCAATTACCGAGCAACAAAGATGATTTCTTTGGCTGGGGGAGGGAATCAGTAAAATAATTTTCAGCCACAAATCTAACTCTGCAACCATGGAGAAAAATGAAACTAACTAGAAAAAAATAGTAAAGACTGGCTTAGGTGATATTCTTTGTCCAAACTGAGAAATACAGAATTTATCAGTGTGAATACTGAAAATCCACTTTAAAATATGAAGGACAAAATAACAACTTTAATACCAATCAACACCAAACGAAATTGCCTGATTCATCCTTTTTCCTCCCTCCACCTTCCCTCAACTGCCTAGTAAAGACAGGATCCCCTGCTGTCTTCGTAATTGCTGACACTGCCTCCAGAGAACTCATACATTTACTTTTACAGGCACTCAACATCGCTCAAAAACAAACACATATTCTCTAAAGACAGAAAGCAAGGCAATATTTGGATCTCACATGTGCTAGAACGGGAACATTAGCACAGCTGCCTTATCTTTGTGCAGAACAGTGCCACAGTCGGTGCCAATTCTGAACTCTCATGCATTTTTTTTCCAGTTTCCCTTGCCCCTGACCCATACACACTAGGCAGCAGCACAAGTTTTTGCTACAGAATTACAGGTTTCCTACACCAAAGAGATAAATCTGCCTACCTTTTTTCCCTTCGCCTTCATCTCCCACTATCAGACAACACCCTTAGGTATTTTGTATAACAGAGCGAAATTATCAAAGACTAAATTAATTCATGTGTCTGATAAGATTTTATTAAGTGGTTAAACATCAATCACCATCACATCCTGAACTGGAAGAAAAAAATTCCCATAACACCACATCAAATGGAATGCCTCCTAGAAAGCATAAAAGCTGCTTAAGAACAGAAAAGGGTTAAATATTTAAACCTCCTTTAATTTCTAGTTAAGCCATAAGAAACAGAAAAGAGTGATAGTGAACAATTCATTGAGAGGAGCAGCATCACACTGCACCCAGGCAGCTTCCTGCTCTACTACAAAGCAACGGTACAAGCTTAAGAGCATTACAGGCCATTCATTCACTAATTTGCAATCACTGATTTACTATTTCTAGATTTAAGGCACAGATTAAGTCTTCCAGTTGACTGATAGAAAGGAAATAGTCCCATTATTTTTCAACTTTGAGTTTTAAGAGGTCAGCACACCCAATAAACACCACTATGTTTTAAAGATAATGCTGCAGATGTAAAATCGTGTTGCGAAGACAACTGCATCTCTTGCAACAGCTCTCACTAATAATTTAAAAAATAAATTACAGAAAACTCGGAGACAAGGAAGCTAAGAGTTCATTCACTTCCGTCAGATTTATTTAATAAAAGCTTCCAGCAACCACCTAGAAATCCAAGTACTTTGTAACAACAGCAACAGAATGGAAAAAAAATAGATAAGATTTCTTCATGGTGAGGATGACTTGCACTTGCATAAATGCCCTTCATCCAGATGGATACAAAACTGATTTACAGCTATAGGAACCTCTTCAATCATGAGCATGGCTTGGCTCTGGTGTAAAAAGTATAAGAATAGCAACAACATAGTGCAACCACACAAAGTTTGGACCCGGTGTTAAATTCTGGAACCAAACTGCAAATGGAATTTCAGGTCAGTTGAAGTTGAAGTCATCTACCTGATGCCTGGTAAAGCTGAATTTTCACTCAAAGGTAACCAGAGCATGGTAAGTCTTGACACAATCCAACAAGTAATTTTTACTAGCGAGTCCAGGAGGAAAGGAAAAAAAAACAGAGAGAAATCCAATATCTTAGAACTACATGAGGAATGGAGGGGCAAAATAACTTTCAAGGCGTGTCCAAGACATCAAAAAACCCCAAACTCATACTACTTCTATGCAGTGCTGGGTTTTCCAGGTAATCAACCACTGTAGGAGAGGTAGATATTGCTTTGGACAACTTAAGAGAAAACTTTGCCTAACGTATACGCACAGTTAACCAGAGATGATAAAAACCAGCGATAATATTTGGTAAATTAACAGTATGTAATCACTTAAAACTAAAATACAGCAAAGAGCCTTCCCTCAAATCAGCAAAACCAGATGGGATCAAGCTAGATAATATTTAACAGTGGGATGGAAGATTAAGAGACTGTCTGAAGACACCCAATTGTTTTGTTCTGGAAGACGGAAGAAATTACATGATGAAGCTGATCAAGTTGGCTGATGCAAGCCAGGCATTCTCCCATACTAAAACACGATGTTAGGAATTTAGAGCTCAAAAATTTTACACTGTCTAAAGTAACAGCAGTTACTGTCACACCACTGACCATGACAAAAATCAAACACAAATAATTAAGATCCCCAGTGACACTAAATCCAATTTTATTTTCAAACCAACCTTTTCACACCTTAAGAATTAAAAGCAGCATCGACTGGCTAGTTAGAGAATTCTCTTCCATTTGCTGTGTTCACCTACAATGCAATTTCTGAGCCTTCCTCTAAATGTGTGAGGAAGAAAAAGAGAGACTAGAGAGCCTCCAAGCTGCACTTAGTTCATTTTTCCACTGAATCTTCTGGAAATGGCAAAACCCTCACATTTTTCAATTCAGAATAACACACTGAAACAGAAACGCTCTCAGATTTGTCACTGTAGACATAGCAGCACATTATTACAGACTCAATAACCCTTACTCTAAGCCAAAGCTTTCAAAAACACCTTTAGCCTCTTCTTGCCTATTTAAGAGCATAATAATTACCTGGTTGTAAACCTGGGGTTTAACGTTAATATGGCTCCCTTCCTTACGAACTGAAAAATGGCTTTGCTCCACACTTGGGCTCGGGCACCGAAACACGCTTGCCACTCGAAAACAAGTTATGCGCAAGCCCCAATATAACAATAACTTTCTTATTATGCGGTCTGCATGTTTTTAAGAGCTGGGAATCAGATAAAAAAGTTGCCACATTAAGCGCTGTTAACCCCGAGTATTGCAAAGCCCCAAAGATTAACGCTGCAGGAGCAAAGGAGGAGCCTAGGAGGCCTGCCCAGAGAAAAAGGCCTCTCTCGGGGATTGCAACACACCGCCCGCACACGTTGCAAGCGGGAGGTGCGGGGACAGCAGCTGCTCCGCGGGTCGCTGGCACTCACCGTGAGGGTGTCATCGATGTAGAGGGGGATCTGCCTCTTCTCGAAAGGGAATTCTTCCTCCCCGTCTCTGCAAACTGCGACCAGCCGCGCCATCTCTGTTGCTTGTTGCTGCTTCCTCCCAGCTCCAGCCCTGCAAGCAGCCAAACCCCGGGGGAGGTAAATACCCTTCGCGTTTCTCCGCCACACTTTCACCAGCCCGGGAACAAGCCTCCTTTACCCCATCGCCTGATTCACCACGTCAAGCTCCGGCCCCGCCGCCTCAGCCCACGCCCGGGCGCGCAGCCTACCCGCCGCTTCAGCCTTGGAAAGGGCTCAAAAAAAAAAAAAAAAAAAAAC
>WKFP01014122.1:460411-514451 GCA_011057875.1 Pterocles orientalis | reverse complement strand
CACTGAAAGAAATTGGATTGGGGGGGCTGCTAGACTTTTTTTTTTTTTTAATAAGTGTGTTAAGCATCACTACGCTAATGCCTAAAAGTAACGCTTGTGCTTCGAATCTCCGCAGCCATGCTGCAAAAAGGTCCCGATCCAAGCCCCATCTAAAGAACTTTCTTCCTAAAGGGCAGGTTTGTTCACCTAAAAAAATAAACAAAAATCGATGCTGGTATAGGTGGGTAACCTTCAGATTTTCCGCTCAGAGGGGAAGTGTTCAATTGACCTTGTTCGGAGTGACTTTAGCAAAAGCCTAAGATCTGTATTTTCAGAGATCAGTGAAAGCGCAGAAGCAAATCAAGCACTCTTCTACTAGGTAATTTAATGTTAATCCTGCGTGGGCAGAGGACGAGACCGTCGAGCCCCGCTCATCTCCTACAAGTGCACACAGGGAAATTGATGTGTCGTTTCTCATTATGCTGGGCCCGAGCCTGGAGCTTTTCCTAGCCACACTCGAGGTTCAGACGCTCCCAGGTTTTGTCCACAAACGAGCCAAAACGTAATGACAGCAATCATTTCACGGTTCCTGTAGTTTGGCGCTTTGACAGGACCTCAGCTGTTTGGAAGGTTTCCTGTATGGCACCTGCACAGATAAAATGAAGCTTTCATGTGCCTCAAAGACATATTCAGGGGGAAGACAAGAAACCGGTGAATGGGAAGGTTCACTGGTCCCTCGCAGCCCGTTAGGAAAGTGGGATTTCTGTCAGAGCTGGACGAACCTCGACAATTTTATTCTTACAACACGTAATGACTCTTAAACCGTCTAAAGTTTCTTTCAACACAAAATACAATTAGATAATATTTAGTGTGTGGATTTAATTTTAGCCCCATAGGAAATCTCAGCAGAGATGCTCTATAAAAGCATTAACCTCTTATCTTGATCTAGTTCAAATTATAATGAATCCTACTTACATATGTGCTATAAAAACAAATCCTACAAGAATTTAATCTATACTTTATCGGTCTGCTATTGTAGCCTTTTATCAAGTTTAGGAAGGGCTTGAAAGTTGGGCCGTGGGACTCAAAGCCCCGTGCAGTTTGACACTATCACGAAGAAGAGGTCTACTCCTAAAGATGCTTGTCGGATCCGATTTTGCTCCGCACTTCTTATGTAAGAGTGGGATCCAGCTTTCCACTACGGAACACTGAAAAGACAGGCACAGCCTTCTTTTGCCTTCAGCCAGAGATGGCGAGGCTCCCGGGGAGGGTCTGTCCCACCCGCCTTCCCGGGGGGACAAACCTGCGGCTGAACCAGCCGAGCCGGGCTGGTGCTTCAGCAGCTGGATCTGGTCTTCGAAATCCAAATCCTCTCCGCTGCCCCCCGACCCGCTCCGCCGTGCTTTCCAACAAATTATGGAGATACACGTAAGGAAAAATGCAGACACCACTGCATATCAAAGAAATAGACGCCTTTAGGTGAAAAATCCGAACTTCAACAAGAAGCTCCCTAGTATGTTAAGCAGTATGTTACAGGTGAACATTTGCTTCTTCTCGTCCCCCCGAGGAATTATTTCCAAGGAGGGGGTTCCCCCAAAGGTAGATTAAAATTTTTAAGTGTAGAAATCTAACTAAATAAAACTAATTTTTTACTTCTTATTATTTTTTACCAACGACCCCTTCTTGCTCTCCCATCGCGAACCGACTGAGCTCAGCATCAGCAAACGAGAGAACCCAAAGAAAAGCCCTCCTTTGCAAGTTACGCAGTCTTCCCTGATGGCAGTTTGATTAATACTGGGACAATTCCGAAAATATACGGGCAACATTACCGGAGCGACCCCGAGGCTCTGAATGTACCGAGGGGCCTGGATAATGTGGGGGGGCTGCCTTGTCGTCTCAGATGAATTGATTTCTTCTAAGGCATGAAATATGGGTCGACATTCTGGTTTCTAAGCACGAAGCTAAAGGAAGGTGTGAGACAGAAGGGATAGGGGCTAAGAAATAGATCCTTGTTCAGGTTGGAGGCACTAATAAACGGATGCATTGAGCTGCTTTGACAGGGACTGCTGGTTTTCAAGGCTAGCTCATTTGAAAGAACTTGTTGGGTTTGGCTTTTTTTTTTTTTTTTTTTTTTTTCTTTCCCTCGCGGCATGCCTTCTTCTCTCACATTAAGGTAGCGATCGTTTAAAGGAAAATTGCTGGAGAACTGTATTAAATCGAACGAATGGCAACGTGTTAGGCAAATTAGAGTCCAGTTTACGGCTGACTTGTGTTCTTGCAACGAATAACCTCTTGAACCTCCCACACATGGTGACAGTGGCAAAAAACATCCAATTTTGAAGGGACAGCTCTTATATGATGACCGAACTGTAGCAGGAAAATAGAGCCTCTTTTATTTTTTTACGTTCTCCTTTTCACAAGCACAAAAAATTAAGCTGACTTGAAGAAGAGGCATTTATCCTTTATTAGAATTTTAACTAAATAGCTATAGCGATCTCTCCTCAAAAGCTGTCTTGCACAGATACCTCAGGACACCGGTCTGGCAGGTTGGCTGTGGCTCACCTAATCGGTGGTACTTATTTGCGTTCAGCCTTGAAGTAATGCCTTGCGAACAAAAAAAAATGCTAACCTCTGGTTTCTTTTTCTAAGAGTAATTTAACAAATGAATGCACTAGGAACAAAGAAAACCTGACCACCAGCTATTAACAAATATTTTTTATCACATCTTCACTTTGTGAAATCGGCAATGTTTGTTACCAATATAAAATACTCTTATCTGCTCCTTATTACTAAAGAGATATCAAATGCATTTCAGCCAGAAGTAATTTTGCATCTGTCTAGGTATTTGGGCTTCTTTAGTGTCTGATGCAAAAAAATAACTAGCTATACAGATGGCAATAAATCAACTAAGAAACTAAGAAATGGTTGCTAACTCCAAACAAGTCTATCTGTCTTTCAAGTGAAGACCAAGAGAGGAGCAAATGCTAGTTCTTGGGCAGCTAGATATATTTTAACATGTTGTGTCAGCATCAATGTCATCAAAATAATGGAGGAAGTCCATCCATGATTATGAAGAACAATCAATTTGTCCAAGTGCTCTGCAAATAACAGCATACTCCATAATGTCATGCATTTCAACTTCCAGCTCCTGCAATGATGGCCAGTCTGGGGCAGTTACACAATATTTCTACTAAAAATATCTTTGAAAACCTGGTACCTGTCCATCAGCCGTCATGGAACTTCATAAACAATTTTCCAGTAGGGATTTTAGTGCTAACCAACCTTCAGCCCAACTTGGCACACATAAAGAGCCTTGAGGATGGATCCAAGGAGACGTGGTCAGCACTTTCCTGTCCATCATCTACCTTGAAAACCAGGGAGGCAGTTCTCCACAAGATCCAAAAGCTGCTTTAAACTGATCTGTACTGTTACTTGCAGGCCATGCCTATGTCTCTTCCCCTACTCCAGGCACATTTTTCTGCCTCTTTGTGAGGAGGTGTCCCATTCCTACTTAACCACAGCTACATCCACTACCAGTTGGTATCCCACTTTCATATATCTATATATATCTATATATCTATATATCTATATATCTATATATATCTGTCTCACAAAGGCTCTTAGAAGTGCTGCAATAGTTCACCCTAGGCCAAGATTTCAATTCTCTAAGACTTTATGCAATGATTAAATCAACAGTGGCTGTGATTCATCTGCTTTCTACAGACTGCTAGCCAAAGCTCCTATGCTGGACTAACGCTTCTCACAACTCCTATAAAAACAAATATTTTTTTTTCACTTAAGACTGTAAAAAGAAATAAACAAAGCAACACAGTTTGCTGGTGTAATGGTTATTTTTTCAGCTAGTACTGCTAAGTACAAACAGCTTGGATCTCAGATGTTATATCAGGCCACTCAATCTTGTATAATATGGCTGAGTTCCTTTCCTGCTTTTTTGGGACCATGCAGCAATAGCTACTTTTCATATATGTTTTTCTCATTAAAGAAAAGCATATTGCAGCATTCCAGAATATTAGCCTGTCTTCCATTAATGCTAACAGGAGTAACTTCAGTGTATGTCAAGGAACAACTATACCTCCACAAATATAATTGCCATTATCATGATGATACGACACTAAAATTAAAAGGATATGAATCCAGTATATTCCTCATGCTGCATACAACTGCTGTAGTGGGAGACCACATGTGAGTTTTGCACCCGTGTGTCTGAGGCCAGATTTGGATGCCACGTGTAGCATGTTTTTGAAAAATGTAAACATTACATACAGCGACACTCCTTTAATGGATGCATGTAATTGATTAGGATGATTTACTAAGTCAAAATGTGAAACCAACTCACCCTGCACCAAAGCAATGTCTATTCTACAGATACATTGGCTCCCTGTTTACAGATCTGTTAAAACATGACATTTCTTTGAGGAATAATATTTTGAATTAACATGGTTACTGTTTAAGAGTGTTTTAGCAGTAAGCCGGAAAATCTTCCCGCTATTCAGCGAGAAACCTTTCCTCACAGTGTTTTGTCATTCAGGTATAGGTTTTCTAAGTACCATTAACACCTCATTCTTATTCAGAATATGCATTTTGGGGAGAATTTTGGGGAGAATTTTGGGGAGAATTTTTTATGTTGCAGCAGGTAATGATGCTCCTAATGCCACTGCTCGAAGGAATGAGGGTTTAAAGAACTACCGTGCAGACATTCAGGTAAGTTGCACAGGAAAGGACACTCCAGGGATCAGTTCAGAAGAGCTCACAGAAAGCTTTTTCAATTTGATTTGGCAAATGACACCCATCAAAGATCGATGCATAAATGTTGTTGTTTCATTCTTAATTTTGAACGAACACTTTTCTATGCTTCTGAGATTCAAGCTTCATACATTCAAGGAAGATTTTTTAAAGAGCTTATTCACATGAAGTCCCTCCTCCTTCATGTTAAAGGATCTACAGGGAAAAGAAAAAGATACTGAGGATATGATGCTAGTGAACTGTGAAGAGGTCTGGAGCACCTCAAAGGCAATAGTGCATTTAGAAACATGCAGTTCTGGGGATTTGTGGTCCAGGTTTTGGTAGACCATCACTGTGACTCACAGCTGCTCTGATATCAGAAGAGATTGCCAGAGAAACTTACTTTCAAGAATATGTTCTTGTCCTAAATGGGAATTGTTGCATTGGGAAGTAGGGGTGGAGGGGAGATAGAAAAGAACTAAAAAAAAAAAAAAGACTAAAATGAGAAGGAAAACAAAACCCAAGAAAGACAGAAAGACAGCACAGAACAACTTTCTGCTGTGCAGAATAGGGCTTGAAAAATTTATGTCATAAATATGCCACGTGTAGTATTCATGTTACCTCTGACCTTACACACTGTAAGGTGTGACTGTGAACAGGAGACATTTGCCCATATTTAGGGTTACTTCACTTTGCTCTTGAAAGCAATAAAAGTCTTTCCGCTAGCTCGAACAGGAGTTGCACTTCACATGTTTATCCCTATTTGACCAGACACGTACTTCCAGCACTTCAATTCTTAAAAAAATTTGTGGGATACAACAAGAAGACATCATCCTATTGCACACTGCAATGCAATATAATGAAAACAGCAACCTATTTTGGCACACTTCGTAACTTAATTTCTGTTGCATATACTACTTAACGGTAGTTAAGCTGCATATACTATGACGGTATCAATTTACAGAATAGCAGACTAAGCATATTATGGACCTGAAAAGGCATGTCAGCAAATTTTGTCAGTCCAATTTGTAACTGAATAAATTGCATGCTAAAAAGCTACTATTTTCTCTTTGCAAAATAAAATGCCTTTTAAAATGTTGCCAAAACATTTTATTTAGGTTTGGAAGTATTTCTCATTCAGAAACACCTGGAAAGCAAAAGAGACAACCTTTATACAGCAGATCTTTTTTAGATATAGAGGTAGATATAGATGATATAGAAAGATTTATGAAATCTGAAATACAACTATCTCTTATTTACAGCTGTGGGGATATGCAGTGAATTATGGACACTCTAGATAAATAGAGAGAATAATCTGCAAGAAGCAGTAAACTGGGAACTGCTTGATTTTGCATTTTGATCTCCAGTTAACACCTGTAACAGTGACTTATCTATTTACTGACCACACTGCCACATATAGTGGCAAACATTCTGAACAAAGTTTTTCCTACAAAACTTACATCCTTCATGATACAACCGAAATCACAGAAGCTCCGGTCTTTGGGGGTGACTTTTTAAAAGTCCTTCAGTAGCAGATCTGGAAATTCAGTTTAACACTTACTACATACACTGGGTAACTAACCAGATAACATAAGGATCCGATGATATTTTATACCCTGCTGACAATCACAGCATTTCTATAGTCAGGCCGAGCAACCTTCACTGATCTACATTCCTCAGAAAGGTAAAGAAATCTTTTCTGAAGTAGACTGCACTGAATTTTCAAAAGTAAAATCATAATAAAAGCAACACGTTGATTCAAATGAGCAATGTTATTCATTGGAGGTTTTCCATAAGATCAGCCAACTTTTGATGTGAAAATGAATGTATTTGCAAAAATGGAGATAACTGCTTTCAATCCATAGTCATATGTGTACGTTAGCATAAAAAGTACCTCATAAAATAATGTCATGTGTAATTTAAGTACATTTTAAAAACAGCCACAACATAAGAATTTTTGTTCTTTCCTGACTGAAGTTTCAAGCCCCATTACCCTTCCCATGTCTTTCTCAGTCTGCAGAGGGTTGAGGCTTCACAGTATTGGACAAAAACAGATGAGGAAATACCAGAGACAGACTTCTCTAGATTCAGTTAGCAACTTCTACCCTCAAAGTGGAAAACATTAAAATAATGTTAGGCTTTGAAATCAAGGAACATTTTCTGTCCTGTATGTCAGTGGACAAAGCATTCACTAGAAGTAATGTGTTAGATACCCCTGAATAGTTGAAATAGCATTGCTTTTCTTTCTCTAGATCTCCTTGCACCACAAAACTTTTACACACGGGCCTGAAGGAGTCCAGCTACACGAACAAATAAAGTTGGGTTAACAGTGTAATGTAGATGTAATGTTACGTTACCCCAGAACAAAATGAGAACTTGGTACTTTTTTTTTTTTTTATTTAACCCTCTATGAAAATGTTAGAAGTCTTTGAAAGTATAAAACTATAACAGGTTGCTTTATTATATTATGACCACAATTCAGGATGAAAGCTCTTAGAGGACTTCTCATATTACTAAAAAAAGACAAGTGCATCCCCACTATTTGTAGGTTGCTGCGAAGTTTTGCTGCTTCAGTAAAATATTCTAAATAGACTTCTCTAAGAATGGCATTGCTCACAACACAGTTTGCAAGCATGTATTTTATTTGTGAGAAAATGAGAATTCAGTGTTTTGATATGTGACAAACATCACATTATTGCATTTGCACATCTCAGACAGTTCTTACAAGCAAGCCTAAACTTGTTCACTGTACAACAATCCTTGTAGGTTTAGTCAGTTCTGCATTCTACACCACATGAACATACAATCAATTGAAAACACAAACTATGATAACTTACTGACAGGTATAAAATACTTTGACCAAAAAATCCCAAACCCAAACCACTGCAACCATGTATAATAAAATAGGTCAAATGTAGTTAACTAAAACTGTTCATATTGGCGATCAACGAGACTCCAAAAATCAGTAGTCACAGGCTTAAAAAGAAACAGTTCTCCATACGCTTTCCATATTTGATTAAATCAACTAGTTAAATTATCTCTGATATTCAGCTAATATTTTTAAGCTTTTGCCTTTTTTTGCCTCCTCCCCATCCTCTGCTGAGCTGCACTGGATTGTCTCGAAATGATATCCGTTCTTTATGAGAGGGTCCCAAATACGCATTTTCTGGAGTAGTTATATTCTTTTCTAAATAATAAACAGACATGTGAAATTAAAAAACAAGCAAACAAAACTCCTTAAATTTCACTGCATCATATTCTTTTTAAGATAATAATATACATTAATATGTCTAATTTGATAGCACGCAACTTTTATAATTATTGCTCACTCTTTTAAAAGTAATACAAGTATTTTCACAAGGTAGCATTTTTAAAAAACAAACTCCTTATCAAAACGGACAGTAAAATTACTTCACAAAATTATCATATTTTTAAAAGTGCCACTATCTGTCTATTTTGACCATATTCTAAACACATATAGAGATAAGCAATGCTTTTTATGGAGAAACTAGTAATATCATTCATCCTCCAAGTGGACAGAGAACTAGTTCAGAAGACATGTATAATTAACAAGTTATTGATTTACTATATTAGACCAAATAAAAGAGAGATTTATTTTTTTCAAAGCCTGGGAATATGGAACTTTGATGCCGAATGTTGCCACAGCAAGTTTAAGCACACATAGAAATCCGTGAAATAACCACTTTCACTGTCACGCATACAGATGCTTGAGTAATTTAGACAATAATTTCTACAAAATACTTGACAATTATTTAAATAAAATATCCAGTAGGCCAACCAAAGGTGTAATATTTATTTTACACAAATCAACAATTTAGAGATGGAAATATCTTTCTTAGACATCTCTAAGGAACAAAGCATCTGTGAAAGACAACTCAAACTTTGTAAGAGATTGATATGATGTTCTCACTATATAAGTTATATATATATATAAAATTAGCATGCTATTTTAGCTTATCAAATACAAATTTCACAAGCATCTTTTTGCCACCGACCAAAGGAAAAGATTAATAACTACATATTTTTAGTAAGTATTTTTGATATTTTAGCTTCTTAGTATTTTTCAGTAACACAATTACATTTCTTAGTCCCCAAAAAAGAAAACAAAGTTTAAATCATATGATTACATATAATTCTGTCTGCTATTATATACAACATAGCTATAAATTTCAAATAGTAAGAACTTATTTGTTTTCTCATGGATGCTTTTCTGTAGTCTGATAGATCTAAATGTTGGGAGCTTTTCCCAGTTTACAGTTCCCTCTTTTATGAAATTTTAAATTATTACAAATGTATCTTACTAAATAGTTCTCTCTTTCTGCAGTCAAGGGCTTTTAAGTATTTATAACATCATCTGCATTTTTCTTGTGGCTCTACAGATTTAGTCAAGTGTTTGTTTTTTTTTCTTAAAACAAACATATAACTTACTCTAGGTTTACCTAATAAAGGTTTAAAATACTGATGTCTTGCCTTTACAGGATACCCAGTTTCCTTGCCTTTGGATTTTTTTGTTTAACACCTCAAATGGTAGTAGAAATCTCCAGTGCAAAAAGGTTTTTGTAAAAGAGCAAAGAATAAAGTTATTTAATCAAGCAGTAATCTTTCCATTAATTCTTTTAACTGGGAACCTTAACAAATTAGTTGAAGGCTGAAACCCTCAAATTAGTAAATTAAGTGGTTAATTTAGTGAAACTTCAAAATAAATCTAACATGTTAAGAATATAAAGAAAAAATTGCATCCCTTCTTTAATTTAAAGAGATGTTTTCTGAAGTTAGAAACATTGTTATACAACAAAAATAATAAAGACCGGAATATTTTATTTGTTAGAAAAAAGGAAATAGATATTGCACGTTTAGACTGGAAAAGAAGTTTGGGGTTTATTTATGCTTGAGACTGACTTTCCTATGCACTCATCTTCAAGGTTGTATTAGTGATGAAGGTAAACTAGACACACCAGTTATTTATTTCTGTATTTGGACAAAAATAATTTTTATTACAGTATTTTTAAAACAGAATAAATACAAATGCTAGAACAAAAACATCAATAATAAATTTGAAAACTAGTTTAAAAGTGATAGAGTCAATGTAGCAAAAGAGGAAGTCAACCACATCCTAATTGCCTAATCTGGATTATTTCTGGGCTAACAACCTCACTTGTTTATGAACCTATTTGTACTGTTAAATGCTATTTTCATGACGGACTTCTGAAGTTTGTAACTGTAGGTTTTCTGGCTTTCCACTTTTAACTATATGTATTTCATTGGAAGGAATATATTGTCCTTCCTTTACTATGAAATGTACATTATTCCCCAAAAAAATCCCCAAAGACTTGCTGTAATTTGCTACAAGAAACTTGCAAAAAGTCTTCTTAAATTAATAATATAGCTTTTTATTTTGGCAGAATAACAGCTGTATCTGTCATAGCATGAATTGTGCTTGTTTAAACTTCAGAGTCAAAAGTTCACAATTTTTCTTTTTTTACTTTTTAATTGAATCCGATTCATGCATTGTTCATAGGGTAGTGTAGTCAAATATTTTGTGAGTAAAATGTAATAACTTATTAATCTTGAATGCATACAAGCTGCCTGACAAAACAACATTTTATATGTCTGTGAGAATCATAGCTCAGGATTTGTAGACCCTCAGTGATTGAGCAGGATAACTGCCTCAGTCTGAAAGTATTTTTGCAAATCCCAGCCACTCTAAAGGTATAGACTCTCTGCTCCTTTGAATGCAGGTTTAACAAATCAAAGGCTATCCCAAAGTTTGACAGACACAGCTCTCTTTTTCTTTATCTAGCCTGAAGTGCTGGTTAGATTTCCTCGGGATCTGCTTTAAACTTTATTATACAGTAGTGACCTACACAAACTGAATCAAAGCACAGGCTACTCTGTATTCGTTCTTTCCATCCTTCACACAGTTCTCAGCACTTTCAACCAAAGAATATAAAACCATCGTAGGGAATGTTCAACTAATTTAGAATGAAATATCTATAAGACAAGTTTGTTGTAAATCACTGCAAATCACCTCCTTTGTATTTCTCATTTTCCTGTCTTTGAAGTGGTCATACTTATGCTTGCTCTTCTGATAAAGCACTTTTGATATCTATTAACTACCAATAAAATATTAGTATTATATTAAAATATTATTATCAGTATTGCTGTTGCAGTTATCCATCTAACTGGAGTGATGAAAGACAGAACTGGCATGGAGACCCAACAGCTTATTCCCTGAAGAATTCTCAAATGCAGATATTAGCCAGACTGGCATATATGCATAGTGAAGTTTGCTTATTCCTATTCACATTTTACCTAATTCTCAGACATTAGACTTACAGACCGATAGTGGCTTAAATGTTAATTATGACTGAAAAATGTGTCATAAAGCAAAGAAACGCCTCATTTACAATGAATGTATTAGTCAAATACAAGAATGATTTTTATTGCAGTTCTTTCTCCTAGAGTTTAGTGCAATTACAAACAGAAAGAAAAATGAAAATACAAGAATGGAATGCATTTATCATACATGTGCCCACAAGTTACTATGTTTGTTTTTAGTTCATGTCTTTTGTTGTTCCAGTGAAAATCTAGGTAGGAATGCTCCTGTGGTGAAGAGGAGTTTTGTACTTAAGGATAAATTAAGCATCTTGGTAGAGTTTTACAAGAAGTAAAAATATTACATGCAAATTAAAACTAAACCTCAGTTATATTATCGGGAACATTGTGCTTAGAACAGGTTTTTAGATTCTACATTTTTCAGACATGCAATTTTTTCCTTCAGAAAAATTCAGTAAAGACAGCTCCATTAGCAAATGGTTAGAATTTTGTCTAGATCAAGGGGATGAGGGAAGACAAGAGGGTCTGTTAAAAGACGACAATGTTACTTTGAATTAAGAGACTGAACTTAGAAATTTTCCTTAAAAAAGCGCCTCATTTTTCTAAAAAACAAACAAACAAACAAACAAAAAACAAACACCTTCCTCCTCCAACCAACAAACCCAACCCCAAAAAAGCATATTAAAATGAATAGGTAACTGAGTCCTTATTATATTTGTTTCACTTTGGTACTTTGCTACTTCTTCTTGGATGTAAATACATTTATATCCACTCAGGGGAAGTTGTGCAATTTTACCACTTTATGAGATTTTTCCATTTTAAGAAAAGGGGAGAAAATAATAAAGGGGGGGGGAGGATAATTAGTTCAATGTATAGAAAAACAGAACAGAGATTCACCAAAACCCAACGACTGATAGCAAATGAAAACATTTTGCATTTTAAAAAATATTCTACCAAGAATACACCTGAAGTGCTGCAAGGTCAGATATTCAGGTATTATTAAAATATTAAAAATCTCTGTGATATCCTTCAAGTATTCTTCAGGGTGTACTTTATCTGAAAGTCTTACTTTTTCAAGTTTTTTTTGGGGGAGCTTATAGCTTTCTCTTACAGCATTACTAAGGATGTGAACAGCTTTTACAGCAAGCTTGGATTTGCAATACCTTCATTTTTCCCTAAACTGCAATGTGTCTTGCAAGTGAACTATTCATATACTAGCATATATGAGTGAATAAATTTTTTATTAACAGAAATTTTTGAGTGGCAAAATAACATAAGACATTTACAGACATATTTTGCCATAAATACAAAGAGATCTGTAAGGCATATATTTCATTAATACATATACATACACACATAGGTACATATATGTATATTTGTGATTCATGAAAATTTGTAAGCATGATCATAATACTTTCTTTCCATCTTATGTTGCATAAGTGCATTTGTAGTGGCCCTTACTCAAAGGCAACAACGGAAAGATTCACATTGTTTCAAGGTCATATGTAAGTATCTTTCCTACATATAAATTAGAACTATTATACTGGTTTTACTCTAAAGTACTGATCTTTCTGACAACCATAACAGATATTATAAGATATTATAACAATAATAATTTTTACCATTACTGGTACTAGAATTAAACAGAACCTGGCAAGTTTACTAAGTATAATTTGACATGATACACAGTTGTTCTAATACTCACTCATATGGGAACAAAACCTTAGCCAAGAAAAGCAATTTATTTTCTCCTATCCCTAACTAGGCTTTGGAAGACAGGCTATAACAATTATTTACTGCACTTTCATTTAACTGTATTATTTAACTATAAGAAGATCCAGTATAGTCTGAGAGATTTTCAGGTGCCTGTATATATCAAATAACCATTTCATTTGAGTATGTGCTGAAAACTTGTCTTGGGTTAAGTTAACATGCTTCTATTTCTAAGCAGTCACTTTTCTGTTGTTTAATCTGTTTTCTGCTATTGATTTGTTCTGGTCTTTTTTGGTTACAGCCTGGGTCTTTTAACAAATGTCAAGGTTTACATAGCCTCTGTTTTGATAAGTAATGCAATATGTAAAATGCTTTGAATGAAATTCTTGGTGTCCAAGAAGAAAAGCTTTGTTAAACAGGTTATGATAGAAATTTTATGATTTATAGTAGACGTCATAGGACAGTTATCGATCCACCTAACATTGTGTGTCTGGAGATATAATTTATTTCAAAGTTCTTACCATACTGTATTACTTAAAAGCAAATACAGCATAAGAAGGCATGGAGAAAAAAACTTCAACATTTTAATGGAAGTGGCCAGAACGAATCCTTAGCAGCAAAGCGTTTACATCAATTTGAGGTCTGGAAAGAAGCTAGGCTCAGCAGGTCTGTGAAAAAGAAAAATGCTACAATCTCGGAAAAGTTACTTTTTAATAATGTTACTTATGGCTGTATTGAAGTTGGATAATTTTTTTTAGCTGCATTGATTCTATGAAAACAAACATATATTTATTGCATTACAATTTTACATTATATTTTTGTATTTCACACTTATATTTGAATAGCATTGAGAAATCTCAGGAACATCTTTTATGAAGGCCCACATAATAAGTAAAGATATATCTCCTTTACATATGAAGGGTTGAGGATAAAACATACTCATGATTAACGTTTTTTGTAAGCAAGTGATTAATTTTGTCTAAACCTTAAATTCAAGTTGGTAGGACTAGTGACTAACCTTCAAATTTTATAGACACAATGAAATTAAATATCTTTGTTTATCAAACATTGATGTTGTTCTAACCAGATCATGCTCATAATTACACACTTGAATAGTCTGAACTCTAAAATGTGACTCAGTCACATGAAGGAATTCAGATAGATAAGCATTTACAAGAATAAATTACAAACATTTATTAATTGCCATTTTACACACTTAAAATAAACAACATAATAAACATCATGCTCCAAATACGTTCCTGTAAAATATCCCCCAGTAAGGAAACTTAACATTGTTATTATTTACTAATATAATATGTCAGAAATCCTTGTGGTGGCTCTAATGGTTCCAAGTGGGTATCTAAGTTACATGTAAGTCAATGTCTCAGAGTGGATTTTCTCTTTTTTTTAACCTGGTTAAAAAACTGAGCAACACCACCTCCACCCCCAAGAATCCCTAAACCTTACTAAAAGACCCTCAGGCTGTAAAATTATGCACTTAAAATTCAGTAAATGGCTCAGTGTATCTGTTATACATAGTTATTCAATTACTTTCATAATTCAAAACACAGATTATTAAATTACATGAAATAATGTATCATCCCCTTTCTGATAAATTTAATGAAAGCAAGTTCTAAGAACCCTTAAAAATCTGCATTTAGGTAATTTTTTAAATATGTAACCTCAAAGTGAATTAAGCAGCATCTTGTAAATTATCACTCTGTAGTCTGTTCAAAATTATTAGATATGTGCTGTTCAATAGTTAACACATTCAAAAATATATATGCATCTCCATAATAATTCCATAATTCTCCACAATTTCAAAAGGTTAGGAAAGCAGTATCTTTTATCTGTGTTTGATAAACAGAAAAAAAATTCTGATCCTGCAAAATATTTAAAATTTGCATGCATGAGTATTCTCATTATGCAAAATTATACAGAGGTACTTTTCTTGTCCAGATTTTCTTCTAATCACACTCACCACTAGTCGATTTTTTAAAACACCTGGGCATGGGAATCAACGTAATTGCACTGATGAGCCAGGCCTACATGTGTGTTTCCTTACATTTAAAAAATTATATAAATTATTAAGATTGTATACTGCAAGAACAGGGAAATACTCAGACATTATATCTGCGAACAGAAAAAAAACAGCAAAAAGTTGAAGTTTTTCTGTATTAGATGCATGTATCATACTGAAATACGGCTTACTGGCTTTCATTAAGCCAGGATTTCACCTCAGAAATTCACTTTTACCTTCATGATTCCATGTTCATTTTTGAGAGAAGCCTTCTCAAGCTGATAATACTAAGATAAATACTTCTCTGCACACTTAAATGGTGACACCTGTGCTGATTTACTTCACTTCTAACACAGGATTTGTAACTATAGTGGAAAAAAATTCATGGTACATACCTGATTTTTCCTAGTTTCATCATTATAAACAGTCTGTTGAATTTTTAACAACATTTCTCGAAGGACTACTGCACTTCTATTGTTACTCAATACAACATCTCCCAGTTAGAAAAGAAAAATCAGCTGGCGAACTTAAGAAACTGAAAGAATGAGAGTTAGACCTACATTGTCACCAATTATTTTTATTTTGTGAACTAATCATTCCACCATTTGACATATTGCTTGATTTTGTCACCATATGGTAACTTGTTTGTTGTTGGTGTGGCTGGACTTGTGTACATATATCTTTAACGTTACTCCTTTGTTGACAGGGTAGCTTCCAAATAGCTTATCCAGTTCACAAAGGAGGCCCCTTCCCTTTCATAATAGTTAAACATTGTGATGCTCTCTCTCCTTTCCTCAATGGATACATGAGTGTTATACAAGAATGGTATATATCATGATTATTTCTGCAGGTAGGAACACTGATGTATATAGACTCAAAATAACATTCCTACTACAAACTAAGAAGCCAGAAACAAAACTGGGAAAAAAAAGCCAAAACTCTTGAATCTGCAGTCAAATACTTTCTCTCATGTGGATAAAATGTGTCCTCTCAGCACCATACAGTTACCATACACAGAAAAGTAGATTTTAGCAAGTCTGCACATGAATGAGTTCCACAGTGCTATTTTCACATCAAGTAAACTTCAGTATAGTGAATATAATAGTGTTGTACTGATTTATTAATTTCTAATACAGTGATTTTTTGCACTGATTATTTAAAATAAGTCATCAATGTCAGATGAAAAATTTGGATATGACACAATTTTAACATTATGAGCTTTATCTACCTGTACCATAAGTTCACAGGATATGAGTGAGCTCCTGTTTGGAAGTCATTAAAGAACTTCAAATTCATATAGAATTGTGCCACTGATAAGTTACCCCATCTCTCTGCATAGCTTTTTGACTAGGTACCATTCTATCCTACGATGTCTAAGGGTTTCCGGACTGAGGCTATTTTGCATTCTTTCAGACTATGACACAGGTTTAATTCCTTTCTAACTGTTTTCCTCTGACCATGTAAATATATGCTATGCATTAATGTATGGTGGATCGACAGCTTCTTTTCTGAGGCATATTTTGTATTCTGGTTGGATGCACAGAGGTATCTGCATGGAAAAAATATAACGTTGAAATGATGTTAAAAAAAATTTATGCTTTTCTACTAGGTATCAAAGCCTGGTAAATTTTAATTACTTCAGAATTGTAGAATCCTTTCTCATTGATTTTTTGCCTTCATTTTCTGAGCACAAAAATATTAATAGTATGGAATCATTTAACTATCTTTCCTTGGACAAGATGCTTGTGGTCATATAACCACACGTAGCTTACAGAAGAGACAGCTTTTGTCCAAAAATTGTGGCATTGGTCGTGATTTCTAAGGTAAACTGAGTTCAGCATTTTGCTGATTACAATAAATAATTTGTACAGTAAATATCTTCTATAAATTTACAGCATTTCTACACATTTCTACTTTCTCTAAGGAGAAAGTATAAATTTTACCACTATCTTCTAGGAAGTCTACCAAGCAGGTAACTGCTGAGAAACTGAAAGGACTATTAAATGAGTACCTTCATATTTGATCTTATATTTCCAAGATGTTTCTTACTCAGTTTCTATAACATGGCAAACTTCTAATTCAGACTGCATGAGCAATTTAAAAAAAAAAGAAAAAAAAGGAAAAAAAGAAAGAAAAAAAGAAAGAAAGGAAGGAAGAAAGAAAGAAAAAAAGACCACCAGAAAGCCCTTGTTAAAATATGAATAAAGGCTCAAAGAGAGCTTAAAAATGAGATGTTTACTGCACACAGAGAGTTTACAAACCCTAAATGAAAGACAGCAGTTATGAAACTAGAATATATAGACAATACTAATGCTAAGGAGAAAGGAGCAGGAAAGTAGGAATTTTTTAAAAAGTGAAGCTATACCATACACTGCTTAAAATAAAGTTGAAGACTTTGTTTGGAAGGACTCTCATTATCATTATAAAGGAAGGTAAAAAAAATCAAGGCGGGGGTTCTGTCAAGAGGAAAAATAAGAATTGAGAGAAAGATATAAAAAGGAAAGTGAAATAAAAGTTACTGTGTTTGTTTTTGTTTTATTTGAGTTTGAAGTCTTTCTACTGTAAGAAAGGCATTATTAAACTTCATTAATTTAGCTTCACTAAATAAAAGAATGGTAAAGTTTGAATTTTTCTGAGAGATTAAACTGATAAATGTTTTGTAGTGGAGACAGTATTTATGTGCCAAATTTTGAACTAGGGGTGATTAAGGAACGACAAGATTCAGGTCCAAATTTTGAAAATTTTTTTTCCTGGAAAGCCGTATTTTACTGATATCAGAGGTGCCCTGAAAGACTAGAATTCAGGGAAGAGAAGAATTAGGGATTCTGATCAGTATTTTAAATAACAATGAGAGGCACAACTGTTATTGCATTCCACTTTCAAATTCTGGTGCTTCTGGAAATCACTGTCAAAAAATGGAAGTTCACAAGACAAGAAGTACAATGAAAATAAAGTTTAAGATTTGCAGAGAAAAGAAAACCACAAAATTGTGATAATACGTAGACAATGTAAATATGCAGGAGACTCATCAAAAGGTCCAACACTTGTTGGCCAGAACCAGATCAGGATGATAGAATGGAGCTGATTGTCACAGTCTACTACTAAATTGGACATTAGTATAAAAAAGTTCATCTTCTCTAGCTAAGTACAAAAGAATAATTACTTAACATCAATATTTATGGAGTTAATAAAAATACCAATGAGTGTAGGACTGATACCTGAATCTTGCATAACTCTGTCTACAGGCCACTAACCATCATGGCTCATGCATGTGTATTACACGGAAATTATATGTCAGGGAAAAAGAACTTTTTTCTTCTGTTCTTTTTTACAAAAACCACATTTTATGTGAAACTGAAAGGCAGAAAATATAATCAGTAAAAGGTCATTCTAACACATGTACTTTTGCAGCCTACTGGCATGAGGTATGACAGAGATTAGGATTTTACCAGCGGTCAGACAAGAATGGACAAAAAATACCCCCCAAAAAAATCCCCCAAAAACCATCCCAAGAAACAGAAAAGAAAAATTAGCTACTAGGGAGCATAAAGAAATATTTACGATTTCTGGAAGGAATATAAAGTGGTATGTTTGAGAATATAATGTACTGTCCACCAATAAAGGCATGGTCCTACATTAGATAGATAACTAATTAGTTCAGCTGAACAATTGCTACTCTTTACTTAGGTTACATATTTTTTTTACTTTTTTCGTAATACCAAGTGAAGTTAATACACACTCAGTTTTCTCTTTGAACATAAAACATGGAACCACATCAAATACTTTAAGTACACAAATGCTTTCCTTAAACTGAGATATACTATGTCCACAGCATTTCCTTTATTCCTTAATTAATTTTGTTTTGTTGAGGAACAGAATTAAGTTAGTTTAGGACGAATCTAGCCCAACCAGCTTTTTCAGAGAAAAATAGTAAATTTGGGTTGTATGACATAGCTTGCCAAAGGTTTCCTACAACTACTTTAAAAAAATTCTGAGCAACAAACAGGATTATGGAGGTTGCAAAGTGAATTTAGTACCATTTTATTAGTCAAAGCTTGTAAAACCATTGAGGTCGAATTCTTACAAAAAAGGTACAAGAACTTGATTTAATGATTTATCCAAATGGCAGCACCTCTAAGGTCACAGCATCTTTTCTAAGCTCTTCTGTAAAACAAGTGCAAGCTAGCTCAAAATGAACACACATAATAGATCACTAACATAGTTTCTATGCTGCTTAATTAAATATTTCAGAATGCAAAATCAAAGGAGACAATACAACAGGAAAGCATTTCATAATGAGTACATTATAATAAAGGCAAATTTCTAATGTTTTCAGATTAAAGATACCACAGGTCTAGTTTATTTTTGATTATTGAAAAACAAGTCTTTGGCAAACAAAACTAATATAATAAACATGTTTATATAAAGCATATAAATAGTACAAAGATAATAGCAATGTCTGGTTTTATGTAAAATATGCATTGCAATTTAATGTATCATCACTGTTTAATTTCTCAAACCCATGATGAAGAAATTTCTATAGATGCACATACAGAAACATACATAGCAAGATGTAAGACCGGGGCCCTTTTTTTCGTTAGTTCCTGGTCTACTGAAAGGAGAATGAATATGTAACTGTGCTGTAGTACATGTGTACTTTATGAAAATACATATACACTACCACACTGTAAACTCTCTGTCTCTCATACTTATGATTCTGCCAGTTCATTGTTCTTTCTTGCTCCTTTCCTAGTCTCTTCTTTTTGAAGGTATAATATGATACTTTTTTCTTTACTTTTCCCAAGCTCCTAACATAGGCAAGTTCTACGTGCCTGTCTTCACCAAAAGAGCTTAATTATTTTTCTGAATGGTGATATAGTGTAGATTACAATCTAGATGGCAGCTATACATTAATATTAATACAGTGTATACTATTTAACTTAATTATTCAAGATATGCATACATTGTATTCTGAATATATGAATATAATGATAAGTTTGCTATTGCCATCAGTAGATGTCTCATATAAATTTAGGATCTTAGCAGTTAGGAATCTCATCTATTTTAAATGGTGAGTTTTCATCACTAGCCAACGGAGAGAAACAGCAACATTCATGACAAAATTGCTTCTTTTATAAGATGGCAGGCAGAGAGAAATAATCATATTCTTTCTCCATGGACACAATTAACTTAGATTACGATGATAAATTTTATCTAATCTAAGTTTTGGAATGTAAATCAAGTGAATAAGCATGGACAAATTGTTATTTTTTGCCTGGTGGTGGACTGATACAATGTAAATAAATCTTAATTCTGAAGTCTTTACAGAGTATGTCAGAAAAATAGAGATATAAATTATTTTTGCATGTTTTCCTTGAATTTTAATTAATTTTTCATTGAAAATGAAAAGTCAGTATATACAAAATAATAATCAAAAAAGGAAATCCAGCAATTACCTATAATTTTTCAAATGACCTGATTTCTATTTTGATACAAAGCTTTTCAAGAAGCCACTAATTAAACAGTTTTAGGGATGTCACTAATTTTGACAAAGTTATTTAATACTGATTGTATTTTCCATAATGTCCAGTTTTGGGTTTTGAAGTTTTATTTATTTGGAAAAGACATTGTACACAAATGACAAAATATAGTATGCCATACTATTAAAAATATATTAACATTTTTTCAGTTATATTACACAAAATAAAACAAAATTTTAAATGCTACCATTTTATGACTTTCAAGTATTATTTTTTTCATTTTTTCTATACATATAATTTGTTAATTTGTACTATATTAGAGTATTCAGTAGGATGCATATACTACAGTGCAATTGGTAATCAACATGACAAATCTGTGGCTTGATAAGGATATGTGTTCTGGCATTCAGTTAAGAAAACGTAATTTTCAAACCTCTTTTGGGAAAAAAATTAAGAACATTAAAAAAACACTGTTTTATAATTTAGAGAAAAGAAATTATTTTAAGAACATGATCATCAGAAGACCTAGCATATGTCACAGGAAACTTCCCATGGGTCAAAATTACAAGAGGAAAGACTATTTACATTATTGACACAGTTTTTAAACAGAACTGTAGAAAATACATGAAGAGGTTTTAGGTAAGAAAGGAACACAAAGATAAGTAGTATGTGTTATTAGGGATTACAAGTATGCTCAGTTCCACCTAGCATTTTAAAGTCATCTTTAAAACTGATATTGAAAAACAACATAACTTACTCGAAGATCTTGCTGAGTGTCTGTGTGGCTGCTTATTTTTTTCTCTGTTCTCAGTCAAAGCACTTCCACTGGCCATGGAAACAAGGTCTAAATCCGTGTCTTCTCTGCTTACAGGGCTTGCCTGGAAGCAGTGGGAGAGAATGTACACAATCATGAAACAAAATATAACATTTTCTGAATGCAGCTCACATTACCCCAAATAAACAAACAGGGCCTGTCAAACAACCTTCTTCAAAATGATACCACAATCCTTTATTGCTGCCTAGGCTGAACAAATGCACTATGTCAAAGCATTTTTTTAAATAAGAGCCGATCTTAAAATTGTGGTTTGTGATCTGAGTCAGTGCAACAACAAAAGAAAACATTTTAGTACAGTAATTTTGAAGAAAATCAATCTTGCAGATGGCTGATGAAACCTTAAACAGCTTAAGATCATTTACTGACCAGTCTATAATTTAAGTTGCAGATGAATGTCAGGGATGTCATATTGGATTATTTTCTGCAATATTTATGTTTTATCCAGGACACGTATCAGTTCAATCAGCCAAGGGCCCAGTAAGAAATTTAATCTTTTAGTTTTTTGTTAACTAACCATAACCATCAGACAGCATTTTAATTATACTTTATAATATATTAATTATAAACTTTTCTAACATCCAGTGCTGGTACCTTTTGGCATGAGGCAATGTACCTGCACATAAATATGTCAAAATAGAAATGAAAATCGTATTTCCTTTTAGCAAGGGATCCTTGTTTTGGGAACATGTAGGGCAAAGGTTAAAAATACTGACCTGAAAGATACCACACACTGTAAATTACAGACTGTTGGTTTCACAGAAATGACTTCACATTTACTCAATAAGAACTAACTTTCCTTGAAATGAAAAGCTATTCAACATCAAAAGCAGCTATCTAATAATACTGTTGACTAGATACTGAGGGCCAGTAACAATGATGGGGAAAAATCAGACACTACAAAAGAGCAGTCTACAAAATCCCCAGTGTAGAGCCAGTCAGCTGGAAG
This sequence comes from Pterocles orientalis, assembly GCA_011057875.1. Classification (NCBI taxonomy): domain Eukaryota; kingdom Metazoa; phylum Chordata; class Aves; order Pterocliformes; family Pteroclidae; genus Pterocles; species Pterocles orientalis. The sequence continues at coordinate 492,378 of WKFP01014122.1, read as the reverse complement.
TACTGAACATAAGGATGTACTTAAATTTTCTAGTCTCTGGATATTCAGAAGTGCAGTCCAGGAGGCAGATTAAGTCATTCCTCCTAGGCTGAAAAGGCCTAAATCCTTTCAGAAGCTTGGTGTCTAACTGAATAGAGTCCTTTTTCTATAAAACCAACCAAGCAAACAACAAAAAAAGGAAAGACTATGCTAGTGGCAATGTCACCAAACTTTTGCACAATATCATAGTAGCTAGACTGCTTGATCAGGAATAGAGAGACTGGTCTCAACTCCTTCCTCAGAGGTTGAAGCCTGCAGCTCCTTTTTTTCTCAGGAAAATGCCATTACTATAAAGTTGTGGGCTATTCTGGAGGAGACAATCTCCAGACTTCCTGTTCAAACCAGCTCACTGTATCAAGAGCAGCACTATACCAAATGCAGACAGGCTTCGTAGTCCGGTCTAGCTTAGAGAACTCAGATGAAATGGAGACATGTTTCATTTCTTTGTCTTTACCCAGTCACTGTTTAATGTAAAATTACTTAAAAAGTTCATGCATTTTCAAACGAATAGCTCCAAAGATACAGACATTTTACGCTCTTCCTTAGTGACTGCGTACCCAGCACAGAAAGTTTATCCCTTTTTTCCTGATGCTTGCCTTTTATATGTTTAATGACCACAATTTTAAAGTTTTGATTTGCACGGGTAGCAGGCTGTATTGTTGCTGCTAACATCAATATTTTATTTTCACTTCCATAGCAGTGTCAAGGAACTTTGAAAACAGTAAGTTTTATCCTGCCAACACTTTATTTTTGACCTTAATATTTACAGTTGCTTTAAGCTTGTGCAAGATCTGTTTGTTCAAAACCTTTAAATAGAAAGCTTTTAGTCTTTTCTTAGCAGAAATAATGTAATCATTGTGATGATCAAAGAGATTCAAACCAATGGAATTGATCATTTGCATTTCCATCCAACCTGTTTCAACATACAGCAGAAGTTTTCTAATGTCTCCGTTCCCATAGACCCACAAGGCCAGAGTATTTTAAACAACTAACCTTTCCACAGAATTATTATCCAATCCCTACCGCCATAGAATCTGAGGCTTCATCATCTTGTAGACAACAATATTCCACGTTATATCCTAGATTTTAATAGGGCTGTCCGGCTCTCTGATGTAAAATATTTGTTATTTTCTTTCAAATAAAGATAAGTGTTTTCACCCAATTACAGAGTAATATTTAAGGTTGTATTAATCACTGGAGCAAACTTAATTTCAGGTTTGTAAAGAACCTGATTTAAAGTCCTCTAAAGCTAATTAAAACCTTCCCTTTTTACATTTATAGCTTAGAGCCAAAAATTTGGAAGAAATATACACTTTTTCACAGAGTGCAGTTTTCGACTTCCATTTGTAGCAACCACTATATTTGACTCCTCAGACTTTTTGCCCTTAGTTTTACTACTACAAACCTTTTTTTTTTTTTTGCAATGAATTGGAAATTAATTTGAATGAAGAAGAATCTTTGCCTTAAATACAGCTCTGCATCTGAATATTTGTCTACTCCTGTGTTAAATTATCAAGATATTTTGTAACCTTCTGAGGTAAAAAGTGCTTTTAAATTCAAGTTATGTCTTAATGATTTGGAGGTACTGATTAACAATAAAGTGGTTAACCATTTGGGTAACTTAAACTACATACAAAGATGAATCAGGAAGTTTATCCCAGCTGTCATTCAGCAAACTCATATTAATTTAAAGTGTCCAGTTTAAACTGTAAGTCAGTGTGCCTTCCTCAGCACTATGTAGTAGTAGTAGTAGTAGCAGTAGTAAGCAAAGTCATAAAAATGATCAAGATTAACATAATAAGGTCTTAGATTCACCGTAGGTTACTACACTGTGTTTTTTCCCAGTGAGAAGGGCTAAGACTTTATTGTTAATATGCAACCATTGAAACACCATTTTGCATCCATGAAAAAGAATGTCTTAAATACTTGGAATGTGCACAAAGAGCAGTTAGAAAATTATATTAATCGAGGGCTTTCAGAATGCAGGCTTATGTAACACATACAAATTAGCGATTCTATTACACACCAGGAAACTTTATGATTGAGCATGTGACATATGAATAAACTACTGGAAATGCCCAGAAATGCTTTCCTCATCTAAACCTTTTTTTTTTTTAATGTATATTTTCCTCTTTCTTTCAGTTTACACAACTTTTTCTACTTTGATAATGATTGTAACTAAGTCTTTGTTTTTGACAGGATTTCACAGCTTTTAGCTGAGTTTAGCAAAAGCATTAGGAGTATGCTCACATTTCATATTTCAACCTTTAAATGTTAAGAGAACCCATATAAACTTTAAAACCATAATTCTCCAGCTGTCTATGTGTACAAACCACATCATAATTTCATTGCCTATATAGTACTGCTTTCTGCATTAGAGATACACTTTATTCCTTTTTCTATTTTTTTTTTTGATCTTCTATTGCATCTCTCTCCATATTTCATTCATATGGAACAGCTATGTAATTATGTGGCACAGTCTGTGACAATCCCACAACATTTCCAGTTATGTGGGCACACCACATAAAATTGTTGTGGGATTGCAGCAGTACACTGCTTACTGTAAATAACATACAATCTACCTATGTGCACATATGCTTACTGACAATTACATAATGTGTAATTTAGATAACATTATTAGATTACGATTTGCTCAAATCGGAGCAATTACTATTTTAGACTTTACCTAACAAATAACTATCAGTGCCGCTGCAACCAAAACCCATCACAATGGCCGCCTGGTTCATGATTTCAGCCACTAAACTCTAACAGCAACCTAACTGGACACACCCCACACAAGAGAAAAATCTTTGACAAAATCTGACTTAAAGAAAACAGTAATAGTAACATCTAAGTCTTAAAAGCACTTCTTCAACAGTGAATTTTAGAAGAGTTTATGGAAGCTTTTCCAAAACGTGCATATTACAGAGGTAGTGAAGGTAAGCAAGAGAGAGGTTAGAAAGGGCCAAGATTGCTCAGAGTACAGAATGAAGGATGTAACAACATATCATCATACTGGGAAATATTTTTTATGCAATATTTTATATTATGTATATGAATACAAGACAATACACTAATACAGTTTGCAAGGTTTTGCCCCATTTTTTTAACCCCTACATAATTATATCAACAAGAATATTGCTAATTTGGGAATAAAATGAAAAGTATATACCTATATCTATATATGTATAAATAGCATAAACTGGCCTGTAGGCATCACAACACTGCTGTCAAAGGAAATTTTGGGTATTTCTGCCACTGAGTCTTTTAATTTCATAAATTTTCAGATTGTTAAATTGTTCATATTTCCCATCCTGACAACCGACAGAACCAGCCATTTCAGAAGATACTTTTTTTTTTTAATACTGCAAAGAAAAAAATGAATCAGGAAAAGAGTAGAGGGCATTTTATGATGTAAAAAACTCCAGAAAAGAAATTGTAGGAATGTCTGATTCTATACACTTTTTAATGTCACCGTATTAATATACTACATTAGTCCAACTTACTGTCTTTTAACAAATGAACCTGTGGGAAAATTAGAATGATTTAGGTATGTGTCTTACACGATTTAAGAACATTTAAAGTTGTCTGATTGACAAGAATACACATTTTCAGTCAATAAGGCAATTAGTGCTGAACAACACTTAATTTCTAAATATTTTTTAAAAGTTTTATTTAGAAGCTTTAAAAAACACAGTAGCATTTGATATCTTAAAAACAAAACCTGTATCAGACTATGAAACTAGAACCCTATGTACATATATGTGTTCTTGTGCTCAAACTTATTTTTCTGATCTCCATCAATGGGCGACTTGATTTCCATACAGAGACAACATTAAAGAGTTATGTAAACTGAAAAAATCTTTTGGTTGTTTTTACACCAAGTATGCATTTGAAAACACCATCAAGGCACATCTGAACTTTGCAAAATCCCACAAGGAAACAAGTTCTTACCACAAGTTGTACTTGTCCACTGTCACATATCGCAGGATCTAACTCAGGCAAAAAACGATAGCTGGGAAAAATGTAGAACAGGAATGTCAGTAAATCCCACTGTACTTTAACTAAAATACCTGCACAGAATCTTCTCCTGGAAACATTCCTGCTTAAGTAGAAATGATATTATTTAAAATAATTCCATGGTTAAGATCTATTGGATTAATTAATATTATTTGACCATGTTAAAGTATCAGAGTAATTAATATTAAAATACTTGTACTTAACATTAGAATCAAGAAATTATTAACAACAAATATTATTTATTCCTTTGATAGAATACTAATTTAAAAATATAAATGTCAATAAATGCAAACATGCATGCTTTTTGCATTCAATGACATAAATTATAGCCAAATGATTTGTCACATTAATTTCAGCAGGAATAAAATTGTTTTCAGTTACATAAATGTATCAGCTGTTCTAAACAGTCTACCAGTGATGTTCCAGTGGAGATCAGTGGGATTTTTGCCATATTAAATAATGGTATCATAATCTTAAAAATGTCAGTACAAGTACTACTGCATAGCACACACCTGCAGAGATAAAATAACATTTAAAAAGTTATTTTATAAATTTACGTGTCTTCTTACTTTCAAACATCATTGCATGTTCTGTTATAGTGTTTTAATTCAAAAGTCAGGACAGCTATCTTAAACAAACACTTGGAGTGCTTCACTATTATGAAACATGACTGATGGATAAATATTTTCTCAGGAATATGTGCTGTGTATACTTCCTACAGTCATTGATACAATGTAGAAATGTGGACTATTTCTCCATACAAAACATAACAATATGCAGTCCATTTTATTACAAAATAAATACATTTGTAATGGAAATAAATTTAAAATGTTTACATTAAATCCATTGCTTGCCTACTGACACCTTGTTTGGTTTTATTAGAGGGGCTGGGCATTGTGTCTGTTAATGACCTCACTAAGATATCAGTGGTTTATATTGAATTTATGACCAAAATATACTTATTACGACTTCATGTTAGTTCACGGAATGAGATTAACATTTTCTTTAACTGTATTTATATTTTACCCGTTAATAACCAAAATTAAATGTAGAAGGAATATGTTTACAACATTTTACTAAGGTATACTCTGAAGATGTAAAAGTTGGGTTTATGTTTTGAAGACAAAATATAAAAACATACTATTTAGTTAAGTGGTTTTTTTTTACTTCCTTAATCAAAACTAACAATATAGGTAATGTTACAGTTGATCTAATTACATAAAACTATAATATATACCAATAAAGTTATAAAATATGATGAATAAGCACTTTATATGTTTCACAATATAGAACCCACTGCATTGCTAGTATAAAGCTATGTAGATATTTATCATAAGATTCTTCACTGTGTATCATTTCATTATCATTGTGGAAGAAGTATCTGTACAATGACTAATAAACCAATTCTAAAAGTTACTATGTTTGGGAGCCAGAAATACGGTGTACTGTCTGCTAGCTACAAAGTCATGTTTGTTTTAGAACTATTAAACTAGGTTTCATCTTACAAGATAAATTTAAAATTAAGAAAAAATCTAATTTAAAGGCAATGACCTCACCACTTCATATTTTTGGGACTGGCTGTTTCATAATCCAAAAACTGTGTATGAACCCATTGGTATGTGAAGTCTTTTCTCCTTTGTAATTTCTCATCTAAAGTAGTATCCAGCTGAGAAAATTCTTCTTTTTTACCTGGGGAGGAAAAAAGATACTTCTGTCTTTCACTATGATTTCAAAATATATATTTTTTTAAGATTATGCAGATTATAAACTTTGAGCATATTGCCTTTTACAAAAAGAAAAAAGGCAATTACTTCCTTTTCTCGCAAAGAGGCCAACTAACTTGAATTTTGTCAGATATACTTAAGAAATACTTTTAAATTAATTTTGAATTTAATGGTTTATTTTCTCTTTTGGGATTAAATATTGGCCTTCTAAATAAATCTATTTTTATTGGGAAATGAGATTCTCCTTGATTCAGAAATATATATAGAAATACATATTATACATAAAATGCTTGTCATAGCATCTGTGAATGTTGCTTATTGTGCTATCTCTATCATTAAAAACACACATTCATTTATAGTTACAATTCTACTTACTAATCTATAAGGTAAAAAAAACCCCACCAAAGTATGCAAGAGTGGACACATGGCAATCTTATTGCTCTGATGCCTTTTACTAAAATTATTTATTAAGACTTTTTACTGGCAATTTCTGATATTCTGTTTCAAAGCAACTGCACACATGCCATTTTTCACAAATTGCTACTTACTTTTGCATCACAAAAGACACCCAAAGACAGAATAAAATAGTGACATTATGGAAAAAAGCTGTACAATTCTGGAGATCCTTCAGTTTTTGGGACCATTCTGCTAAATACCAGATAAATTATGAAGCACAAGAAAGAGGATTGGAAGAGCCTGCAGAGGAATCATCATTGTTGCATGGGGACATTAACAGATTAGAATAACTTTTTATTTTTTACTCCTATATATCAACTTTATAGGTTATGTCTTTTTGGAACCTTTGACTCAGGGATTTTTTGAGACAGAATTTTTTGTTTAAATGTTTTTGGTTTTTCTCTTTAATGTAATTTCAGATAACACTGATTTATCCTCCCTCTTGCTGATTATTCCTTTTTTCCTTTCAAACATTTTTCTTTCAGTGATAGGTGAATTCAGCAGCTACTAGAAGTTGCATAGTAAACTGTAAGAGCACACCTGCCCATTTCCACTTGAACTAGCAAAGAACGTAGGTCACCTCGCTGTGTATCAAGTCCATTCACTCACTATAAATCATCTAACTATCAAGAACTGTAAAGGGGGGGGAGGGGAAGGAGGATGTCAGAACTGCCTTTGAGGTGAATGGTTTCCTCATACTCCTTATTTTAAGCCTTAGTTTTAATTCATGTTTTGACAACATAAACTGAAGTTACAGGCTATTCACTAACTCACAATTTTACAGTTTTGCAACATTACCTGTAGTATTTTTTAAACTTATCCTTCTGTAAAAATTGTAATTTACTTTGTGTAAGCTGCAAAATGTAGTTCCTCACTTGGATTTTACCTGGCTTTGCAGTGAGTGTGTTGCTTTAGTCTTTTTTTTTAAAGTATCATAGCTTCTTATTTCTATATTTTCTGAAATATGGATGTCTTTTGGTTGTGCTCTCTATTTATCTTGGTATAAAGAATTTCTATTTGGAACAAATCCATTCCTTAGGCTTAATGTGTTCAATTGCATATCCATAATTCGCCTACTAAAATTAGGCAAGGCCCTGGTCCAGAATATGAAGTTACATATGTCTTGCTAGTGACTCACAGACTAAAATTTAGGGAGAAGAATTTATCCTCAGTTGATGTAAACTCTCATTTACCTCCTTAGGAAGACAGAAGATGAAAAGCTTGGATGGACAGTCACTGTATCCACCCAAACAAGGTTGTGAGGGCTGACTAAAAAGGTCAAGCAGTGAACTGCTCAGTCGGTGCCAAATATTAAAATATAAAGAAACTTAATTACAGAGATCCTTGCCTTCCTTGATTAAAGTGGGATTAAGGTTTATAATATTGCCTTCCCCTGTCCCTGGTTCAGGAGTACAGTTTTCTGACCTTTACATTTTGAAAATTTATAGGTTCCAAGTCTGCAACTACACTGGTACCCTTATACCTCTTCAGAGGAAGAGATGCTGACTTATAACAGGAGTAAGAAATATTCTGCATTACTTCATAAAACCAATACTTTTGCTTTTCAGCATATGTTCTCCAAAGAGGAATAATTCCTCAAGAAATTATCTTTAGGTTTTTTCTTATCTGTATCTACAGAAAAGTTGGCCCAGTATTACTCTCTTTCTCAGGAGAATTACTTCTTCTTTTGAAGAGGATCAGTATTATTTATACATTTTCTACAATGTTTGTCACCTGTTCCTCCATTAAAAGGGAAAGCTCTGTATGGATTTAAAACCAGTATTAGAAGTTTGTGTCTGAGTCTGTGTGCCAGTGATGGACAAAAGAAGATTCACATACAATAAGCTATGATAAAACTTACAATTAAAGAATACTTGGCAAGTTATTTTTCCAAAATGATTGTTAATAATTTGTCTTTGTTGTAGTTTGAATTTTTGAGTGAATTAGGTTTATTTAATATGATTTTATTTTTCTTTTTTTATTTATTTTCACATTATTGAAACACTGAAACAAGAAAGTGACCAAGATAAAAGTACACACAACAGTTTTTTTTTTCTTGCAAACAAAGTATTCTTGTTCCACATTAGCATTAATAGTGGCTTTTTTTCTCAAATGGGTAAGCACTGTTCAATAATTTGTTTAATAGTGCTGCGGAAAACTAATATTTTTTTCATATTTGGAACATACCCATGTTCTTAGTTTTTACTGGTAACATCTGTCTTTTTAATTCTCATGAAGAAATACTATGTTATGAATTAAAATACAACATTTTCACTTTTCTGTTCCACTTATGAACATCTTGTGTTTGAGGATCTGGTGTATCACTATCATTAACATGCATTTGCTTGATAGCTTTCTTAAATTAGAGCTCTGGGTTTTTTTAAAACCTGGACCTGATTTTGTAGAAGTACTAACACTAACAAATTCCACAGAAGTTCCAAAGATCTGTAAGCGTTCTGCATCTTTGAAATAGATCAGACCTATAATCTTTAATTGTTAAACCCAGACAACTCTTAGATATCAAAGAAAAAAGGAACACATCAAAGAACTCCATCAAAAAACAAATTAATCTCAGAGGTATTTAAAGTATCCTACCTTCATTAGATTATCACTTCTAAGCTTTCGGTCTTTTTGACTTTTTGTACATGACATATACGTTAATAATTTAAGTTTGTAATAGTTTTACATTTGGCATAAATACAGTAATGATTTTTAGGTGTTGCCAATTAATCATCTGCACAATACTGTGCACTTAGCCCAGATCCAACACAGCTTTTGGGGCCAGTTACTGCCATTTTCCTACAGAATTTGGGCATCTAAGTAGAAAGAACTTATTCAGAAGAGCCTGGGCACCTGAAACATCCTTAGAACTGAACATTACAGGAAAATAACAAATTCTTTTCTAGGTCCCCAAATCAACATGCAAACCCATAAGTACCTGAACTTTGGGATCCAGAAAAATGTCATCCTCCGTGTGTCAAATTCATTTGCTGACATGCTCTGAGACAGCACGACTCATGTTCAGTTTAAAATATGGATGCTACTTATGTACTTTAAATTAGACTATCTCTGGATAATCCATTAAGTGAGCTAAAGGAGAAGGGGTAAGGATCTGTGAACTACATTTGTTGAAGTGCCCTAAGTTCTAGACAGAGTCAGTTTTCTTCTCATAGGTTTTTCTTCAAGACTGATGCATCCTATGTCCTTAGCTGTAGCAGTTGTCTTTAAAAAAAGGATTGAAATATACCCAAAGGGAATAGCTTGGCACGTGGAAGCCGGAGATTCAGATCTCACCAGGCCAAGGAGTACCTGAAATCTGTTTCCCACTGCCTAAGGACTACCTCATACCCATATTCCCCAGAGCTAGGGCAAGTGTTCTTAACAGCAAGCTAGGACACATAAAGAAGGAAGATGGTTACACAGCGTCTACATTCCGGGTGATCTTTCAGATGCTGCATTTTAGTTTTCAGATTCTCTGTCCAGGAAACACTGATCCTGGTTGTTGTAAATCCCAGTTAGCTACTCAACTCCTTGTCAATTTATATGCAAGAGGATGCTGAGGAAGCTGATTCAACACAGTGACTTTTTTTTCAAATCTATTTGTTGATGATGGGAAGATAAAAGGTCTAACTTTAATATGTCATATGTTTCTTGAAGCAAAGAAATGTGTGGAGAAGTCTGCACTGTATCCAACCTTTTACAGTTAATTTTGTGTGATTTAATTCACTTCAGAACTCACTTCATACAGTGTGCAATACAAATAAAGCTAGAGACTAAGAAAACTAAGACCTACAATGTGAAAGAAGGGCTTGAAATTTCTTCAGAATTCTAAGTTTTCCTCCCTTAATATAAAAAGTCTGTGACCAGAGTTAATTTTCTCAATATGTATTCTGGAAATAATGCTCTTAATATAGGAATTAAGTAGCTGAGTTTGGGTATAAAATTTGTGTCTATGATATTAATACATTGAAATTTTTCTTATCTGTGAGTATTCTGGTATACATTATTGGTCAGTAATTTATATTATGAGTAGGTGTGTGTGAGGTTTTGTACAAGTGCACAAATTATATAGAAAGGTTATTCTGAATGAAAATGAAAATTATATATACCCTGTGGGGATTTTTAAAATTTATTCTGTCTTCTATAAAGCTATGTTATAATTCACATTAATAAATAATTTTGAAATCCCAAACCTAAAATCCAACTTTTTATCTCATTTTCTCCATATGTCAGTCAACAGACAAAATGGCATTATTTCTGTCACAATCTGTATAATACAGAAAGCAAGAACAACATGAGTAATAACATTTCTACCAAGGCAAAAAAATGAAGAATTTGGAAACAGTCAGGAAAATAATAGCAACAAAAAACCCCAAACCGGCCTGCACCTCCACCCCCAAAAGCATGCAGAAACATAGTAGCATGTAAGATAAATGAGAGGAATTTCTTTTATTCCACAAAAAGCTTGACATGTTTGTCTGAAGTCTACTTTGTCAGAAGTCACTAAATACACTTAAGCATTACATAGCAATCACTACATTCCCAAAACACTGTTTTTGAAAAAGAATGGTATTTAGAGTGGTCTTCAGCATGCTCACATGTATTCACTGAACACATTTATATTAGCAATACATATAAGACTTCCAGATAGTCAGTAATATCATGTGTCAGTAATTGATACAAAGTTCTTTTCACCTAGAACTATAGTATATCCAGATAGTATTTATCTACAACTCAAGTCTGGAATTTTCAGATAGTGAAACACATTTGCACCTTACAAACTACAGAAACTTGTTTGTGACACAGCTATACTGTATGGATTAGTCAATTTTAGATGTAACTTTTTCATCTGAGTAACTGCTGACTACACCATCTTCCATCTCTAGGATTAGAATGAATTAAATAAACTTATTTATACCAGTGCCTGAGCGAGTTCACAGCTGAACAAAACATGAAACAGAATTTTATCACAAGAATATCACATTAGGTTATGACCTGCAAAATTTCTTAATGCTTAAAAATGCATTATCAATTACATCACAAGGAGTTGTGGATCTGGGACTGCTGATAAACTCATAAGAACATGTCTTTCAAAAATTATAAAAGCAAATAAAGGAAAAAAAATATTTCTGAGTTTTTTTCCAAAACTTGTGCCACGTTTTCTCTTTTTTACCAGGCATTTCAGATTTTCTTTCAGACTATATGTAAGGTCTACCATATTACTATTCCATCTGCAAACCTCCTTCTCTTCTCTAATCTCTTCATCTGACATTGTAATCATCTCCTGCTTACCACATGACTGTTCTTGACCTCACCGTCACACTCATTCTTCCTTCACCAAATCCAGGTATTCACCACACTCTCAGTTAAGACCACAGTCTTTATTTTGGCTGTTCTTTTTCTCCCTACTTTCATTTCCATTTTCTGATTTTTTTACACTGTCCTTCACTGGGTGACTAACACCACTGATAAAGCTTCACCTGCTTAGTTCATCCTGCTTCACTGGTTACCACATTTCAGTCCGTGCTTTCTGCATTATCTATTCGATATCTTAGATTATGTGAAAGCTGAATCTTTTCACTGAGATTCCAAAACCACTGAAACTCTACAAATTTCAACTTCTGAGTTCAAAGAAAACAGGATTTCATACTTGAGCTTTCCCACACAGTCTTTTATATTTTGCTACTTGTTCCTGCCTCTGCAGACTACATCATCACCACTATTTATGAGCAGTAATTAGTATTTATCCCTAGCTTGTTGGTTATGCTCAATTTGTTGCTTTCCTCACACTGGGGCAAATCCAAGTCTTACTTAATCTTCAATGGTTTACTTTTAAGACACCTCATTTAAAGTTATTTTTCTCTATTCATATCACAATAGGGTCAATGAAGTTATCCCACTATTTCTTGATTATTTAGCCTCTTTCACTGCAACTCTCTGATCACACAAATGTATTGGAAAGTACTATTCCATATTAAATTGCTTGTGTCTTTTACTCTTCTTGTGATCATGGTTCATTTCCCTTTGAATTGCTTTGTAAGCTTCACTTTCCTGGCTCTGACTTCAAGGCAGCATTAAACACTGTTCCTTCCAGTTTATCCAACTTTCACAGCTTTTATGGGCTGTCACCACTTTCGGTACTCCTCCCTTTACCTTAAACACAATTTCTCCTTTATCTTCTATAAATCCCTTCATAACAACATCAGTTTCGTATCATGATATTTCCTAAGACATAAAACACTTTTCTGACTTGATCTATAAGCCTAAAGAAATATTTCACCTGAGGTGTGTACAGGAAGCAACCACACATGCAATTACTGATTTCATTTTTTGCTAATTTATGACTATTCTGATCTGATTCTGGCAGTGAAACTTGGGATAAGAACTTGAAGATCTATTTGGAGAAAAATAGGGATTGAATAGTGGAGGGCTAATAACAATAATAATGTAAAAATAAGTTGGTTGGGTCAATTAAAAATAAGTCATAGAGATAGGAATAAAAAATAAAGGAACATTAGTGCACTGGTTTAATACAGGTTCACACTCTCTAATAAATTGTATGATATTCCCTTGTCCACCAAATAGAGATTATTTATTTAAAATAAATAAGCCAGAAAACAAAACAATATTCTGCCATTTGATTAAAACTGGGCAATTTTGTACCATTTAAACAATTACATTTAGAAGTATGCAGACTACTGTTCAAGCACATTCACATCAAGGAAATATTCAGCAAAATTGTTTTATTTCTTCAGAATGCTACAGCAGTCATTTAACACTAGAATTAAACATATAGTTATGGTTATTTATTTTAACTTCAGTGAACGACAAAGGCCATGTGAATTTCTCACCATAGAAAAGCAGAAGAAAAAGCAGGAGAATAAACAACATAAACATTTGGAAATGTTAAGATTCTAATTTCTCTGAAACCTTCAAAGTTTGGAAATGCAAATATTAAGCTCTGGTGACTGAGTCTATGATTTTGCATTTATTAAATGCTACATAGTCACTGACTCCACTCAGTTGAAATATATCAGCTACTCCGGGTATTTTTGTTTGTATAATCAGGCAAGTATTGAAGGCATCCTTATATTGTGGTAATAGTAAAATAAACAGCATTACTATTAGGATAGCCAGAAATATTCATATTGGATTAATGCTACGGTGAAAGTGAAGATAAGATAGATTTTATTTTACTTAGGAATAAATGTAAAACAAGCAACAACAGATAGGATTAAGAGTACATATAAAGAAAATCTGAGTATCTCAACATTTACCTCCACGCACAGGCACACACATGGCCTTCTCAGGTTCCCAAAACTTAGATAGAAGTTCCATTATAACTAAAAAGAACAGACTAACATTTCTCAGTCCAGCCATCCAAGGGCAGATTTGTTTTATGTATAGGTTGGGAAACATGAAATAGCTTCATGTTTGAAAAACAAAGTTAGTTCTTTCTTAAAAAACAAAAAAACCCCAACTATAAGGATAACACTCTACTCAAATGCACACACAAGAGATAAGTTCCTGAAGTAAACTACTCCTTCCTGCAATCAGCACTCTTCAAGATCCACTCAGGCTTTTACAAGTTCAAGAAATTAATAAAAAACCTTACAGCACTATGCTGTGTTTCACATTATTCTTTTGTGTAGTCTACTATGAACAGGGTGTTCTGTAGTCTATATGCTACCTGCTTTAGTCACTTCTCATGGGCAAATTTCAGCAACAGTGCTGCCGAGAAGTAAATTTAGAGTATAGCCAAGAGTTACCCAGAGATCTTTGGATAGTCAAGGCCCTCGCAGAACCAAAGCAATCAGGGAGGAATAATAAAATATTTCGAAATAGTATGCTCATCATTTCCATGCTTAGTTATCCATTAGTAAATGTAAGGAATAAATAAAATGGAAGTAGATTGAGTCTATTTTGTTTATCCTTACCGCCTACACTCTCACATAATTTCTGTCTCAACCCCTAAGTCTGGCTAGTACAGACCCTATCTCAAGTTTTTCTCATAATCTTTGGGAATTAATAAACCCCCTAATGATGGACATTCCCTACTGAAAAGAGGAATAGATTTTATATTGCTCAGGAGAAAATAGGTGCATAACAACAAACATTTTTTTACAGAAACTTTTGGTAGATTTTATTTCTATACATTCCAGTTATTAAGATTAACTGTCAGAAACAGTCAAGAACTTGAACAGAAGTGCTTATCTGCTCAGTGATGAAACAGCGTTCCCAGGCAAGAAAAGATTATCACTTCATATGGAGTCCAAGCCAGAGGAATACCTTTCTCTAAATTCAATAAACCAACCAAAATTATTTAAGACATCAGATCTTCCAAAGGAATTCTCAAAAAAAACAAATACAAAGGAACATTTTGTAGGAACACAGGAGGTCTAACTACTATGTTGTCCCCTATCAAGAGGGCAAAAAATACAAAATACAATAAATTTTATTGAGCGTGACAACCATTAAGACGGGTTTTGTTTGTACTGAAGGACTTAAAAGTACAAGAAAGGGACCAAAAATTCCAAACCCAACAAAAGATTTGTTCAAAATAACAGTGGTTCCTATGTGACAAGAAGACACCTATGACAAGTATTAAAAAAAAATTGTTACTCAGGAGCAGCATGAAGTTATTAAAGCTGACTTACACTACATTAATAATTGTCTCATCATTTCTATGAGCAAGTAATTAAAATCTGTAATTTTGTATCACAGCTTGGGAATGTACTTAAAAAAGTATTATTATTACTCTTTAGAATAAACATTTTTTTCTAGACAGTTATCTGAATAATATATGAACTTGTTGTTAAGAACTCACTTTCATCAATACATGATTTACACAAGTATCATGTGTGATTCATACTTATCAAAGCAGAGTAACACCGAAAGTGAAATAATGAAATTATTGTATTAATGCCAATATGTAGTTCAGTTATTAATAACTACAAACGGATTACCAATTCTATCTATTATGTATACATACGATTTTCAATTTAGAAATGTTTTATTTTGTGTAGGTGAAACTTTTTCTAGCTTACTTTTTGATGCTGACGTGAAATACCTGTTGGTATTTGACGAAGGTACTGTGACAACAATTCATAGCTTTGTCAGTGCATTAACGCATAACAGCAGAACTACTCTATAGTGTCAAAAATATATACAAAGTCTACACAGACTAAGTGCAAGGCTGCTGTTTAATTTACTTTATAGTAAAACCCAGAGGTACCACTGAAGATCAGGCCTGTCATTATGCCAAACATAGTATAAGCAAGGCTTGATTTAATGCTAATTAAATTCAATGGAAAAAAAAGTCCCAGATAGCTATGGTTCTTCTTTTTAAGACTCTACACCTAAAGTGAGTTAAACCCCAAGCATATACAATTCTTATATTTTTATATATCCATTTTAAAAATAACCATAAATATTAAACTTATGAGTGACTATAAATAAATATAGACATAAAAGTACTAATTCTTCTTATTAAATTATACTTAATTAGTTGATACAGCATGGAAGAAAATAATATGAAATTGCAATGTCTTATGGATCTATTAAAAAAAGGGGATTCAATTTGTAAAGGACAGGTAAAAAAGCAAAACAAAACCACAATTTCCCTGTAAATTGTCCCAGGTTAATTCTTAACTTGTATGGCTCAAAAAGGTTTGTGTTTTTATAGATTTCTTGATTAATTGGACTGAAATTTTGAGCTTGTAAACACATGAAAAATACAATAACTGAAACATAGTATATAATTTCAGAGAAACCAGCACATATTCAAAAGTATTTAGCCCCAGGGGAATTGAACTGGCTTAATGACATTGATTTTGGACCAGTTATAGCTACAATGGCATAAGTTTTTTTCTATCCATACAGAGAAGGTTTGAATGGTTTAATTCACTGAATGAAGAAATCAGAGTTGAAAAAGGAATAAATTAGCCTTGACTCTTCCTGTTCCTTTACAGAATTTGGTTTAGACCTGTATTTAATTTTTTTTTATGAGAAAAAGAACAAAAAACTCCTGAGTTTTATAACTGAACATAATCTTCTTTAAGCCTGATTGTAAATATTTTATTCTTAGAGTAGATGTATTTAAATCTTTATTTTTTACTAAACTTTTAAACTAAATTAAACTCTCCAACTCACTGATTTACATGTATATTTCTATGTACATATATATAAAATTAAATTGAAAAGGAGGGAATAAGTTAAATACCATGATGACTCTGAATAAGTGAATTTGCCTCATGTGCATTCTGTTTATATTTGCAGTAGCTTTCAAGACAGCCATAACTAATTAACTTAAAAGTATAATTTGTTTTAAATGTTGCCTAACAACAGGTAAAATAGTTGTCCATTCTTAACTTTGCTTGTTTGCAGCCAGTTATCTAAGCTCCTGCAAATAGCACATGAACTTACAGAGAATTAATGTCTGATCCAAAAAGGAGTGAAACCCCATAAATTCCAATTAGGAATTTAAGCAAACTCCCACTTGAGATTAAGGAACTTCAATAGCTAATCTTACACTATTTACTCCAGAAGAAGGTAACAGACTATTATATTATGAGTTTTAGAACCTTATAAACTAAATTAGGCTATTAAAATTATATTAAGTTACATGTGAACTTGTATATGATTAAAGATTATTTTTTTGGTATATGAATTAAATATTATTTAACTGGCCAAACCAAGATTTTACTTCCACTGTAACAGTCACTGTCACGAAGAAGAATGAACAGCATTCCACTGCCAAGTTTGAATGTAACAAGAAAATACCTTCTTTTCTCCTTATATTAGAGAACTTGTTTTATAAGGAAGATTCTAATATTGTTTCCTTTTCGTACAAGATATAGCAATTTTAACACAAAGTAATCTGAATGAAAAGGCAAACAGAATTCTTTAAAACAGTTGAAGAAATAGAGAAATGTTAAATGGTAATATTTACAGATTTTTTAAAAAATTTAACTACAAAAGTGAGCACAAAGCATTATTTTGTTCAGCAAGATTTTTCTGCTTTTCTGTAAAGCTAAATATAGTGATTAGAAGCAGTATGCTAGAGGTACTGATACAGAGGCTAGAAAAAGGTATATGTATCTGCAATGAGAATACAAAAAATGTATGTCAGCAAATACAGAATCTTGTCTGTAAATTGTACCACGGTTCTCGAAACTCTCTTCCAAATCTTTGAACTTCTCCATATTCCAGTTCAGTGAATGCACCAATGGATACTAAAACTGGAGAAATGCCTGTATAGCATCATCATCCTTAAGGCAGTCAGGTCTCTGAACAGACTCTCCTTCAGAATTCTGGCTAGAATAGGAGGAAAACAGGAGAAAAAATCCCAATGATGTAGCAAAATAGTCACCAAACCCAAGGTATCTAATTTTCAATTATATTTAAAAAGTCTTAATTCTACTCACCTTCTCCTGCATTCCAAACAGATTCTTCAGCTTTCACCTGACTAGTCCTGAGTAACTACATCTCACAATGCTCTGGGTGCTCATCAGTACTGTCTTCTTGTGTAACTGTATTGGTTATGCAATGAAAAAAGTGTATTTGCCCCTGCTATTTCTATAATGAACAAACATATTGTTGATGGGAAGTCATAGAAATACATAACACTCTTATAGGGAAAATAAAACAAATTTCACAGTAAGGAATTAATATGATGCACAGATAACTCACATGCTCAGTAACAGAATGAAATAATAGTAACTATTTGTACAAAGGTATAAAACCCAAAAATTCTGAGCAGCCATAACTGTGGAAGAAGCAACTTTTTATTCCAAGCAAGCTTTTATAAATATTTCCCTTTTCAATAAATGAGAGGTGTTTGAAAGAGAATTTGGAATACGGTGCACACAACTCACATGGTATGATGACAGCCTAAGCAGTGTTTTAGCACATGTAGACCAGACTACAAGTAGAGTCTGACAAAACCTAAGAAGGCAGACCTGGCTAAGAGTCAGGAGTCACGCTTATTAAATTAAACTCTCAGGGGTATCATGCAATCAGAGGTCACAATCGAGGCAACAGAAGCAATGTCACGATATCAGAGAAAGGGCCAATTCAGACCTGCTCCCTGACAGGCACTAAGGTCACAGCTTGCGGCAAATAACTGTATTAAAAGGGAATATTCTCTGCACACTTTTAGAACTGTCATCTGAACAAACAAAGCCAGGTCATTGGTAGGTTAAATCAGAACTTTCTGCCTTAGTAGCACATAGCTTCCTTTCTTTTTACATTCACTACTAATTTCTCAATTACAAAATATACATCAGCTACCAAAGCAAATTCTCAGTAAACTGAACTTTGAAATATACAGTAGCATTTAAATTCCTCCTTTCTAAAAGTTAAATTCTATCTTTCATAAAATATATCCCTGGTCTCTTCATAAACTGAAAACTGGTAAGCTTGCTTCATATTAGAAAACAATAAGCACACAAGAGCTTTAGGGAAATTACTCTCCACAGTCCACTTCTTAGTAACCCTGATACTCAATCTACATTTAAAAACCATTTAAAAATTAAAGTTATTAATGATTAGCTTGTTTAATGATGACTGTGAACTGCAATAAAGTTCGTCTGGCTACATGGATTTCCTTATCTCATTACCTGGACTGCCTTATCTACAAGATTCTACAACTGTTAACCTGACAACAAACCTCCAAAAAAAGAACTATTCTAGACTGTCATGTAAATAAAATTTAATTCAAAAATACTATCCTTGTATGCAGCCTTTCTTAAGAATATGAGAAAAAAAACCTGGAAAATTCAGTGTTCCTACCTTTTTTATACACATAAGCCAGATAAAATATCTGCACTGCATACAATAAAAAAAGCGCAAACTTTCAAATTTCAAACAACTGCTAAATGTTTCTGTGTTGCACAAGGTATGAATTGAACTGTAAAGTCAGGAAGTTGGAAGATATATATTATAGAAATAACACAGCATAGAAGTCACACAGATATCACTGCATGATTGTACATCTTTATTAAAATATTTGAGTTACTTGCAATTCCTTGTAGAATCATCTAAGTCGACCATAAATACTATTTTATAGATTACACCAAACTCATAAAAGGTATAAACCTGAGGTATAAAAGTTATTATCGAATAGCACAAATTTTTCAGTACCTAGATTACAAGTCTTGTTTCAATGTTTTGCTTGAAAAATGTTCCAAAATATATGATATATCTGAATCACAACATTATGACTTATAAGAAAGAAAAAGATTTAAATGTGTGTTCAATATTAAACACAGAAAAATGGCCTTTTTGAAATGCTGTTAGATCTTTGACCTTGTTAATAGTATTAATTCTCCGTAACACCATAGTTCCCACTACAGAATAGGAAAAAATACTTTTTTTATAAGAAACTTTAATCAATTATATTTTCAAATCAATGAAAAGATCTGGGGTGAAGGCATTCCTTTAATCCACCTCTAAGAGTACCTAAAATATGCAGAGGCATTGCTATTAAAATGTATAGCTACAGGAAACACTTCCTTAATTGTGATTTAAAATGTAGCATGTTGTCCAACTGAAACAAGATTTCTACATTATATTACTAAAAATACATTATATTATTTGTTTATAGCTCCATACCAAATGGAGATTGTTTTGCAAGATGAACATTTGTGCAATGCAATATTCATGATACTTGTATGCACACAGAACATACATTTTCTGTGGCCTATGTTAAAATATCATTTGCATACCAATATCATTCTAATACTTGAAATACTTACTCTGGAAAATGTTTGGAATACATCTGAAAACGCACTTTTAATGACCTCTTCATTGATAATTGGGTTTTTGAAGTGTAAAAAGAGTATGGGTATTGTTCGGCAGAAACAAACCAAACAAACAAACCACCCCAATATTGACTACAGTCCCCAGGCATCCAAACAGATGGCAACAAATTCAACAATTACCTTTAACGAGATGTACTAAATCCAAGTGCTGTAACACTTTATTTTAGAGGAATTTAGCCAAACCTATTCTCCCTTACCCCCTCCAACCAAATCCATTCGGATTTAACTTGTTGCTAAAATTATCTGTCTTTTGCACTCTAAGACCTGGGTCACAACCTTACTTAGGGACAGGAAATAGTTATCAGGTCACTGAGTGGTCAAATGAAAAAGGATTTGAAATGCTTTGGTACTCAGGGGTCTATTAATCCAAAATGATTGCCTTATGTAGTATTAAAAGCTGTGGATCTGAACGTGGAGTCAACTTGTTCACAGATACATTGGCTGAGATGCAAACATCTACACTACCTGGTCTTTGGACATAAAATGTTAAGGAAAGGAGAAAAAAGAGAGGTAGAACCTCAGAAGATGCAAATAAAACTATCTGATCTATTGTGATACCTTATTCAACAACGAGAAAAACTATTTTTCAACCTCTTACGATATTTTGGGTGAAACCTCACTCCCACTGAAGTCATCATTGGCTAGTTATTAGCAAAAAAGCAGTAAGAATTTTTGTTTTCTTATGTACAGTTCCTTCTAAGGTTAAAGAATGCCCCATCCCTGGAGGTGTTCAAGGCCAGGGAAGCTGTGGAAACTACGATACTATGAAAGCAACGGCGACAGCCTACACATTGTATAGCATCCAAGTTTTGTAAGCTTGTTGAAACAAGCAAACATTCTCTCTAGCTCGGAGGCCACATTTAAGTCTGACGCGCTAATGAAGTCCTGATACGACCAAAAATTACAACAGTCTGCAAAACAGTAGAGACAGGAACAAAGAGATAACATGCAGGCAGGAGAAATACGTGGTCAGAAACCTTTAGCAGGAGGACCTTCAGGAACCCTGAAGACTAGAACCACAATAAGAATTCATAATATTAGGTTGGTACATGTCTATGGCAAGTATCTCCTGCTCAGGAACTTCAGGCAAATGAAAAATATATTAGTCAATGGAATGTGAAAAGCAAGAATATTAATAAAATTGTTATACATATAGATAATTTATAAACAGTCAGACACTGAAGTGCACCTCATAAATGCACATATATGATATTTTAGCTATTTTTGTTTAAACATATGCCATAATTTCAGGATTGCTTCATTCCATGAATACTGAAAAAATCCTACAGTATCATTGATGGACAGGAGGCTAGAAAATTAGGCACAGATTTTATTTTTTAGTTCTATTTTATAATAAGAAACTGGGCCACTAGAACTATGTAACCGAAGCTGAAGTGCATGCACTGTAAGGCCCCTGCAGTCTTTTACAACTTTTCAGCGTACCGCTGTTGTGAACTGGGTTTGCACTCTGCCAGCAGAGCAGCTCTGACCCATGGAGAGCACTCCTTCAGATCAACACTGCCTCAGGCTTTACTGCTTTCTCCAAGAAGTCTTACATTTCAGGCATCAAGTTGAATTTCTTCTGGAGATGATTAACCCAAACCCATGACAGATTTTTTCCAAGATATCCAACTCCTTATGTTTATTTTATCCTGGCTCTTTTTGGATGTACTGGACACAAGTAACCTACTCATTTTACATGTTAAAGGGCTGGTAGAGAGCCATTAATTCCTTAAAATGAGAAAATATTTCAATGCGAGAGTTCTGTTGTGTGAGCTCAAACTAAATAATAAGAAACAAAGCCATAGAATTCCGATATTAAAAGATAGATTCCCTTCCACACTACAGGTTTCTGTAATGCATTTTCATCACATTTCAGGACAGATCTTATGCATTTTTCTGTCATTTTTGTCAGTGCTGTATGGTTTAGAAACTGCTTCCCTAATGTGGCACACAAATTTAAAGCCTGGGAGATATATAATAATTGCATTTTGCTGTAAACATGGCAACTCAGATAGTGGAACTGCAGCAAGGCCAGATTTAGAATATAGTTATTAATCTTTTTCAGATCACAGCTCAATAAAAGATCACTTAATTTAGAAACGGATGTTTATAAACAATGCACTTCTTAGGAGTTGATGCCATTTATGTTTTTCCATTTAAAATAGCTGATTTCTAAAAGACGAAACCAGATAAAACAAATTATAGTTCAATGTCTTTTTAACTGCTCTTAAATAAGAAACAGCAAAATATTCAAAGCACAGAAAAAGATAAGTATTAGCATTCCACTCTCAGTACCTTC
Organism: Pterocles orientalis; assembly: GCA_011057875.1. NCBI lineage: Eukaryota > Metazoa > Chordata > Aves > Pterocliformes > Pteroclidae > Pterocles > Pterocles orientalis. The sequence continues at coordinate 470,014 of WKFP01014122.1, read as the reverse complement.
TCTTAACTCTCATGCAGGTATTTCAAAGCATCAGTGATTTGAATCAATACCAATTCTATTTAGTTACGCCATATACTTTTTCTTCAATTTATTTGTTTTGCAATACAGAAAATAAAACTATTTTGATCTTTATGTAACAGTATTTTAACAAGCTCACATAATTAACTCAAAGGTAACTTTAAATTACCACTTTCCAAAGTCTCAAGTTCACATTTTTAATTAGCACTAGTAATAATAACCTATAAGAACTTTTTGCAACGTTTTCCACTTGAGACTACAAGGAGTTTCATAATTGTGAACTATCAGAAAGCTGGAAAACAGATGACTTTAAATGGATCCTTGATATTTATCTTCCAGTCATATGACACAATCACAGGATCATTTTACCTCTTATTCTTGTTCCAATATGAAAAATAAATGTTATTTCTACTGACAATTTAAAGAGAAATGAATAAATATTTCCATAATTAAAAGCCACCTAAGAAAGCATAATCTGTTAATTATCAAATCCGTATTGGTGAAATCTGTTTTAACATTATACCCATTACGTTTTCTTTAGTCACCAATGAGCATAAAATGACAGGAAATACAGTACTGCCAGTTAGAACTACAGGTTCTCAAACTACAGTAAACATATCTTGACAACATAGTCCAACACATTTTTAGTATCGTTAAACTTCCTGGCATTAGTCATTGTGCAAATTCCTGTGTGAAGTCAAGTTGTATTGTTTCCACTTATTTGAAATGTATGGTATAGATGTGCCACTGATGGATACGGATATGATTAAAAACAAAAGTGCTGTATGTGCCAATAAATCATCTAATCTACATAATTAATTAGAACATAGTGTATGAAATTCTGAGAAATCAAGTGAATCTTATCCAAATAATACTTGGATAGTTTGACTGGGCTCTTGGCTGATCTACTGCATTCTTCCAACTTGCTCCACAGATTGGAATCCAGCTTCCCATTCCACTGAACAGAAGTTATTTGGATAATCCACCAAAATTGTCGAGGTAGATGGATTAAAGAGGACTCCAAAAGACATATACTATTACCAACTCTTGTAGCAAAGCAATGTGCTAGGCCTGAGGGCTCTTTTAGTTTTGAGCTGCTGTACTGGGACAAAGCACTCACATGGTTGGAAAAGTAGGTATTCCTCTTCTGTGTAAGTGAAATTACAGACCCTTTAATCACAGAACCAATGCTAGCAGAGATGCTCCGATTCACATCCAAGACTAACTGGAAATTCCCAAGGAAAAAGAAGGAGTCAAGGATAGATGCTTCCTTTAATTCCTGATCTACTCTATCCAAAATAGTCAAGACTATTTTTTGTTAAAACAATGACTGAAATAGCCTCCAGACAACAAGAGTAGTCATAAAGCTTTCTAAAAATATGCTTTGGTGCAAAATAAGAAATTATGAAAATTATCTGTGTTCCTTACAACATTTCCAAAATTTGAAATGTCACCATCTAAAAAACAGAAAAATCTCCAAGAATGTTAATTAAAAGAGTAAGCAGGCATATTTTGTTTGTCAATTAACTAGCAGTAACTGAAACTCAACAACCATGCTGGATGCACTACCCCATTACACCAAAAAAAGCATTGCAATATACATAATCCCAGGAATTGTCCAGCAAATCATTAGAAGTGAAAGGATATCAAGTCAGGCTTTCATCTGTCTTCAGATTTTTGATCAGGCTATAGATTCTCAGGAGAAGTAGCTAAAACATATTTACACATGATTCAAAAATATTTATTTAAATAATAGTTTTAATGAACCTGTATTACACAATGATCACATGCATTAAATTAAACTGAAAAAACATCTAGACAGAAAGCATTAGGATTACAAAATGCACATTGATTCTACAAATTACAGCAGAGAGCAGCAGTTCATAATTTAATTCCATTTCAAAATATAAAAATAACAAAGCGTAAATGTTATGCTTATTGAATTTATATACCTACTTATACTAACAGTATCTGTGTGTGTGTACACACATGTATTGTATGTTTATGTATCAATACATACACATATATATACACATACATATACACTAACACACATTTAATTACATTCTCGTCATTCATGCCTTCACACATTGCTTGTATTTTAAATGGTAAGTTCTTGTCTGTTGGAACGTTTCGTCCTGTTGATGAAGCATGTAACACAGAGGGGTCTGACTAACTTCTGTGTACTGTTGTGATACAAATGTGAAATAATGGTCCCCTGTGTGGATTTTTATAACACTAGTGAGTAAAGAATGATGATTCTTCTAAAATTTAATAAAAATTTTTGATGTCACTCAAGTTTTGAAGAGGTATTTTCCTACAATGTGTACGTCAAATTAGAGATATGTGAATTTTCCTATGGGATCAAAGTTATGCACAAGTCTTCAAAATTGGATATCAACATTTTGCATATCAGCTCCTAACAACTTTTGTAACAGGAAAATAGTTGAGTATTCCACCAACACTATGTCCTCACTATGTTTAGATACTGTTTTACAGACGCTGCATGATACTATACTCTCAGGATGATGCAATATCTTAGAGAAGGCAAATTATGAAAGAATATAACCTTTATTTGCGAAACACACAAGCATCAGATACAAAGCTCATTCTTTTTCACTCCATTTTTATATCTCGTTTTTTTATTCCTTTTTGTCTTACTTGGATTTTTAAATACAAACTAAAGACACGATGTAGACGAAAGACATTCATTGTACATTTTAACTAGATTAACTTTTAACTATCCACTAGCATGATGTGTTCCAGTTTGAAAATCTAAAACTGTTCTAATTGTTTCACTTCCGAGGGCATTCCCTTTCAAAAGTAGTGATTCTGTTATTTAACAGATAACACATGTGTACTTGCTGTTGATGTTATAGTTTCTACCCCCATTTTCCAATTCAAAGAAATAAAGCAGGAATATTTAGAATGTGTTTTTTTTTTTTTTTAAGATTTATTTAGTGGTTTATGAAGGAGATGTATTGGAGTTCAAATTTTCTACCAGAGCACTGACTACCAGCTGTGAAGGTAAAAGGACTTGAATGGAGGAAGTTTATTTCCACCATGCAATGGACTGATCTGTGTTGTCTCTTAACTTAAAATACGCCGTCCACAAGATTTATGGTTACAGAGTGAAAACATTCCACCTTGTTACAGAAAGAACTCCTGTTGCAGAACAAACCCAAAGAAATCTATTACAAAAGAGGAATAAATGGTCAAAAGGTGAGAGGGAAAATGGGAAACAAGCTTTTCTGTGAGTGAGAGAAGAAAGGACTCATAACACAATTCTCTGAAATTATCATGCAGGTGTTTTGCTTTGTAGTAGATAACATACAAAGTGTTAAATTCTAAATTTAGAAACTCTTAGTTCTGTCTGATGGTATCTCACATACACATAAATAAATGCTTTGTGCTGCACTCTGGGTTCTCATTCACAGCCTACTGTCTTCTGGCTGTACCATCTGAAGCAGCAATGCCGCAGGGAGAAGGACAATTTTATATTTTGGTCAAGCAGAAGAGTATTGCTTGTCTTCTTGAAGGCTCAGCAGATTGCATGTAAGCACCCAATAAAATATTGCCAAAACAAATCTCAGTTTATTAGCTGGCCAAAGGAGTAAAACAGTGGTTGCCTTTTGATATCTGATCTGCTACGGTGCCTTCTCTCCGTGTATTCAAAGAGTAATTTCAGTAATATTTAGAATGCATACATTTGCTTCCCAAAATGAAGGAAAATGTCTCCAGGCAGGAGCAGATAAACCGGTGGCAGGAAAGCTAGGCTAAACCTATGCTGACTTTAGGGTACTGAGGCTGGGATCAAGTTTATCTCTGACACGGCTTTGAACATTCACACTACTGCTTGCAGGCTTTGGCATCCAGTATTTTGCAGGCAGTCTGCATGTCCTATTTCTTCAGCATTTGATGCATTCTGGCATATAAGCATATGGCACAGGAACAGATATGAGACACTGGAAATGCTAAATAAGGCAGAGCACATACAGACTCTCTATATTCCAGGTAAATTTATGCTTGGATCCAAGGCAAATAATAGTGCAAACATATTTCTTCTTCAGAATTTACCAAAAATTGTTTCCAACCAAATTTGAGCATGGGCTCATGAATTTGAGGCAAATTTGGACTTCCATATAGCTAGGTTAATTGACTGAACTGGGGTTCAGGTATACTCAGATTGATTGCACACCTGTCTCAGAGAGGTTCTAATTTCCATCCTCATTCAATTAAAGTTAATATAGTATTATTATTTTTAATTTTACTTTGTGTGATTGGGACTAGGTCTCTATATCTTTGAAAAAGACAAAAAGACAGAGGTGACAACTTTCTAAGCACACTATTGAGTTGTAAAAGGAATCAAAAGAGTCTAAAAACAATGCCTCTGGAGATGCTCAGCTTCTTAAAACAAGGGTATTTCAAATAGGCTTGGCCTTATTCTAATTGTACTGAAACCAAGTAGAGTTTTAACATAACTTTTATCAGTAAAAGAGCTACATCAGTATTTAAATGATTTTGGAAAGCTAATTTTATATTTACATGATGAAGATTCTTATCTTGTCTTCTGTCAAATGGTGGGTTTTTAGGGAATATTTATGAAAGAAACTTCAAAAAACATGATAACAATTGGCAGGAATTAAGGGCTAGCTTGAGAAAAGGTGATAATGAGTGAAGAATTTGCAGTGATATTTCACCTATAAAATTTTATTCTAGCGCTTTGTATTTTATACCTCTGTAACATGCTTTGATGTTTTTTATGACGATTATTTTTGTGATGAAGATTTAATAATAATAAGATAAATAAATTAGGGACCACTTCATTATGAATTAATTTCTAAGAGCACCCTCCCACACATCTCCCAATGAATTGAAATGTTTCACTGCTGTAACTTGAGATACCCAGGAACAGATAAGAACCTTAAACTCCTGCCTTCTTCTGTTTGTGCATATTGTTTTACATTTCAAGTAGGCTTGCTTAAAAGACATTACAAGATATATATGCTTATATAGACAAAGATAAAGTGAAATACTTGTTCCTACCTTCAAAGTAACCAGCATTTATAGGCTGTGTCTTCTTTGGTGGTTTCACATGGAGATGTTTATTTTCATTGTTTTTGAACAACGCCAGGCGCACAGCTGGGTCTAGATGACAAGAACAAGTTAAAATCAAAGGTCAGACCTGGCTTATTCATTCCTTCAAGCAGTTTTTCACCTTTTAGCCACTCAATAAATGAAAATACCTTTAAAAGTCGGTTTTATATTCACAAAGGATTACACTTTCTAAAATAAAGCAACACAAATACATGTGCAACTAAGAACCAAAGTCACTACTTTGGAGTATTTTAACATGATCTTTTAGCTAGCTCAAATCCAAATTAAAAATAAATTCTGAAGCATATATTTGCAGAAAATATTTTTTAAATCTGGTTTTAAAGCTTGAAATTAAAGGAGAAATGATAACAGAATATATACCAAGCACTGTTTCCAAAAGCTTTGGTTCAGAATTATTCAGCAGTCTAAATCAAGTCATTAACACCTAAAAAATGTTAAGAGGAGGCAGTTTATTTTTTGAGGTTTAACTTGCAGATAATAAGATAACCTTTTTCCATTTCTCATCCTTATTGACATTAAAAATACTCCAAAAGTCTACAGACTCATCCATATGCCACAGTATGAAATCTTGATTAGTTTCATAACTGTTATTTTGAAAACTTTGCAAAAAAGCAAAAAGGAGCACAGAACTGTGTATAAATCTAGATAACACATGTTCGTAAGCTGGAAAAAAACATAAAGTTTAATTAACAAAAGCTAAACTAACGCAAAACCACACAAGTCAGGAAAGGAGATTTTAATGTATTATTTCTTATGTGAATGAATGGGTTAGAAAGAATGTGAAAATTCTATGCACAGTGTAGAATAAACAAGTCAGTTATTAAAACAAAAAAGACTGAGAAATAAAAGCTGATACATAATGATAAGCAAACGTATATAGGGTTTTGTAGGTATGATACTGAGCATAGTAAGATGAGTAACAGAAAGCCACAGAAAAAAATCAAAGAAATATGTTTCACATGGTTAAAAGAAGACATCACAAGCAGAAAAATGCACTCTCAGGAATATCTGAGGAAAAATGAGGCAGAAGGGGTTTGTCTACAAAAGTGACTACAAACTGTCAGAAAAGAGTAGAAATTAGTAAAAATACAGAGGGAAAAGAGCAACAGAACTTAGCAAGAAAGCAGATATGACAAGGAAAGGATCTAAATTTTCACAAAGAGTGCAATATAGCAAAAATGAATGTATGAGACACTGCCAGAACAGATAGAGCAAGAAAACAGAGGAGATGGAAAGAATCAAAGAGCATTCAGACAGAATAAATTTACATGGCTAATTATGTCTGATGCTTCATTTCGAACTTGTTACATGACCTTGCTGGTGTTTATTGAGAGGTTATAAGAGCATCTATAATATTGCAGCAAAGCAAGTAGCTCTTTTTTTGTTGTTTCTGTATTTATAGAGGTAAAGGATCAAAATGCCCTGTTAAATCAGTGGGCAATTCCTTATGAAGTTTAACAGCAATTTATAAAGCTGGTTTGCACTAGACCTCTGTATTTTCAGTAAAGGCTTCAGTTACAATTTAATTGGACATAAAGGGATTCTAAGAGCTCCACTTTTTCCCAGAGAATGCTTCATGATAGAAGTAAGATCATGTATCTTTGCCTTACAGGCCAGTAGAAGATCTTTAATGGGGTGTGGACACTTTAAGAGATAAAGCACTGACAAAACACATCAAAATGTTATGCTATTCTTGCTCAGCCTACACTGCAGAATCATTTGGTTGACTGAATGTTCTTAATGGTGCTAACCTCTCACAAAGCAGCAAACTTGACTAACAAAGGAATTGTCGAAAACATGGATGGAAGTAATTTAGGTCCCTTCCCAAGGGATAATCAGCAATGCCTTACACTTTGCTATCTTGAATTGCCTAGAAGAACATCTCTCATCTTGTATAATGATTAAAGATTTCAGATTAATCCAGAGGATGTTATATTTAAAGCAATTTTAACCCACTAACTAATTTATAAATTCAATGAAATTATGCAAGAAGCATACTAAATAATTATTAGCTACATTAGTTTTAAAGGTAGATTATTAGAATGATTCTGATAATAGGACCATTTTATTCACAAACTGGATTACCAGGTTTGCAGATATATTCATTTGCATAGATCAATAAAGTAGGCCTATTTTGGCATGCTTCCGAACTCAAAAATAAATTTGCAGCAACCTAATGTTCTTAAAGGTAGAAAATGTTTGGGGCAGTAGACCACAGTAAGATTTGTGATAAACATATGTTGAAATAGTAATACATTATATTTTAAAAGTTCTCTCTGAAATTCTAAGTAACAGTAATTATAAAAATATTTTAAGTAAAGTATGAACTATTATTGTTCTCTCTACTTGTAAGACACTTAGCCATACAAGTACTACTCAGAGATAAAAATGTACAGATTAAATTTTTTTGTAATTACAATTTTTCCAACATCCAGCATACAGTGTTGATATGATATAGGCTTGATAAAAAGACTTCTAACCTCTTCTAGCTTTATGCTAGTTACAAAAGCAGCCCAAAGACAAAATTATGAAATTGATTAAAAGCTCTTAAGACAAAATGCAACTCAGGATTCCAAATTATTTTTGATTAACTTAAAATAATTCCTGAATTAACACTCTTTTTTTTTATGTGGGTCTACTGAAATTGTTTCAAAAATGCTTTCAAAATGTAATCTTTCCTTAATCCAGCCTCCCCCCCCAGTTCTATGAAAACTCCAACTAGTCCAAAGTTAAACTATACCGATGACTTTTGGGTGAAGCCATTAGTGCCAACCTAGATTTTTCAAACGTTTATTTGTGCACAAGGATATCAGCAATAAAGAAGGTCCATGAACTGGGAAGAGAGGGAAATGATGGAAATTGTTCTTCTGAGAGATTTCTATCAGAAGATTTATCTTTGAGTCTTTGCAAAATAATTTAAATAATCCACAGGGATTTAACACAGTGCCAGACTACTTGAATTTGTACCTACCGGGATCACCTCAGCCATTGCCTACAGCTCTTTTGTTATTAAAATGAGTTATTTTCTTTATCTAGACCCAAATGTAGGCAATATTACATAGATTACTTCATAATACTAGTGCTTTTCAGTCTCTGGGTGAACCAGGGAAATGAACTGCATGTATGCTTTGATGACAAGCAATCAAGTGTTTTAGATTTCACACAGAGAACTGTGAAAGAGTCCAATAGTTCAAAATTATACAAGTATCTTCCTGGATTCTGGCATACTCATTTAAATGTGGCTTATTAGACGATGATCTGTGCTGGCAATCTAGGAACCAGGGATGTAATTTAATGCACATTGCTTGGCTGACTCCAAATATAGAAGATAAGTTGGACAAACACAAGAAATTTTATAGAAACAATATGGAAGGAATAGTAACTGCCTGATCTGGCACCACATTTGCTAAATAACTTCTTGATAATATATGAAATGGAAAAAATTAAATGTTTGTCATTCAGTTTTGTTGTGCAATATCTGTAATTAGGAAAATGTAAACATATCTCTCCCAGCATTGAAGAGTTGATAAATCAAAGTAGCACAGAGTGACAGATGCTAATCTATAAGAGAATTCAATTTGAAAGAAAGACCACATTTTGTTCCATAATTGAACAGCAATTAGAACTCCAATTCATCCATGGTTGGAGTTCCCAGATGATACTGCTACATGGAATATGCAACAACAACAAAAGTAGCTTTCTGCTACTAAGAAAATATAGATCAGTGGTCATTTATGTAATGTGTAACATGGAACAATAATATCCCCCAGATTTTTATTCTGACTGTTGTTAATTCAACAAATCAACATTGTATAGCCAGATCATCTGTTTTGGGATTGTGGATTTTGAGGGGGGTAGGTTGGGTTTTTTGTTTGTTTGTTTTTTAAATTAGCATTACATTGCTGTCTTAAATTCTAATCTAGAACTAAGAAGTATTTGCTGATCTGTATGACAGATCTTTACCATTGTGCTTTGGTTCTGGAAGTCAAGGCCCACCCCAGATGCTTTTTACCTTTTTTTTTTTTTTTTTTAACCTATGTCAGTCACTGATAAAAGAGCTTTCCTTTGGAGAGAAAATGGTTAAACAAGAAGTAATACAACAGTGTAGGAGAGACAAGCCGAAAGCCAGAGAAGGCTTCCAGCCATCTTAAAAGAAAAAGAAGTTAACTTTCAAAGGCTAATATAAAATCCATAGAACCAAGAAAATTCAAAGCCAAGCAAGAAAATCTCCATTGCTGTGCTAAGACATCTTTAGGGAGTGTGGCGGGTTGGCCCTTGGCTGGGGACCAAACCACACACACCCTCTCACACAGTCCCTGCCCCCACCCAATGATAGGGGGAAGAATTAAAGAGGTAAATGGCAAAGAGGACTCGTGGGTTGAGATAAGGACAATTTAATTACTAAACTACAATAATATTAGAAATAATACTATATACAAATATGCAATGTGATACACAGTGATACTG
>WKFP01014122.1:438465-457433 GCA_011057875.1 Pterocles orientalis | reverse complement strand
GGAGAGGGAGGATGCCAAAACTCACAGAACGGAGATAAACGAGTGTCCCGGGCCGAGAGCTAACGGCAACCGTGGGGGGAGGGGGGGGAAAGGCCTTGGGAGAGCGAACGCAGGTTCCCAGAGCGAGATGAATCCGGAAGTGAAAGGACAGCACTCTTCGAAGAGTCTTCTCCTATATACTGGGTATGACGTGCATGGGATGGAATAATTGGTCAGTCTGCTTCTCAATCTTGACCTAAAAGCAAATCCCAAGCTAGAAGCTGGGCTCTCTCTCTGTCTATTGAGAGGAGAGAGGCTGAATGCATCTCGTCCTTGAGAACAAATAGCAACATCCTAGCAATAACTATAAACGTTCTCTGTTCTTCTCTTATCAATTCTCTCCTGAGCAGGAATCCAAAACATAGCTTTTTGCTAGCTATTTATGAAGAGAAGGGAAAAGGAAAAAAAAATTAACTCTGCTCTACTTAACCCACGACAGGGAGCCAGGATTGTTTTGAGTCACAGACATTTAATTTTCAAGCACAGTGAGGTGCAGTAATGTCTGCTGTATTTAGATTTTTAATTACAATTTCTTTATGCACCCATGATAAACAGGAATATTTCTGACACTGTCAGTTTTACTTGACTGCAAATTTACTGGTTTCTTGCTCACACTTTTTGTATTATCTTACTGTAGAGTAAAAATTGAAGCAGTCACAGCCTATATTTGGTATTGTTAAAATACAGGCCACAACTTTATCTAACTACACAAACAACATACATAACTGTAGTGGATTAGGGCATAACAGGCCTTAAGGCCAGTATTTGGTGGCACTTGTCTACTGCAATATAAGCACTGCCCAAATCACTCCCTATTACAAGGGTATGCTACTTTGAGCTCTTGTAATACAAACCACAGGGTTCAGTAAACTTGCTAGTATTTTATGTATGTTTTTCACTACTGAGAAGGTAAGTGGCCGGATACATGAGGTAAGGTACTTCTCAGTTACTTCTACATATTTACAGTTTAACCTTGTACTTCAGCCAACCACTTAAATTTTTTATCTAGGCAAAGGAGAATTATAAGTGCTTTTACAGTGAGATTCAAGTAGCCTGCTTTTGGATTATGTTTTAGGAGGAAATTAATAGCATATAAGGTGGTGATTTCTTTCCATAAAGGAATGTAGATGACTAGCTCAGATGTGGACTTCTACAATTAACCAAATGAATCCCATCACTGTTGCACTAGGAGGAGACAAATGCTTTAGATGGAAAATGAAAAGGAATAAATTCCCACATTTGAGGATGTTAAAAATCAAAGCTGTTCATTAATGTCTAATCCAAGTTCTAATCCAGTAGATGTTTTGACTATATTAAAGACCAATTGTAAAAGTCTGAATGGAAGTCGATTTAATACTTTGCATTTGTGAACCTCAGGCTTAAGCCAAAGGAGTTTGATAGCATATGCAAGAAGACAGCATACTCTCACAGACCATCAGTTCCTTAGCATTACCTGCAACTAATAAGATCATTACCATGAAAGAGTTCAATAGCACATAAAAGATGTTTGGGATGATGCTGAAATCTTAGCATAAAAGCGATCAGTTTACTTGTTTATAGCTTATAAATTATTTGTATCTAAAACCTTTAGATGATGTTGTTGCTTTGCTTTTTGTCAGAACTTAAAGTTTTGCTTTTAAGCCGGACATGTGGATATAACATGAAAAATTGCTTTTCTATACTGTATAATTCACACTTTTAAGTGGATGCTGGCCAGTTATTTTGTAGTGGGTGGGAATCTGTATCACTAAAAAAATTATTTTATTGCAATCAGCATGCCTTCAACTATTTCAAATCACAAAGCTAAAAAGGACACAGTTGCAATTATAACACTGAGGACCTGGAAAGTCAAAAGAAAGAACAGAAATAATAACACTAAAAATAAATCCTACAAGATTTCAAATACAGGTTCAGTAAGTACAAAATGGATGAAGGTGATAGGATGCTAATTTCTATGGAAACATTAAAAGACAATGTTCACATCAATTCAGATGAATTGAATTCAGATGAATCTTCATTTAAATATTAGAAGGAATAAAGTATCTTACAGAATTCCTATTTCAGTAGGGTTAAGCTCACCACAATGGCCTAAGATTGTGAACTCTCTCTCTCTAATAATACTGGAATTGCTTTAAGTACTCTAGCATGAGCTGTACCACACAGAGATCCAAGAAAGATACTGGCAGCCTAATGGATCCGATTACAGTTTCCTGATCTGGAGCTGGCTACCCTCAGGTTAAGGTGTATCTACTCTAATTTAAATGCTGTAAAGGCTCTCTGTTCAACTAGACCCCCAACAAGAGGGGTAAACATAATGATTTAAAACATAATTACACTTGTATGTTCTTCTCACATGGGAAATATTCCATCAGGATTTTTTTTAGTGCAACAGCTAATTTTTAGCATCAGTTTAAGTTAAAAATACTTGTTTTAATTGATAATGTGTATTTGGTCCTTACTGACCAAGTAAGGACTGACTTTGTCAGCGTGTTGTATGAAAAAAACAGTTGTATGCAATATTTTCATTCATATCTCTTGGCTCTGGAAATTACTCTTTCTGCCTATCTTGACAAAAAGACTGTGATTTTAATGACTGTCAGAGAACTCTATACGTGAAAATTATATATACAGGTTATTTTTGTTGTAGATGTAATAGTCAGAAATACAAAAAATTCCTATATGAGGTAGTATCAAGAAAATTTGAACCTAAAAAAACATAATGAAAAAGTTTTGCTATTTTTTTAAAAACTCAAATATTCTCAAAGTATATTACTAAGCGATACATTAAAAAGTTCAACACATATATACCATACTGAATAATCTGAAGAAAGTAAATATAAACATATAAAAAAAATTCATAAGAATGACAACAAAAATAGAATAGCAGATTTGATATGCTCAGTCAGACATTTCTGACTGGATTAATTATTACCAATGTAAACCAGAGAGCATATGGAGAAAAGATGATATAACCTAATCAGCTCTATTACTTAAAAAATGATACAGAGGCCACCAAACAGAACATATGTAAAAAACTCAGCAGCACACCAGATATTTACTACTGTTTTTGGGTGGGGGTAAACACAGTAGGGCATCATGGGAAGCTATGAAGATTTAAATATAATACCTTGAACCTCTTATCCATATTTTCTGCTTTCCATAACAATAAGGCATGGTTTCTTGAATACATGCGTCTTTCTCCCTAATCCCCCTCTTTTTTTTCTTAACCTGGTATCTTTTTTGTCATATTTAGTCTTAAGCATGACATATAAAGTAGAAAAAAGTCTTAACTTTATCTCTAGGCTGACTTTTTTTCCCTTCCAAGAGCAAAATGTCTTTCAAGATTTTCAACACTAAATACAGAAGAGATTCACAAAGTTACACAACAGAGGAAAATTAACTGCAGCTTGTGATACAATTAAAAAAACTAAATGTAAATAAAGGTACACTTTCCAAAGATGATTAGGAGTTAGGTCCTCTTGTCAACCAAGCTCTTACACATTTGAATGTTTCTTATACTATCAGTATTTTATTAATATTTTCATTAACATATTCCATTAACATTTCTATTAGTATATCACACTAACAGTTGATGATTCTAAGAAAATAAGTATTTGAGAAGAACAAGAAGACAATTACAGAGAAGCTGGATAAGCATTATCTATTTCCATGGTGAATATTTAACACAAAAAATATTATTTCATTTCATATGCATCAAACTGTCATCTTCATAAATAGTTCTTGCAGAAGTCAATAATTTTATCCTGAGATTCCCCCAGGGAAAAAATACAAGAAGCACAAAATGCAGAAGTATAAATTCCACATCTAGAAATAAGAGATATATGGACACAAAGAAACAATATTTCTATTTAACATAGTTATCAAATATTCAACTTCAAAATCCAGTAGAATTGTTTTTTAAATCTGCATATTTTATCACTGGAACAAATTGATTTATTTACAGAGATGAGTTGTTTTTCCTGAACCACATTCCACCTTTATTCGAATTCACATTTCGTGTTGTGCAAGGAAATTTTTTAAAAGAGAGATGCTATTTTGAGATTTTAAGAATAGAAAAATTACACCAATATAACCATTTTTTAACTATTGACTTACCTAAATTTTTAGTACTATATTTTTTGGGTTTCATTTTATGGGCCCTCTTCAGCATTAGCTGTGCAGTAGAAATGTCCTTAAAACCCCTAGGGGAGAGAATAACTTTCTAAACATTTCACATACATTATGTTATACCAGCTGCATATTATCATATAATAAACTTTTCAAAAAGAATACAGGTGTAGAGTACTTCTTACGCATGGTATGAAACTTTCTGAGTTACACAGATAGCTGCAATATTATCTTAATATTATATTATTGTATCTTACTAAGTTGGTCTCTCAGACACTTGTAAAAGTAATTACAATAATTTTTACTTTGGTACAAAACAGAGATTCTTGAAAGGGAGAACTTAAAAAAAGCAACCAACAACAGCCAACTATACCGTACCTGTTCGTGAAAGTCACTGTAAATAGCTTAACATACCATTCTTCTGAAATTTTCTCTTCTTTTTCAGACATGAATGAAAATTTCTTATTTTCCTTCCAGTCAGGGAGCTGTGACATTATTCCCTTCCCTGACCTGAAAACAAAGTACAAGAGTGGTACTGAAAGGTAGGTAAATAAGGAAGGGTCTCGGATGACTATTTTGCAGCCTTTATAATTCTGCAAGTTGTTTGTGCCTTTTAAAGGCACTTTTGAGCTTGGAAATAATACCCCCAAAAAAATCTATTTTAATACTCCAAGAAGGCTTTATCTTTGAGAGTAATAAAAGTCTGCCATCAATTTGAAATGTTTACGTTTCAATTACTTGAAGCATATTTCAGTCCTTCTCTCCAACAGAATGCAGCTGTGTAAGAAATCCCTTTTAATTTTTATCTAGTTGTACAAATCTCTGTTTCAACATCTATGTTATGATATATGTGAAAAAATATGTTTTATGATCTATAGTCAAACTTAGACAAAAATACACATATATATTCTTAAATTCTTAATTCTGGTAGTCAGTGAAAGATAACAACTGAATTCAGTATATTTGGTTTCAACAAGTAAATACCTTTTAACTCCAGTAATATTATACTAACAAAAAGTAGCACAAGCATCAGAAAACAGCTTCAAGTTCTCCTCCTCCTGATTTTTGTCAAATTCAAGTAAAGTAAAAATAATGAAAAAAAAAATTATTTAACTTACCTGCTATGAAAGTGGATATTTTCTGCTGAGTATGAATGTGGTCTGTCAACACACTGCCAAACTTCTTGTCGTGACAATGGCAAACTATTTGAATGTTCACTGGAATCTGAAGGCCTAGAATACTTCTAAGGAAGAGAAAGAAAAAGAAATACAGTTGCTGATTCCTGCAAGTTTGAGTTTAAAACATGCAGGTAAACCTGCAACAGAGTTTGCAGAGTCTATTACTACAACAGAAAGGATTCTTAATGGTTATATGCCCATTACAGACCTTACCTTCAACTAATTAAATAGGTCAAAAAGGTGACTTTAACTATACTTATTGTCCCTAAATATAATGAATCATACATTTACAAGATTCCTTTATTCTAATTGTAGGAAATAAAACATTAGTAACAAGAAGAGAAAACCCTACCAAAATGAAAAGCTAAAACTTCAGAGTTTATCAAATAACTAGCAGACATTACAGTTCAATGACCTTTAGCTTTTCTGAAAACATTCAGCTGTTGTCATATAATTCAGATCTTACTATTTTTAAAGTAGTGTGTCAACTAGCAATTTTTAATCCATTGCCAAATGTACAGATGAAGCACATAATCTTTTTTTTTTCTGCTACTGTGAAGTAAAGTGTTGAAATAAATCCAAAATAAAGAAAAAAACCAAATAAATGAAATAAATTCTCAAAGAAAAATGGCATCTGGGGATGAGGAGGAAGTCTGAGACTTCTAAAAGTAATTGTGTTTTTCAAGTCAATAGATTGTCGTATTAATCACCCCAGAACAGCATATCCTTAAGGAATGAATAAAGACTGAAGAGTAAGAAGTTTCTGTGACATGTTACCTTTGGCCAGTGCAGCTGGTTTGAGAGCAGGAGTGTTTTTGAAGGGAAACGGGTGGAATCTAGAGTTAGCCATTCCTTCTCTAATGCAGCCTGGATGAATGAGTAAAGTCAAACAGTGCACTGATAAAATCAGTTCAGTTTTGATAACTTTTGCAAAGTCTCTTTTAAATTGTCTTACATACCGTTTCAAGTGTTTTCAAGTAATATACCAGAACTGTCACCTGAAGAGCAATTGCATTTAAAACCCCTTTGGAGATGCTGTGTTGTATTGTTTTACTTTAAACAAATCAGATTAGTAGTATTTGTGGGTTGTGGGGTTTTTTTGTTTGGTTTTGTTTAGTTTTTTAAATAAGATGCATCCCCATCTTCTCAAATTCTTGTAATTTTATCTCAATATTGTTAGTAAACCCAAGTTATTAAAAAAGACTGCCAAACTGAAAAAAATACAGATCTAAGGTACTGAAAGGCTTAAAGAACATGAACAGATTTGTTTGCTGTTTTTGACTAAGCAATATTTTACATCCGGATATAGGTGCCTGATTCTGTCAAACATGCTTTTCTTGAGTTGAACTGAATTGGTGAACAGATTTCATTGAAATCTGGGGTTAAGAAAAGTGAATGCTATATGTATTTATTCCTTCAATTAATCAATTTGATTTTTAAGGTAATGAAATAATTTGCAAACTAAAATAATAGCTTGGAATGAAGAGGGCTGACAAAATTAGGTGCTATTGGGTACCTTTAGCACTTCAACGCAGAATTTAGTTTTCTTTCACAAAAACAAAATTTAGATTTTGTTTCAAACTTAACCTGCATATGACTTTTCTTATATGTCCTTGAGTTTTTTGACCATGTGTTCTTTCAATATATTCTGATATGTGAGAGCAGTAAATTACTCCCACACAGTAAGCAAATACCTCTGAAGAATTTGGCTTCATTTACACAAGTCTTGAGTCATTCAGGCTGTTCTTACTTCAGCAGCAAAGAGTCTGGGGTTCATTCTTCTGAAAACATTTAATTTATAAAACTAGACTGTCTTTCTCCCATTCACAGAATATTTCAGATTGCACTGATTTCTGACCCTGAGAAACTATCCTAACTTTGGATACCTTACTGTGTAGTTTGTGTAAACAAGACTTTGCAGAGCCTTAGACTGGTGAACAAGGGTTTCCAAGTGCTTAGAAATTCTGACAGACAAAAGGATGGTATTCCAGCTACTTTGAAAGGGTTGCTTCAGGTACTGGTTGCATAATTTGTTGACTCTAAGATCACTCTTTTTATTTATAAAGTAACTATGAACCAGAATTCTTTTTCCATTCTGACCTAGCGCTTTAAAATAAATTTTCAATAAATTTTGATTTTATTTTCATGTCTTAAAAGAGATGCATTCTTACATCTTTGCTATCTTGTTTCTGAAATTCCCTAGTCCTTGATTAAAGTATGTTTTTGTTTTCATTCTTTTATTTAATAAATAATTTCTATGCCCTCATTATTAACAGATGATGTCTCTTTACCACCTTTACCACTCTTCCCCTTGTTACTGTTTCAGTTAATGATAAATACACATCCTTTATACCACACCTGCTTTCTCAGGAGGTTGTATATGTTAAGAAATCTACATAAATAAACGGTGGGGGTATGCAACAAACAAATGTATCACATTCTTTAACTGCTACATTTACCTACAACCCACTAGCCTATCTCTCCTCAGTGACTACTCTTATGCTGATAACCACTGAGTGTCTGATTCAAACAATTTTCATTAAAAAAATAAAAAGACACAGTTAAAATCTATTGAAAAAGCTATATGTGAAATTGGTGCAAGTCAGACACAGAAGACTGACAAGTTTGTATCTCAGCAGAGACAAAGCTGTGACATATTCAAGTTTTGCAATTATCTGGGGTCAATGGGCAGAATAGTCAAAATGAATAACTATGAAAAAGAGAGAAAATCTGAAGAAAAACTCTCAGTGAAGTTAGATATTATTCCTCTTTGTCCTCCTTGAATTTACTCTTCAATCACACTATGCCAATCATATTTTTAGCTTTTCAGATGAGAGTTTTTCACTTATTTTCTGAGTGTGGGTGTGTAATCCACTCACAGGTAAACTCAATGTATGCAAAAAAACTCTATTTGCAAAAGAATCAGTGCAGCTGGGAAACAGAGGGAGATTTCCACTTGCACAATTTAAATGTCAATCAACTTAATTGGTGTATACGATGATGTGTCCATTAATTACCTGGGTACTTATATGTCTTACATTACCGAATGAATACGATCCAAACTCTACTGTCAGATTTCAGGGCAAGCTTGCAACCTAGCTATTTGAATTTTTATCTCTCTGATGAAATTGTTTGTGACAGAAATCAATAAAATCACGAAACATGAAAACTAACACTCCAAAGCTGTGGTCAATATTTTGGAACAAGAATCACTTAAGAAGTACACTGATTGAAACATTTTGCTTTATAATTGTACCACAGTCCAGTTAAAGTTCTTTGCTCTTAATATTTAGGTTGGAACTTTTCTCACAAATATTTTCTTATCCCATTGTTTGCCATCTATTAATTTAACATTCTCCACAGTGTTTTTATTTCTTTCATAGCCTGTAAAATGTCTTTCAGTGTTTTAAGTGCTGAAAAGAAATACCAATGAAAATATAAAAGCATGACTCAAAGGTATAGATATGCAAGGCAAAAAAAAAAAAGATAACTGATTTCTCATTGAGCACATTTGGCACACCTATGAATGGTAGCATATTATAAAAACATAACACACCATCATTGCTTTGGCCCAAAAAAATAAACACATATTTGATTTTCAAATATATGCTCTTCCACTATGTTTATCTCTAGAGATTTTGACAGCACTAAGTTCAAGAAACTTCTGTCTGTATCTTTCCCACAAATACAGTTCTAAATTATAAGTAATGCAAAGTTTATGACAGATTTATCAATACCTATGGCTAAAAAATAGATCCATTTCTACTGACATTGCCCACTAAAAGAAAAAAAAAACAATCTGAGATTAATTGCAAAGCAAATAAAATGATAATGTATGGTCTACAAAAACAGTTACATGAATACTATATTTACGGTTATTTGTAAAGCCAAATTAAGGAACTGATTTCACAAATACTGAGATCTATAACATAGCTTTACACATATCTGTAAATCACACACAGTTGATTTTATACACATTAGTTAATCTGAAGATCTTTTAAGCTTCTGTATCATCCACTCTTTATTTCCAGTATTTGTTTCAAATCAAAGACTGTATTGATATACCCTTTTTCATTTTGTTATCCCTTCATTTAAAAATATTTATACTATCCCATCCTTTGCAAAATGTAACGACTATTTACCATCAAACATTAAAATTCAGTGGTCTTGGAAACAGAACCCAATCCTAAAACCACCAAAGTCACTGAGAATGGTTCTACTGACTTTAATGGGGACTGAATGAGCTACTGAAAAGCAGAGTTTTAGCGCAAGTGTTATTTATACAGTCTAATTCTAGGCTAATTTCTTTTATATGCTCTGGATTACACTCTGGAGATACATAATCTTTTATAACGACTATACAAGTAATGTGGGCTGTTCTGAGTCATAATTATACAGGACAGAGTGTCAAGCCTACACTCAGCTTTAAAGCACTTCTACAACTGTCCAAACTGTGAATAATGCTATCGTATATTGCCTTTCATCTCTCTTAGATGAAGGAGGATCACAAGAGTGTAATAAAAACCAAACCAATCCCCAAAACTACCATGGTTAGAAGTATGCAAGAAGGCATTAACAACACAGGCTGAAAAGAAAGCCCAGAATTTGATACTCTGTTCTGGGTCAGACCAAATATCTATCTGCATCAGTACTTGCTTCCAGAAGAGCTCAGTAGCAGATTCTTATGGAAAGAATGAAAGAAGCTGGACATGTTGAGGACAATCCTTCCTTTGGTATATTCTTTCAGACCTTGGAAATTGGTGGTTTTAAGGACTTTTTCTTACGAAAAATTTAATCACCTAGTCAGTGTGTTGGCAAGGTCATCTCTATGTTGGTCCAGAAAGAATACAAATAATTTACATAACTCAGAGCATGTAACTGCAGAAGTGGTGTACTGTAACTCCAAAAGGCCAACATGTTGGCTGCCATGGGAGCTGAAGCTAACCCAGGTTTGCAAACATGGTGGACTACAGAATCACAAGATCAATCATTATCTGACAAAACTGTGAAATTATTCTTTATACCTCTTTCCTTTCTTCTTTTGTTTCCTCATTGAGTCACTCACTGTTTTCAGGATAGCAATAGTTCAGACAGAAAAAATTTTCAATTTCTATTTATGTAGTGCTTTTATTTATATGGTATCTTAAGATAAAAATAGGAAAATTACCCAAGAGAATACAAACAAGCAGAAGAAAATTAAGATCTAAAACCTACTCTGAACTCAGAGTTATGACTGGACACTGAGCAATACAACAGAATAGGAGGGATGGGAGAGGAAAAAAAAAAAAGCACCTTTCATTAAAAAAAAGTAATATTTCCACATTACTATTTCACAGACATAGTGTGTGGCACTTTTTTTTAAAAAAAAAAAAAACCAAAAAAAGATCCACCTTCCAGTTCACCTGCCTGGTTTTGTCTAACCTGTTTTTCTGGACTTCTGCTCCCCTCAGTGAAGCAGGCCTTTAATGTCATTCTCAGTGAGAATGACCCTTTTTCAAACAGATTTTGCAAAGTATCCGTCCTCTTTACATTTAAATTAACTTTTATTAAGAATAATATGTAATAAGAGTAAATAAATAAATAAATTGGAACAAATCTTTCCACTAGTTTTCTGTACAGAAGACAAGTTTAAATAAAGTTCTTCAGGGTGGTGAAGTCCTTATTTCTACTTTCCTAGTGCACTTAAAGTCTAGTTCACTCCAAAAAAATTAAAGTTACAACAAAAAGACAAGTGAAAGACAGTACTTAAATCCAAGGCAGAACCTTCAACAGCATCCTATGACTATTTCAAAGAAGCTGACAAAATTTCTTTTGGAGCAATAGCTGCCACATTAAGAACTATTTTTCCTGCTGTTAAACACCCTGTAGGTTCAATAACTGCTCAGAGACTGGGAGGGGAAATGGTCAGGGAGGATCATATGCTAAAGGTTAACCCTGTGGATAATCACTATAGAAAAGGGCATACCACAGCCAGCCACACTGTACTGCCTTTCATCTGGCAGAAAGCTGCAACTTTCTTTCTTGATTCTCAGCAAACATATTTCATTCTGTGGTGTATTTAATTCAATTATCATGCTACTGCAGGACAACAGCTTTCATTTATTTTTAAACTAAACTTCATTTCTGCCAAGGCCTAAGTATTTTTTTACTAAAAATTGCTTCTCTAAAAGCATAAGGAAGTTTTGACAAACTTC
This sequence comes from Pterocles orientalis, assembly GCA_011057875.1. Lineage (NCBI taxonomy): Eukaryota > Metazoa > Chordata > Aves > Pterocliformes > Pteroclidae > Pterocles > Pterocles orientalis. The sequence goes on along the minus strand of WKFP01014122.1, from coordinate 445,894 downwards.
CAAATTTTTAGCTTTATAGCTGATACAGAATGACCAGATCACTTTTCTATGCTCATTTATGTATTGTTAGACTGTGATTGAAAACTTATTTTGAAAGAATTGTTCTGAATATTCTTGTGTATTTAGCTTTTTCCTTCACCCAGTATTTTAGGAATCAGATTACTCTGTGGGCTAGCTTGTCTGAGAACTTAAGTCCATGTGTAAAGCTTAGTTCATTGTTACGAAGGTGATTATCAATTCAGAGCCAGACTTTCTAAAAAAAATTCCAAAGCTGAGACAGTATAGAATATGAACATCCTTAATTCAGTCATCTGTTAGTTGCACTATTATTCCATTTCCAATACCACAAAAATTCAGTCTAAGTTCTGCCATTTTAATGTTATATGTAAAGGTGTTGATTTGACCAATTTTATAAAAAAACTGTATACAAACTTCTTTTTAATTAGTTTAGTGGATATATGTTTTATAGAAAATGGATCTCTGAAATGCAAGCGGTAGGAAAAATATCCTTTTTCTCTACATTTGTCTTTCATGCTTTTTCACATGTTTTATGTGCTGAGAATAAACAGTTTAACACCCTAATAAGGGTTATTTTAACCTTTGGCAGTGTTTCTTTTTCAAATCTGTCTTTATATAAAACAAGAGAATTAAGAAAGTTGGGCACAACTTCATTCTTATGATTGCTACAACCAAACAACATTTCAAGCCAAAAAAAGTAGTGAGTATCATATGGATTCCAGAGAAACATCACAATTAATTGACCCTAAGAGGTTTTAAAGACTTACAAAAGCTGGTTAATTATTAAAGCACATTCTTGTGGGAAAATTAGAGGACAAGCATAGTTGTGTAGTTGTCCATTTATAAGAAGGATATATTTATAATTACTGGAAAAAATCATAACATTCTGTTAAGAAAAACATTCAAGAATATTTTATTAGGGAATGTCTCCAAATGTCATTTTTACAAACTGTTTAATAAGCTCAGAAAACTAACTATTCTCACAAATGCTAATACATATATATATATTCATATTTAATAAGTACCTACGTGATTTGTCAAAATACGTGACTAAAACTATAGAAATAATTTATTTCAGAATATACCAAAGTAAATGAATAATGAACATTTCAGGGACCCTATAAGTTTTCATTCACAAAAAATGTTGAACGTATACATATATAATTAACTCTGCAAAAGTCTGAATATTATTGTAGTTCATGTCAGTCATCCACGACCTGCATGACCCAAACTTTTCTAGAAATGCATTTTTGTCTTAAGCCTTACAGTGTTCAAAGGAAGCGTTGGGTCCCACATCTTTTGAATATAGGAATAAAAAATATGGATGGATAAACGGTAACCTCAGCTTCAGAGGTTAGACATGATTCAAGTAAGCATCAGAAATGTATGCTTCAAAAATCTTTTGAGATGTATGTCCACACTCATCTCAATAAACATCAGACTCCTGGCACCTTCAGGCCACCCTTCAAATGTATCTAAGACCCTTGATGCAGTCTTTCCCTACTAAAATGACAAAAATCTTCATGTTTTCCCCCCTCTGACTCTGCCACACTACACAAACCCTAGTTGTTATGTCCCTATCAGCCTTTTTCCAAGTTCTTCTACCTCTGTGAAAGCAAACAAACAAAACTTTAAAGAGGCAACGAATTAAAAAACCCGGCAAACGAAACAGCCAAGACACCCCTTGTCCCCACCCCTTAAAAAATGCACATTCAAAGAATACACAATCTCAGATGAAGATAACTTGAAATATTCTATGAAGTTTGGGGAACAAATTCTGAAAACTGAAAAGACAATAGAAAAGAAAGGTGTACTTCAGCTTGTTTTGCTGGAAGGAAAGTTAGACAGCAGCACATAGACTACTCATATGTTTAGAGTAATCTAACCTTTAATATGTTTCAAAGTTCATGTCACATGAGAATTTGATTCAATTTCAAGGCAACTTTTCCTTTTTTGTTTAAAAGTTCCTGTTTCAGAAATAAGAACAAAAAAGTACTTGGAAGATAAAGAGCAAAGAAGGACTAAGTTGTAAAAATATATTTTTTGCAACTGACGAGAACAAATCTCTAATTATACTAAAAATGCTTAATTCTAAAGATACGTCTTAACCATCTCTCAGCTTCACTTACACCGTCCTCCTTATATGTCCCTAGCACTAACCTTCTATTTGAAACAAATAATGCACAAATGAATCTGCAAGTTGAAACATGTTGATTCATAACTGTAGTGTCAACACCTTGAATTTTTTGGGTCCTGCACTGCTACTCTCTGGCAAATCCAAGAGCTTCAGGAGCTGATACTTTGGGATGTTTTCCTGTTATAAACTCAGATTTGTGAAATGATCAATAGCTACTGCTATTTCCATAGCAAAATAAAATTTTAAAGTAATTTACCACACAAACAAAATTACTAGACTAAGAACCAGGAGATGCTTTTAACAGTTTTTAGCATTTAGGATTCCTTAGCCCACTCCATTCAAGGATGAACTAGACACAAAGTTAAATGTTTTTTAGCTAAATTAAGATTGTGTTATAGGGTATGAGGTTTTTTTTCCCCCCCCCCGTTCTCTGTTTCCACTATTAGAAACTCAAGAATTGCATGGCAAATAAAGTTCATTAGGACCCTGCATTGCTTTCTGTGGTGCTGCTTCCTAGATAGTCAGCTCCTAGCCAATAGTGTTGCATGGGGTGACTCTAGTCTGTACACCGGACTTTGCACTTGCTCTTGTTGACTATCATGAGGCTCTAGTCAGCCTATTTATTTAGCCTGTGCAGGCTGCTCTAAAGAACACTCTGGTCCTCCAGCATACAAGCCGCTGCCCCCAGTTTGCTATCATCTGCACATGAGCTGAGATTGCACTCTGTTCCATCATACACGTTGTTAACTAAAATATTAACTACCTGTTTTGGTCCCCCTACCATCCATGATGGGCTCCATTAATTACTGTCCATAAGTTGGGCTTTGCACCACAGAATACAACTATTTGAGGCTGGCAGTCCAGTCAATTTCCCACTCACCTTATGGTCTACTTGTCCAGCTCATACCTCAACAAATTTTGAGAATAATACTGTGGGAAACTGTCAGTGGCCTTGCTAAAATAAAGGCATGTAATACGCACTGCCCTCCCCTTATTCATGGTGCCAGTCACCTTGTGAGAGAAAGCAGTGAAGTTGATCAGCCCTTAGTAAACCCATGCTGGCTGCTCCCAATCACCTTCTTTCACAGGTTTAGAAATAGCTTCTGAAGGGATTTGCTCCACAGCCTTCCTAGGAACTGAGATAAGGTTGATTGGCCTCTAGTTCCCTGGATCTTTTTTCTTGCCTTTCTTGAAGATCAGTCTGCCCTTTTCCAGTCACCAGTAACTTCCCCCTGTTGTCATGACCTTTCAAAGATAATGAGAGTGACCTCAAAATGACACCAGGCAGCATGTTCAACCCCCTTGGATGGATTTCGTCTATTCCCCGGGATTTGTACATGTTCAGTTGAGTTAAGCTGTGATATGGTTGGATAGCATCTGCACTTCTTCACCAAAAGGACTTCAAGCACCAGGCAATGCGACATGCATGGATTTAGTGGAGGTTAAATGTGGAGGAGAAAGGAAGCTGACATCTCACTTTCCTCTTTGGTTCCTTCAGAAGTACTGCTATCTAATCCAATTACAATACTGATTGCATCAATGCCCTCTTCTCACAAAGCACAGCCAAGTCAGTTAGGAGAGCTACTGAAATTTGTAAATAGGCATTACTAAAAAATCTTTTTTCAATGGAAATCAACGTATGCGGACACGCTAAATACCAGACATTTAACTAGATCCTTTAAACACAATCTATAACTACACTAAAATGTCAGTTTTAAAATTACACACTGAGGGAAGTTATATATTACAGATCTGAGGGAAGTTATATTCAAAGATTTGGGACCCTTAGCTCAGCTTTCAAGAAACTCCAGATGCAAACATATTTACTGACAAGAACTGATAACTCTGTTGTTACTTCTGTTTACAATTATGCATTTGGCTTTTTTTTTGTATTTTCCTATGAGGCTACAGTAAAGAGTCTAAAACTCCACAGAACTAAGACTCTTTTCACTTTTATACATTTTTTTCCATTGCTTGGCCTGTTTATTCAGTTCTGATGTGTGATTTTGTCTTTAGAGAAATAACACTAGGAAGTATAATTAATGACACCACTACACTTTGATATGTCATACAAGTTAAAAATAATTTAGAAAAATACTACACCATTTGGCTAAATATAGGTTCCAAATGATATTTTTAGTGTTACGTATCATTAGTGGGCTTTCCTTTGGAATCTGGCTTGAATCTGGCTATTTAACCAAGAATTAGATAGAGACAAGCCATGAAGATAGTTTCTGTTTAAAAATTAAAAACATTTCAGATGGCATTAAGAACAGAGATCGCATGGTGGAAGGCCAGAAAGCAGAGTGCATTCTGCATGAGCTGTGAAACTGGGGTGTTGGTGACAGCCACAACTCCTAATAGATGTGTTTGTGTTTATTTTATCAGCTATTGACTAAAACAACTTACTTCCAAGGGCAAGATATCTTTCAGATAACTAGAAAACAAGATTTCAGCGCTTTAGATAAGCGTCATTGCTGAAGGAGGTAGAAAAGAGGCTTTATGTATCTGATGATGCCACAGACTGAGAATGGCATGCAACTTATTAACACAGCAGCTGAAGAAGCACGATCATATCAAGAGATTGTTGATACACTCTCATTGAAAAGATTGATCTTCCAATATATTACTTAGGGGAGAGTTTTCCCTCTCCTTTTAAAAGAAGAGGATTGATCTAATGAAATTTTCATCATATACTTTTTTGCTTTTCTACAACACTGCAACTTTATAAAAAATTTGATGAAAAAAAGGATCATATTACTTGCAGTACACAATACAGAAAAACTGGATTCTGATATGACATTTATAAGCAATTACAAGAGCTAGTCAGAGCATCAATGTATGAGAAATGTTATGGGGACCTTTTAATCCATAGGCTACGTTTATTTCCTGGCACTAGTCAGAACACAGCAATCACTGTCACAAGCCCACAATCACAAGATCACGGCCTGAGACAAACCACATCATGAAGGTTTATCTGAAAAGAAAACAAAACACATTGTATGTGTCTAGTTTGGACATGTGATAATGCTACTAATGGTGAGAGATGTAAAGAAAATGTTCTAATTGTTGTTTACTTTTCAAGAGTTAGCACATATGAGGAAGCTTTTATTCTTCTCCTCCCTCCTCCAAAAAAAGGAAAAAGAAAACTTCTACTTAGCTGCCATGGAAGGCAAGAAAAAAAAAATAAGAATGGCTAAGTGTCTGAGTATGGATATATTAAAAAAATGTGATGGAAACTCCTAGTCAATAATTTCAAAAGCTGTCAAAAAGACTGGGATTTTAAAATTCTACATAATCAACCTCAGAAACAGAAAAACACTTTGTCTCAGGGCAACATATTTATTCCCTTTGATGAAGAGAGTAGTGATGGATTTCTTCTTAGCTTTGTTGCAACTTACAAAGTTACTTTCTTTTTGAAAAAGTACGACTAGATTGCCGTGATTGAAACTAAACTAAAAAAACGAAGTTTTGAAAAATACAGTTCTTACTTTCTGTACCATGTAACCATCAATACTGGTACTTATCTTGGTGAGAATAAGACATATGTCCATACATTGATTCTGTGTAGGAAAACAATTTATTCAATGGCCACTGTTCTGAGTAAAGAATTGTTTTAAAACTGATCATATTAAAATGGTTCCGCATTCTGGCAAGTTCAGCCATTTTGCATTTGGCTCACATCATATTCTCATCAAGAAAACAACAATGCTTATGGCTACATAGTACAGAAATTAAGAGCTGTGCCAAGCAAATGTGTTGTCAGATTTTGTCCACCAGAGGTAAAGTGAGCTCTGCTTGTAGATCAGTGCTACATGGAGAGACTGCTGATGAAAGGTTGCCTTAAGATCAGCCTTCTGGAGCACATAGGCTGGAATTCTCCAAAGTCCACATGAAAGACATGAAAATCTCACTAAATACCAGGCTTATACTTTCTGAGACATCTGTTGGCCAGACTTTTCATCTCATCTGGGATAGCCTGTTTGACGTTGCACAATACAACAGACACAAAACACTACTGCTATCAATTGCCTCTGCATGCCTTTGGCAACATACGGGAGCTGATAGGAATACCAGAAGATACCAGTAACTGTTCAGGTGAAATGATTACTGTTCATCCTATGGTGAGCAAGATAAAGGCCCTTCCTCCAGCTCAATCACATGCAATACATTTTTCATGTGATATTGTGTAAAACTTATACTAAAAATATGCCACTGCTCCATGTGCATAAATGAAGTAAACAGAAGATCTCTGGCAAAGACTAGAGTTTTCCCAATGCTGTTTCACAGCCTCACTTTCCACAGAGCACCAGGTACACTGAGTTTAGAATGAAGATATTAAACAGTAATTTAATGAAGACTGGTGCCTAATGACTTATTGCATTGTTATATTTGCAAATGGTTTAAACAGGTGCTTGCACACTAGTGATTTTGTAGAACGGTAGATAACACTGAATAAAGTAATTATGATTGAAATCTACATAATACTGGTATAAAAACCAAAACAAACAATGACTACACCACCAAACAGTGGACCATTCCAAAAACTTTTGGACAAGATTTAGTATATTTGTTTTGGTTTGCAATAAGGTAAGTTTTTTCTGCCTTCTCTCTCATTTCATTCACACTATCCAACAGTGAAATCTGCAGTACAAGATGGTGTCCAGATACTTTTCTCTTCCTTCACACCCTAGCATATGGGATCTCTTAGCCCAGCAATATGTACTCCTCCCTACACACTTGTTTGAGGCCCAGCAGATAGCCACCGATATCATGTGTCATTATTTGGCTCTGCTTCAGCACTTCACTACAGAACACTGAGGCCAGAAAGGAATGAATAGAAGTATAAACTGTTCCAAGCTTCTGCTGTGTGTTTCTGCAGAAGTAAAAAGTCCATGTGATTTCGTATGGCCTAAATGCAGAGAACAGAACAGCTAAAGACACATTGAACCAGGCAGCCTAATACTGAGGATGGCTAGCCTGGGCTCGGCAGAACAGAGTTGTGATGGGTTGGCCCTTGGCTGGGGGCCAAACCACACACACCCGCTCACACAGTCCCTGCCCCCACCCAATGATAGGGGAGAGAATTCAAGAGGTAAATGGCAAAGAGGACTCGTGGGTTGAGATAAGGACAATTTAATTACTAAGCTACAATAATATTAGAAATAATACTATATACAAAGATGCAATGTGATACACAGTGATACTGCCCCTCCCCACCTGATGACCAAAGGCCTAGCCCACTCCCAGCCAGTGGCCCCGAAGGAGGGAGAG
>WKFP01014122.1:388870-438445 GCA_011057875.1 Pterocles orientalis | reverse complement strand
ATACTGGGTATGACGTGCATGGGATGGAATAATTGGTCAGTCTGCTTCTCAATCTTGATTTAAAAGCAAATCCCAAGCTAGAAGCCGGGCTCTCTCTCTGTCTATTGAGAGGAGAGAGGCTGAATGCATCTCGTCCTTGAGAACAAATAGCAACATCCTAGCAATAACTATAAACGTTCTTCTCTGTTCTTCTCTTATCAATTCTCTCCTGAGCAGGAATCCAAAACATAGCTTTCTGCTAGCTATTTATGAAGAGAAGGGAAAAGGAAAAAAAAATTAATTCTGCTCTGCTTAACCCACGACAAGAGTGTAAGGCAATAATCATGGAAATTTTAACAGAATGCTAATATAAGTTTGCAGTAAGTCTTCCCTGGTGTCTGCAATAGGTTTAACCTTGGCTGGGTGCCAACTCCACACAGCTGCTCTCTCACCCTCCCCCCTCCTGGGGATGGGTGAGAGAATTAAAGGGGTAAAGGGAAAAAAGACTCATGGGTTGAGAGAAGAACAGTTTAATAACTAAACTACAATAATATTTGAAATAATAATATATACAAATAAACAAATGAGTGATACACATGATACTGCTCACCACCTGATGACCAAGGCTCATCCCATTCCCAGCTAATGATCCCAGAGCAGGGAAAGACCCGAAATGGCATTCCCGGAATGGAGATATGAGCCTGAGCGTCCCAGACCAAGAGCTGACCAAGGGAGGGAGACAACCCCGGGAGAGGAACCACACAGAGCGCAACGACCCAGAGCAAGAGAGCTGACTCGGAGCAAAAAGGGACAAGCTTCCAGAGGGCCCTCGCCTATATACTGGGCATGACGTGCATGAGATGGAATAGACTATTGGCCAGTTTGGGTCTCAGTCCTAAACCTAAGATCAAACCCTAAGCCAGTAATTGGGGCTGTGCTCTCTCCCAGCTTCTCCTGTACCTGCAGACACTGGCACAGCAGAGAAGCTGAAAAGACCTTGAATGTCACCAACTATAAACATCACTGTTCTCAGCTTTCTTCTTGGCACAAATTCATAACACAGACTCTCACTAGCTACTACGAAGAAAGTTAACTCTGTCCTGGCTGAACCCAAGAGAGTGTCACATACAGTTAATAACATGATAGGGCTGCATCATATATCACTATTTCACACTCAAGTTCCCCATTATAGTTAAGCCACACATTTCCCACAATCAAACTCTTAAGCATAAACAAGGCATGTGCTTGGAAAAAAAAAAGAAAAAAAGAAGAAAAACATGACAAATATTGCATTCTAGTTACAGCCATCAATCTTGAACACTGAAATGCTCACTCACTGAACAAAGCATATCTTTTATAGGGATATACGTTGTAAATTTATCACACACATTGCTCTGTAGAAAACAGATGTTCCTATATTTTTCATCACAAGACGCTAAGGGCTTGAGTAACTTATCAGTCCCCAGTTCAGCCTTTGAGCTTGCTGTTCCAATTAAAATGTCAGCTCATGGATCTCCTGTCATTATCTGAACCTAAACACTTTATCTGAGAATTGCTTCCTAAACCTATGTTTTATTTCTCTCCTAATAGACTCAGTAACAACAAAAAAAAAAAACAGAGGCTGATATAGTGCAAGCCTCTTTGAAACAAGCTGGTGTTTCTCCCCTGCCTTTCCCACTCCTTCCTTTTCTCCCTGGCCTCAGGAGCACCTGCCCAAATGTAACTGCCTTGCTGACAGACAGATGGAACAAACCTTTCCATGTAGTTTCCAGTTAGGAATTAAAAAAAAAATCAAAAATCACAGGATTATTTGGGCCGAACAAAGTGAAACAAGAACGGTTCAGTTGAATTACAGTGTATAAGACTCTGGCCTACTGGCTGAATAATTCAAACCAGGATATTTTCCTTCTTTAGTATATGAACACATACTTCCTTCCTATGTGAAGAAAAAAATCTTTCAACTTTCTGCTTTTTATTATTTTAGAAAGAAGCCAGAGATCAGAGAACATCAACTAATGAGACTGTTCTTTTTTGTATATATATTTCAAATTAAAAGGAAAAAAATCCTAAAATTTAAGCCAGATCTCTATGTTTAGACACACCCATTTCCTGTCTACCAAATGATTCCTGGGACTCCTGCCTCAAACATTTTGCTCTTACAATATGAGAGTAATTCTGAAAATGTACCTTAAAACAGTTGTTGAAAGGGATAAGAAAAAAAAAATTATCCAAATCATCAGGTCATTGGTAATAATTTCATACAAAGCCCAACTATTTTATAAGGGGAGAGGATGGCAAAAGAAGGCTGATACTCAGATGATCGAAGACTGATCAACTGTAAACTACACTGGTCCAATTAACAACATATTCGTTTTCATAACTCTATATGAGCCATACAAACTTGTGATCATAAATAGTATCTAAACCTGCCAGAAGGAGGGCTATCACATCAATCTCCTTTGCAAAATTACAGTGGAATACTGACAAATGGCTCTTGCAAAGATGTAGCAGCTGAATAAGCACATTCGGAGACAAAGGTTCATGAAAAAAAACCTTAGTCATAACCTCTTGCGTCTCAAATGGCCACGCTGCTATCAGTTTTCTTTGTTTTACCTGAAACCAATAAAAAAAATAAAAAGAAGCCAAAAAATGTGAACAGTTAGAGAAAGCAGTGCTCCAGACAAATACCTAGGTAAGTCATCAACAGCTGCTTTAAAATGCACACCGAGTTTAGAACATCCTATGTAGACTGTGTCTTTTGAGGTTATAAAAGATCAAATTAATTTAAAGGTTCTTCTCCTTGCTTACTGAAGGACAATATCGGTCCTGTAGACATTTTTATTTTTACTTAATTATTGCTAAATTCAGTTTTGAATGCAATGTTACTCCTCAAATTCCTTTCCAGCCTGCTTTTATTTCTTAGAATGGAAACTTCGAGCCAATTTCAGTCCTTTGAAACTGAAAGGACATTATTAACTCTATATAACTTGTGAAAATTACTAGTAATTGTACATCACAGACCTAAGTGTCGTTTCTTTCTGATTTAACTGTACTTCTCTTCAAAATTTACTACTATATTAAGACCTGTGCTCTTTTTAGCACTCTACCTATAAGATAAAAGAAATGCTAATGAGCCTGCTTCACCTCTGGTTTTGGGGCTGTGTTATTTTTACTGAAATACTGCAACACTGAATCTCAGCTATATTTTTTCAGATATATTATTGTTCTCATTCTGTAATGAAAATTAACAAAATATACACTCAAATATTGTTGACAGTATAATCTGTTACTAAAATACTAAAAAGCTAAACAGTTTAGAACAAAAATAGCTGTTTCCTCATTCTAATTTGATTGTCCTTTAACTGTAGAAATATATGGATTTCTATGGTGGGTGTGACATTAATAGCACAGTAGAGCATCTCAAAGAGCAGGGAGCATTTAATCCATGACAAATACATTTAAATGAGCTATATATACCAAATACTTATTTTTTTCTTGACATCCAACATTTCAATTCTAGTCCTAGTAGTCCTTCAAATTAATTTTATTTCCATCAATTCTAGTCCTAGCAGTTCTTTAAATTAATTTTATTTCCAACACCTACACAATTGCTGAAGAGGAATAAATTTATTTTTTACATGAAGTTTTTATGCTAATGACTGCGCTTACTTCAGAAAATGTGAAATCATCCACATTTATTTCTTCGTAGTCATCCTCCACTTCATCACTTTTAACAGCTGCAAGAGCACTGGCCAGTTTCTTTCGCAAAAGAAAACCCTTCCAAAATGCCTAAACGAAAAATTTAAAGCATGTTATACAAAGCCATAGATCAAACCCAAATCCAGATTCTCTATGTTATCCCATTAGGAAGATAAAACATCTTGGGCCTTGGTTTAATAGCTCAATGATCTGTTTTTTGAACTTTATGTGACATTTAAAACTACAAGACAAATTAAATGCCAGCATATGTCTAAAGCTTAGAGTACTCAAGAGGCTCTCCACAAGTAAGCAGAAAGGAATCTTGCAACTCCCTCAACTACAAACTTGGGTCAACTAATTAATTATTTGACAATTCCTTCAGGGACTATTATAAACTGAAAGGAAAGGCTACATAAGAAAAAGCTGAGTGTCAACTTTCAAATTACAGAGAATAAAAATACACTGTACTGAATGTCTTATAGTTTACAAGTAGCAATTCTAGGAGACATCTCATGCTGTTGACCTAGGTCAGTTACTCTTTCTTAACTGTCTAAGATCTTTATTTTTAAAAAATGTTACCAGTAGGCATAACCATCTCTAAGAAAAAGGAGCACATTAGGAATTAAGTGCTGGAAGGAGAGGAAAAGTGTTAGGAACACATGCCAAGCCGTAGAATGAGATCCAGGAAAACACTTCAGAGATTAAAATTACATAGATGTAATTAAGAAAACTAAACTCAGGACAGCAATGTTCCCTCAAGTCATGTCTTTGACATCATCAGAGTTCAAGATGCCCTAAGCATTTAAAACACCATGCAAAAAATTTCCACTGTCCTGAAAGATGTAGTGTTGTCCCCATTTTACAGCTTTGCAATGAAGGCATTAAAATAGGAAGGGGAAATCTCATATTCTGGGTTATGTTTAGCTTATTAATTTTTGGGAAATGATTGTCTAACTGCATAAAGTATTGAAAATGTTACTGGTTTTACACACACAATTCGCGATGATTACAAAAATGATTAAATGTATTAGAACTGCTTTCTTATAATTTCATTGTTGCTATTTTACTACAGAGCTTCACAACCATCCAGATAAAATATCCTGATAGTACTGAATGATCAAGTGGCAGAGATATTTCATTATATAATGCTTCATACTTAATTTTTTATAGCATTTTTTTATAAAAACCTGAACCCCCGAAACTTGGCAGGTAAATACTATATCTGGTTAGCAAATGAAACAGAGCCAAGGTATGGACTTCAATTCTTGCACACAGTAATCCATCCTGTTTAACTGTTAGCTCTGTATCTACCACAGGACAGCATAGGCCATGCTCTGTTCCCAATGGTATGGATGGTATGGATGAAGCAATCCTCGTTTAGAAGATGAGGAGAGAAGGAAAGAGATGGATAGGTAGGATAGAAGAGATGGGAAGAGAAGTTAGTTGTGTAGATATCAGACATGATGCAACAGTTATGCAGAATTAAATCAAGAAAAACTAATTCAGGGAAATGCCTGGAGAAAATGGAAAATATTTTTATGCTTCTATAAAACTTTTTGTAAAGAAGGCTCTCTTCCAGAAACATCTGATTAAATAAAACAAAAACTGTTTAATTATTAAACTATTAATAAAGTCACAAACAAAAATAGAGAGATGACAAGTATACAAAACTAGTAAGAGTTTTTTCTTATTTAATTTGAAAAATAAGTAAAGAGAATACCATAAACCAACCTGGATTAGTGTGACAGCTTCATGCTTCCGTCTCAAAGATTCTATAAACTGATGATTCTCTGTTTTGCTGCAGTCAGTTTTCCTCCTGGCATGGTACTTTCGCCAAAGGGACTGGATTGTTGATGCTGCCATATGTAGCCTCAGAGAGAAATAAATACCTTTATGAATGACATAGCCTCACCAGTACAACCGGATTATCGTAGCTGCAAAACTATAACCATAAAACATAGCAGTATACATTGAGACAAATGGAAGGCTCTGCCATTAAACTGTAAAGAAATTACAATCTCAATGTGACATATATGTTCAGAAACACTGGAGGATATTCACATCCCGTATCTTTGGAAATCTAATTATCTTAGAGGACTAATCTCTGCTGGGCTCTGTTCCCACTATATTCACTGGAGAGGAAGAGTCTCCTGAAAGGAAAGACTGGGAGCATAAGTGGTTTAATAATGACTGAATAAATTATTGGAGGGTTCCACTTATCTCCACTGTCCATATATAGATATATATATATGTGTATATATATATATATATATGTATATCAAAACCACTGAAAAGTGTTAAATGCTGAAAACTGCATGAGACAAATATCTCCAACGGAGCAGACAGAAAAAACTGAGGAAGTGCAATTTCAACTTTTGCCTAATTTTATGCTTCAGTTTAACACTACTGACCACGGGTTATATGTGTACATTTTCTAATTTGCTTATTGTTTAACATGCACTGATTCTAGACTTAGATTTGTTCAGCGATTGAGCTTTCTAAATATATGTTCAATTAATTTATACTGATGGAGAAAAGGTTTAATAGCACCTCTGTATTATGACTTTACTATCTTGGAATCTTTTTCTCCACAAAAATCTCATTTCAATTGGACAGTGGCTTTATGAAAAGACATCTAAATTTCACCCAAACTTTACATATTTTCTTTCCTTAAGCCATACATCTCTTTTAAAGAGAGTACAGCAAAAAAATCACACTTAAGAGGTTAAGCCAGAAATTTTTTTTTCCTAAAAAATGTTTATGAAGTCTACCACCCCCAAAACATCGTCTATTTATAAGCCTGGCATCTATAAAAAGGAGTAGCTGAGTTGAAAAACAAACAAACAAAACCCCCTCTAATGGTTTGTATCCTGCGTTGAAGACAACTGTCCGACAACAGACTTACAGAATGCTTTTAAAACATTGATTAAAAACTCTACATGAACTATGCTAAAAAGATTTTTCTGAAGCATTCATCTTCCATAATAGACTACTGTACTCTTACTTTTAGCTTCCTGAGAAGCAATGATGAGTTCTATGGCCTTCCTGAACAATAAATTTTATGACATATTATTAGTGTCGTAAGTATCTAATAAGCACTACTGCCCATTTACCTAAGTCTAAACAGCATGAAGAAGCACACCTTCTATGCTTGCTCTTCATAGTGTTTTCAAGAGATGTATTTTTGAAACTGAATTCTTATAAAATTGTAACTGATTTTTTGTACCTTTAGGGCAAACATTTCAGTTTCTGTTTTCCCTGACTGTACATCCAGAACCATACTAACCAGCAGCAAATGCATTCCAAAGAGGTAATAAAACAGTCTGTTTCAAGTGGAAGAATATTTGGGGGCACAGAACGAGTTGAACTGGCTTCTCACTCCTGCCTCTACTTTTAAGAAGCAGGTGGAGGCATATTGGAAGAGTACCAAGGGGAGGGCAGGCTGTTAGTCCTTCAGTCATCACAACAGAGGAGACTGACCTAAGGTCAAGGGAGTAGGATGGCAGATTTAAGCAACTTTTCCCTCTTACCTTCTAAATGATACTGACTGTAATCTCTACACAGATGAATGTCTACTGAACAGTCTAGCAAAAAAAGCCTTACACTAGTTTGTAGTTTAAACTGCCCCAAAATTCCCCAAAACCATCCAGCATTTTCATCCCTAATATCGTATGTGCCATTGGCGTCATAAATTTATTGCAAAAAAAAAAAAAAGAAGGAAGAAGTTGAGACAAAGAGAAAGCTTTCAAATTCTCTTACTATAGAGCATTTTTAAACTATTTTAGGTACATATATATCTATATTTTAATACATCAATTGATGTAAGACCAGAAAGAACTGTTGTTAATATGGAAGTCCAGCGTGCATCACCTTAAAATAATTCTTTACTGTCTAATAATCTTAAAAATCTTACAAGTTATGTGCCTCTGTTTTAAAGAAGAAATCCTCACTTTATTGTCCATTTGTATAATCTATTTGAAAGCAATCTGACATCTGTTTTACCTTTCTGTATCACTCTCAAAATGCTGAAGATCTCTTCCTTTATTACTTGCTACTACCCCTGACTGTTGCAATGTGAGTTGGGCTGACAAGTTATTGTTGCCTTTGCTCTCCTCACTGTAATTAATACAAGATTCAGTGCTCTTCTGCTTCACTCTCTGATCTTCTTTATGTTCCTTTTGGTGCACAGGTACAGAGGAGTTAATTAATGTGGCCTGAATATGGCCAGTAGTAATCCATCTTTTGGAAGGATCCAACAAGACCTGTTTATTTTCTGTCACACCCATGATAAAGAGGTTATTTTCCTGTAGGCAGCCACTGGATGTTTTCTTTAAATGATTTTGAAGAGCTTCTGGTCCATCTCTGTCAGTAATGTTTAGTTCACCATACTCATGTGCATATCGATGTTTAATACTAAGTTTCATCAACTGATTAAAATACCAGCATTGTCCCTGTGCAGAATCAACGGAAGAAGCTATTCTGAAAAAAAGACAAAATTTTTTTAAATGTATTTCAGACTGTATGAATACTTTTTTACAAAAATATATTCCCTCTATTATTTTCTAAACTACCCTGTATTTTCAAGTATCCCTACATGTTTCCACATTCTTACAATGAATAGTAATTACTCTGACTGAAAACCAGTTTCAGTATTTATAAATCTTAAATGCATTTTTCTTTTTTTGGCAGTATTTAAAATCTGTATAGTATATTGATCATTTTACTCTGACTTTTTAAAAAAAAGTTTTCAGTCTGTTTGAAACAGGCACCAGGGCATGCATTTCACTATTAATTTTCTGTGTGGTTAGAGGCATATGAAGCTGAAAATTTTAGAGGATTTGAGGCAACCTTGTAACAAATCCTGTAATAGCTTTAATAATCCAATTTTATCTGGAAACTACGAAAGCTAATATAAAAATAACAGTAATTTTAAAATTTAGATTAGAGCTACAGCAACAAAATCCACACTTAGATTCAAACCAACAAACCACAATATCTAGAGAGAATTTAGGAAAATAGAAACTTTTAAGTATAGATATTTTTATCAATATAAATGATAGTGCTAGACTGAAGCAACATGAATCTATGAAGTCTGGCTCTCATTAGTTCTTTGTGTTACACCATCTAAACGACAAGGAGGAGTAAGAGCAAATATGAACTAATTGCTACAGATTCAGAAGCCTGTCTGTATTTGGACAGTGTTTGTCCATTGTATTAGGTAGCAGGTACTTTCAGAGTCATGAAAACATTTTCTTTTGATAGCACAGATAGATGCAGAGATCTGTAATCTGGTGCTATTTTCAAAGGAGAACAAAGTCAATTCTAGGTCAGCAATCCAAGAGAAAAAGTACAAATAAGACCAAAAGTAAAAAAGATTACAACTCTTCCTCTGCCAGTGCAACTTCAGCGCTATTGGACAAAGTATGAATAGCGAAATTGGAAGCCAAATCCACATAGACTAATTACACAACTCACTGTGCATTAGCTGTACATTTGATTGTCCATTACTCAATGTTACTCTTACTCCCATTAATTCCACAGATGTGACAATTCCTAAAAATATTTAAACCTATGCATATATTTGCTTATATCTAATAAATTCTAGTTGTCTCCTGCTACACAGTAAGAATAGTAATTTCTTCACCATGAAATAGTTAAAACATTAGTTAAATACTTTAGTTAAATACTTTAAAGTAATTAAAGTATTTAAGAGATAAATTTGGTACAAGACCATTACCAAAGTTCTACAAAACATACTATGGTGAGAAGGCAAAAAAAGAAAAAAAAAATCTGGTTTGTTTTAGTTTTGTTTGTTTGTTTGTTTGTTTGTGGATTAAAATATTGTGGAAAAACCCAGAATGTTTTATATATTGAGCAAAATAAACTTCTGTATCCTGAGTATACTCATTCATTCTCAAAAAAAAACAGAAACAAAGAAAACCAAACCACCGTAACAGTGAACAGAATAGGATACTTGTGCATCCTCTCCTTTTACAGGTGCAGGGGCATGTCAAGCGGCTGTTTCACCGTTCCAGTGGCTATGAATGTGGCAAGCAGAAATGGTAGGGGAGGCTGAAGTCAATTAAGCATTCAGGCAGGCAGCAACTGTGTGGTCACCAGGGTCCATGTGCTACTTTTTTTCACAGAAGATGCTTTTAAGCAGCTTTTCCAAGCAGTGGTTTCAAAATACAGTCTTGTCGCTGTGGGCATCCACCCTATCTCCCAGCTGACACATTCCCTGGCAATCCACAAGTGTACTCCTATTTTGTAGGATTCTTAGGCTGCCCTCTGTGTATTGGTGGCTTTCCTTTTAGGTAGTCAGATCAGCTTAAGTTTTAAGCTGCAGTGACATCTGAAGAGAATTATGAACAATGAAGTGTCTTGGTAACTCCATTTGGGTTTCTCCTGGGAAAGTGAAGCTCTGAAGCACAGACAACAAATATTAAGACGGGGCCTAAGTGCTAGGTGGCAGTCAGCTTAGCTTGGTGGTACACTTAGGTAAACAGGGATTTCAGGCAGCTCTGGAGAAAAAAATAACTTAGGGTAGAGCTATCCTATCAATGCACTGCAGCTTTCTCAGTGTCTCAAAAGGACTGCATTTTGATGCCAGAGCCTTGCACCTGAAGACCCTTTATTCAAACTACAGAAAGGAAGCTGATATAATGGAAAACATGCAGGACTGATTTACTTCTTTAATAGAAAAAACCCACATACTAGGAAAGAGACAAGCAAAGTAAGAAATATTGCAGTATAAAGACTTCTGATACCACAATATTTCATTTTCAGTTAATGTAAATTGGTTGTTTGCCTTTCAGACCTTTTCTGGCATTATAGGTCAAGGGGTCTGGTCACAGTAACTATTCTGGAATTTCTTCTTGGTTAAGACACAATCAAGGTTTTAAGCACAAATTGGCATCTAGACAAAACAAGAAATGGGATTATCCTGATGGAAGCACCACTATCCACACTGCCTGAATCCTTATTATGTAATGTAATGTAGATGAATATGGTGGTCACACTACAGCAAAATTTTTATGGCTTCCATCTTTGACCAGGACACTCTCACATGTTCAGTGGCTACCCACAGCTTTGTTTTATATAAATTTTAGCATACCCACATAGGATGCATTGCTTTTGCAGTGAGAGAAAGGGATAATAAACCAGCAGAGGAAGACATGGCTCTTCCATAGCAAGGTACAAATGTACCAGAATAGTGGCCCTGCTAGTACCTAAAGACGAAGATATTACTTTCACAAACAAATGCTATGAGCAGAAAGCGACCTGTAGCTTTCTCACCAAAAATATCTCTCAACTTGTGCTAGGATTTTCCAGGGACTTTGAGGAAAAATAAAAACATTAGAATCAGATTATAATCTATTTGGAAATTCCAGTCAGGCATTTATTAATTACCGCTACAACTTCAGTCCTAACATCAATCCACCAAGAATATCCATCACTGTTGTCTTGGTAAATTTAGACCAAACCCTGCAGTTTCACATGCGGTGTTTAGGGAGGGAAGAGTAGAGGTGGGGAGGAGGAAACCCCACTGACACCTACAACATCTAAGGACCTGTGCACAGGCTGACACAAGAGATATGGAGAAGGACAAATTACTCATTCTTAAAGACCTTTCAGTGGAGTTTCAATCAGCCAAAATGTTGCTACTTAGAAAGTTTAAGGTGGCAGCGGAAGCTTGCTTACAGAGCCGACAAATTTTGTATAGAATTTCCTACTCCAACTGCATCTGCAGTGAATGCCAGGTTACTCAGTTTCATTTCGTTAGAATGAGACCTCCTGGAGGAAAAAAGGACAGCAGACAAACAAGCTAGTTCTAACCAGCAATGGCAGTTTTCTCCTGGCCAGTGCAGCTAAATCATAAATACTATTCTACTCCTAACTGTATGCTAATTAAAATTTTGCTTAATGTCAGGTTTTTCACTTTGCAGCTCTACTTTGATTTTCATAAGATAATTAATGGAAAGGTTAACTTCTCCCTCACACCCTCCCCAAATACAAATTATGATTCAATTCTGTTTATAAGAGGAATGTGTGAATTCTGATACATGGGATATGCAAATAGTACATTTCAATTTCAACAGAGCTTTTGTTTGTAATAGTGAGGTAAAATATAATTTGTCTCAGGGGAAACTTCTGTAAGCATCATTACTGATGTTCAACTGCAAGCTACATGGAAGAGGTCACTGTTTATATATACACTCTCCTGCAAAACTATTCATGCAATTCCTGTCATTTTCACTGTATTATATATACAGTATTTATAAACTTCAAGTTTTCACTAGCCAGACACGTGCATATTTGGTGACTGAAAGCAAATTACTGCAGCCAAGATTTTGTATTAAATTTTATATGATTACTCACTACAAGACATGTAAAGATTAGGTGATGTATAGCATTTATTAGAATTGTGAAATGTATTTTTAAAAGATGTTTAATTCTTAAGCATGGCAAGAACAGTGAATTTTCAGGCAGAAAAAACACAGACAATTTAATTGGGCAGGAGTGGTGTATGAAACATGGATTAGGGAAGCAAGCAGTGATTACTTTTGGCAGTGTACATACTTGAGGTTGCACCTAAAGGGGCTCATAATTTAGCAAGATGTGAAGCAGACGAAAGTTTGCTCTATTGTTGGCCTGTTCTTTCGCAACGTCATATTAATTCAGTCAAAGTACTGCAGTACATACATATAATAGCTGTGCTGTTAAGGCTTATATACAAACAAGTTGTTTAGAGTTCCTCTTATGAACCACAGCTCTCAATGGTTTTCAAATCATCCATAAATTGTACTTTTAGTCAAAATAAAACAGTGGGCTTTAACACATAAGAAATTCATTTTAAGATTAAATTTGACACAAGATGTTTCAACCATGTCAAAGTTACTGATTTAAAAGATTGTGAATGAATTCTCAAAACCTAAAAAAAACCCCAAAACACACCCCTTCCTCTCCCCCTGCTCCAACCCATACACTCAGGAAAAAAAAGACATTTATATAATTTCTTCTTCTCACTACTGTGCTTCTGAAACATCTGCAAGATCTTTCAAACAAAACTTACACTGAATCATAGAAAAATTCTCAATTCAAGGAATTTCATGAGGTCTCTCGTCCAACCTTCTGCTTCAAAGCTTGGTTAGCTCTGAGATCAGACCAGGTTGTTCAGGGCTTTATCCAATCAGGTCTTGAAAAACTCCAAGAACAGGGACTGCACAACCTCTCTGGGCAACCTGTTGCAATGCAACACTGTCCTGATGTGGAAGAAGTTTTTCTTATGTGCAGTGTACTGCATCTGGCTGGGATGAAGTTAATTATCTTTATAGCTGCCCATATGATGCTGTGGTTTAGATTTCTGACTGAAACTGTATTGATAAAATACTAATGTTTTAGCTGTTGCTGAACAGTGCTTGGACAGAGTCAAGGCCTTTTTTGTCCCACTCAGCAAGTCAGCTGCGGGTAGGCACGAGACTGAGAGGGGACACAGCCAGGACAGCTAACCAGAATTGACCAAAATTATATTCCATGCCCTATAACATCATACTCAGAAATAAAACTTGAGGGGGAGTCTTTCCAAGGTAGCCATTGCTCAGAGAACGATTGGGCATCAGCATGCTGGTGGGAGGCGGTGAGTGATTGCTTTGCATTGCTCGGTTGTTTTCTTTTTGTTCTCCCAACCTTTTCCTCACTTAAACTGTCTTTGTCTTCATACACGGGTTTTTCTTGCTTCTAGTCTTTTCATTCTCTCCTTCATTCTGCTGGCAGAGGAAGGAGAGAGCAAGCAGCTGGTGGGGGCTTAGTTACTGGCTAAGATCAACACACCACACCAGTCTGAACCTCTTATGTTTCATCTTAGGTCCTTGTCACTCATCCTCCTGCCATGCACCACAGGAAAGAGCCTGGTTCTGCCTTCTTGAGCATGTGCTTGAACCCCTTGACCATCTCAGGGGCCAAGCACCAAACTTGTTCCAGTTTACCAAAATCTTTCATGTACTGGTGACCAAAAATACTGAGCACAGTATTCTAGAAGACAGCTAATAAGGGCCGAAGAGAGGAAAATAACAGCTTCCCTCAACTTACTGGCTATGTGCCTGTAGATACAGCCCAGGATTTCTTTGGTTCCAGGGCACACTGCTGGTTCACATTCAGCTTCTCATCTACCCATAACCAAAGCTCTTTTTCAGCACAGATGTTTCTCAGCCAGCCAGTCCCAGTCCGTATTGTTGCAAGGGGTCACTCCTTCCCAGGTAAAGAACTTTGTTGAATTTACAAGGCTCCTGTGGGCTTGTTTCCCCAGCTTGCCTGGGTCCTTCTGAATGGGAGCCCTTCCCTCAGGCATATAAAACATTTCCTGAAAATTGCTGTCATTTGCAAGAATGGTAAGTGAGCACTCCATCTCCTGCTCCAGGTCTTTGCAAAGACAATAGAAAGACAATTCTCAGCCTCCAGAAAGTAGCATGAGCCATTAACTATTGGTAGTTAACAGATTAATGCAGACTGCAGTTAAACAACATTTTGTGAATATAAACTCTCCCTTCCCCTTTTTAAAGTCTTGCAGAAACATATGTAAAAGTTGCATCCTTAGATGCTACTACAGCTTTCACACAAGTCATGTCTTAATTACAGATTGGCATTTTTTTTCTCCAAAGGATACTAATAAAACAGGTCCTAAATCTCAGACATAAGAAAATTTTCTCTACCATAAAGGAGGAAGAGTGCCTTTTTTTTGCCTCTCCTATTTTCCTTTTAAGAAAAAGGAAGGAAATAACACTATTTCAAATGGTAAATAGATTAGGAAGTATCAGCTTCCCACCTGTAAACCAGAAGCCAAAAATCACAGAAGTAGAGAAGGCATATTTTGGGGGTTTAATGGAGAAACATATGAGTTCCAGAAGCCACCTAGACATTACATCGGTCATAGAAGACTGTACTATACACTTTTTCCCAAACTACTTTCAGTCTGGTTCTTAATACAAACCTCTTTTCAAATAAATCTGTTTTGTGAGCTATGAAGGTTTTATTGTAGCTTATCAATGTCCAATAATACATCAATGTAATATCCCATTAGGTAGTAAGAAGACACCATAAATATATAAGCTTAAATGTAAATGCAAACCAGCTAGATTCTGAGAAAAATGTGGGTACTTTTCTGGAATCCAAAAGGCACACAAGGAGGTCAGACTAAACTATTGTCAAATGTCACATGCTTCACCTGCTCTGGGATAATGTTCAATACCTGGCAGGGTCAAGGAAATTCTCTCCAAATATCAGCAGACAACTTAGGTATTAAAAGGACTATAAGGATATTGTGAACCTGCTAGGAAAGTAAAAGGAATGAAGAAAGAAGAAAATGTGCAATATTTCCAAGCGTGAAAACATGAGAAGCTTGAGATGTTTACGTATTGCAATGATAGCAGGTATAAATGTTAAATTACCACTGGGAGTTGAAGTCATTGAACAACTAATCACGGTAATAAAGATAAAGGTAGTAAGTAAGTAAGAATCAAAGACCTGTAAACAGAGCCATCTGATCCACTACTTTTAGAGAAAAAAGTCAAAGCTTTTGCAATAATTTAGAATGGGAATAATACTGATGTGAAAAGCAAATGCAGGAAAAATTAGATTATACTGCACCAACAGCCAAACTAGGTTTGATTAAGCTGAAGCTGGAATTAATATGATTACACCACTTTCAGGATTTAGGCTACATATTCCTGCATACCACTGTACTATGTCATGTGTATGAATTCATTCAACTACTACTAACTCAAGGTTTTGAACCATCTGTTTTCTCAAACTTAAACAAACAAAAGTCAAGGCCAACGTATTTTACTATCTGTCTGAAATATTCTCTGCACTGAAAACAATGACTCTGATCTCTTTCTTAACATAATACGTTTTCAGGCAAAAAGCTAATTAAAATTCATAAGAAAGACAACAAGAACTACACTAACAATAAATTAAAACATACATCTGAAAGCAACTTACATTCACACAAATACGTACCCCAGTTCAGTGGCCTTTCTTTTCAGAAGAATGTTTTCTTCAATTTGAAGTTGACAAAGTTCCAGAAAAGTTCCTGATTGTGATTCTTTCATTCTTTCAGTTGTGGGTAAAGTATGATAGTTTAACCTTTCACCATCAAGAAACTGTAAAGTGGGAAGAACCTTACACAGTGAAGGCCTTAGAAATGAAAAAGTCATCATTAGTTTTGTGAAAAAATCCAAATGCTAAACCTCCCATTTTATTGATAAAATCATGTAACAAGACAGAACATGATGATAGTTCTGATAGTTCTCCAAGTATATGTATATATTTGTTCTTACTTAATATGTTAGTACATTAAATAAAACTTTATTCTTAATAAAACACAAAACTGATATGAAAAATATTTTTTTTGCAAGATTTCTAAATATTTTTTTGGTACAAAGACCACTGCTGAAATATTGACCCCAGGGAGGTCAATGACAACATTCTGAATCACTCGAGCTAGCATTTTATCAACTTAAATAACAACAGGAAAATTTGACACACTTATGCATAGGTACCTGCAATGTATTTGATTAGTAGGCAACACAGCCAACTAAGTCATAGGATTAAGATACAGCACTCATTTTGTAGACACATTGAGAGGTTTACATTTAAAAACTGCAGAGAATACTAGACACTGTCAGTCTTACTGCCTTTACCATTTGTATACACAACATAAAGCAATATGATATTCAGCATGACTGACAGGAAAAAATCCACCTTTGAAATACTGTATTTGGGTCAGTGAAAGGGACGAGAGTAGAGATGACACTTACTTGCCATAAAAAGGACAGTCAGGGCCACTGATGTAATAAAAAAAAAAAGTATGAGAAACTTATCTACTGATTTAAAAAAGTAGTATCATCAATGCTCTCTCTTTTAGGTTACTGTGAAATATAACCTAGTACTGCAGCTTGCATATTTCTTACACCAGACCAAACCTGTTAAAAGTTTCAAGACTGCAAAATTATTTAAATCAATACATGAACAATCAATATTTTCATTAAGTTAGTTTTAAGTAACACACACAAAAATACTTACTGTAGGCTGGAAATTCTTTTACTGTTAAAAAAGATAATACCATTTTCAAAAGTTTATAACTCCCTGAGTATTCCCTGTGAAGCTGAAGAACTATTAGTCAGCTCAGACTATCTACACTAAGTTTTAAACTCAGGGAAAGTTTCTATTGCTGAGTCAGAATGCTCCAAAATGTGGCTCAATAGAATAGAATATTAGGTTTTTTTGTAAATATAAAGCTTTTTTTCTTTATTCCTCATTACCATAAGGATAATACTGTCTGATAACACATTTGGAATAAACTGATGGGTTTAGATAGACAGTCCCTGAACACATAGAGAGGAATTACTAAAGCCGATGTTGCATAGTGATACATTACAAAAGTGCCATATCAAAGCTGATTGATACTGGAGGTATTGTGTCTTTGAGCTATGGGATCTCAACTCTAGTTTTTCCAGCTGGGTTTCTCCTGGTGAAGGGCTGAGTCAATATTTCACTTAGTGAAAACTTCCTGGTGAATATTCTGTCACTTAAGAGGCCCTATTAATCATTACAGCATTGAAACACATTCCCCTAGGAGTGCTCAGACTGATCCCAGGGTTCAATTTTTAAAAAGAAATTTCTTACTACTTCACTTCTGTTGGTGTTATCGCTGGCTGGACATGAAAGTACAAAACTGATTGGGAAATTTTACAACTAATTCCTTTGTTGGTATCAAGGGGTTATGTAAAGTTCACTGGAACATATTGCCTGAAGTTATGGTCAATGCTCTATTCAGCAAATCCATATTTTATAGTATCCCATACTTTAAATCCTTTAGATAAATGAATCTCTTGTCTAATCATAAAAGCCCTATTGGGTCAAGCAATCTAAAGTGTCAGTTCTTATAGTTAAATTGGAATTCAGAAAGCTTTTCCCCTCCAGGTTACAAATAAAATAACAGTTCTGTAAAGTAGTGGGAATTAAAACAATGCAAATGGGAATTTAATATATTGTCACAGTCACTGAATTTTATTCACAAAATTACATGCAGGAACCATGGGAGTACAAACAGAATGTTCATTAAAAAAACAAATCGAGCAACAATATATTTGTATAGTTATCTTTATACTACACAAACATTTGCAACTAAAGTTTCAAATAGTTTTTTTTCCACTGGAATACTAATCAGAAATTTGTGCAAAAATCTTCTAATGGAAGATACACATGTAAGGGTGGTTTTGTTTTTGTTTTTCTCTTGGTACAACACATACTCCAAAACACACATAAGCCTAATTTTGCTATTGTTATACTAAGCAATCTAATACATCAAATGTAAACACAATTTATCTAAACACATTCTTGTGTAACATTGCAGTGTAAAGCCTAATCTTTAAATGACTTGAAATTACAGAAGGAACAATTTTGGTCAT
This sequence comes from Pterocles orientalis, assembly GCA_011057875.1. Lineage (NCBI taxonomy): Eukaryota > Metazoa > Chordata > Aves > Pterocliformes > Pteroclidae > Pterocles > Pterocles orientalis. The sequence goes on along the minus strand of WKFP01014122.1, from coordinate 420,299 downwards.
TATTCAAAATTCTTTTGATTGTTACAGAAATGAACAGCAAAGTAAATGTCAAAGTCATCCTTGAATCACAGAATCATAGAATCGTTTGTGTTGGAAGGGACCTTTAAAGGTCTTCCAGTCAAACCCCCCTGAAATGAGCACTTTTGATAGATATGGCTTGAAAACTGTTTCAAATTGGCAAGCTTAAAAAAAAATATTTTTTTCTAACATAAAAATCTGTCACCTGTTTTAATTACATCCAAAATGAAAGTCCAACTGTTGTGTCTCATTTAATTTCCTCAGACATTTTATTACGTTAACAAGGAATCGGTAATTATTTAAATTGTTATTAATAAAATGCTCCTTTGCACATTTAATGGAATTATAGTAAGAGCTTGCTAAAAGACACTACCATTTCAACACATGTATTCTGGAACATCACCTTAAAAACTAAAATTGCCTTTCCAACTTGTCATTCTGCTCTTGAAGGCCTGTGGACTAGAAAGCATTAACCCTAAGGAAAATGAAAGAATACCTCACATTAAATTAACAGCACTACTGTATTTTTGCTGAACAATTCTCTCAGATAGCTTAAGTGTTGATGACTTTGGCCCATGACTGGGATTTCAGACCACGGAATTCTCAAGAAAAAAAGGACACTTCTACTAAAATACAAGAATAAAACTCCACTCTGTCCATAAACAGTTTTATTCATGTGGCTTACAAATACAATCCTTTCACAACTACTAATTTCAGGGATCCTGGTGACTGCATCTCATTTCATATGTCGAGTTTACTTTCTACCCTATCCAGTTTTTATATGTACATAATAGTCTCTAGGACCAGCTCTTTAATTTTATTTCAGTTTGTTATTTCAGTATTATACATCACTAGATGGCAAAAAAAGCATTATTTTTACATCTAGCTCTCTATCATAATCATAGGAGCTATTAATTTTTGGTGTAAAGATAAGGAATTCTCAGAACAAGAAAAAAGCCCAAACTTTAATTAAGGAAAAATCAACCATTCATTCCTACTTCTTCTATTTTTTTTTCCTTAAAAGATGGATTCCTTGATACATTTGTTATAGGCACAACCCTTTCTTTGGTTATCTGCAGTGTGAACTGTCAATGCAGCAAGACTGTTAAGCAGTGAATGCATGTACTGATGGAAGGGAGTAAATAAGAAAAAAGGAAAAAAAGGCAGCAAAGCAGAAAGAGAAACACTCTGAGAAGGTATGTGATAGACTGTCAGAAACTGATGGTTCTGAGAAGGGCAAATAAGAAAGTCTAAGACCATAAACAGAGAAAAAATAAAGGTTTTAAACAGTGAAAGAGTAGGAGAAAAAGTTTGAGCAGATGTCTTTGTGATAAAGTTTTAAAGAAATGTAAAATAGGGTCATAAAGGTCAGACAAAACCTCAGTCAGAAAGCTGGAGTTACCAAAGGTGATAAACTTGTCAGTAAAGAGGAACAACTAGAATACGTGCTGAAAAATAAGATATTGTGATCAATGCGCAGAGAAGTAGTTACAAATAAACAGCACAAAGAACGCCTGTATCGTCTTTATAATTTCAGCATTTGCCTAAATAAATTGTTAAGAAAAATACTCATTTAGGATAACAGTCAAACAGCACAGAGACACCACTGTCGAGTTTTAGCACAAACTGCTTCTTATTAAGGTTTCAAGTGATAGGTCAAACATCAAGATTTTTGTTTGAACAAATCTACAAACTGGAATTCTTAGAAAATAAAGATCACAGCATCGAATTTTACTTTTTTTTCATGTAATTCCTTCCAATTTGTGGTAGTGTTCATAGTTGCCTCATTGCTACTATTTAACAAACGTATGTACACCTAGGTTTTGGCTGATTTTGATGATCAATTTAGAGAATTAATTTATTTTCTTACCTCCAGTTCCTTTCTCGGAGAAGAGGATTTTCACTGAGTGACAACTCCCTTAATTTATGACAGCCACTTAAACATGTAATGACACCTTTAAGATCTGTATTGTAGTAGGAAAGAAAAATAAATATAAATTTGAATTCAGAACCATATCATTTCTCATAAAATCTTACATGAAAGTAAAATGTAACAAAATCATTAAATACCACATGTAATTCTGCTAACTATACAGTACAGTTATAATTAATATCTATAACATCCATGTTTGGAAAATATATGCTTTCTGTATGAATGTCTCAAACGAATGGGAATAATCAAAGTCAAATAAATGTATAATTTAATTAAGAGTTCTTGATTGTTCTTACCGGACAAGCAGTTATTTTTGATATCCAACTTTTCCAAAGATAGAAATGAATTTAAAGGCACAAGCTCAGTTAAACTAAGAACAAAACAGAAGAGTTTTTTTTCAGTTAAATAAAGCAGCAGCTCATGAACGGAAAGGCACCAGAATCTTCTACATTTATATAAAGAAGTAAATTGTCATAAGAAAATACTCATTTAGCTATCCAAGGTGCTAGAACTAATTACTGAAATTTTAACTCTAAAGCATTTCTTAGTCTTCTCAGTAGCTTAGTTTTAACATTTACTCATTAATGTTTTGTTTTATCTGGTAAATATTTCATTCTGTTTCTTGCATTTAGTGCTGAGGATCTCAAGTCCTGTAAAACTTACACAACTAAATTGGCTTTTCTTTAGCCACCATAACTAGAATGATACTAACAGAAGGCCCTGATTCTGTAGAAGAAATAAAATTTGATTTTCCTCTTTTCTCTTCCTTCCTTTCTCATTGCTCAAACTTCTTGTTAGTTTGTTTCTCTTCTCTGCTCAGCACATTACTTCCTAGATCCTAAAACTAACATAATTGTTGTTGGAGTTGTATTTCTTAACAGGTCAAGGCTGCACTGTCCTGTAATATATTTTTAGTGCTTCCTCTGTCTTACTAGTGCTGTAAGACAATGTCAAATAGGTGTCCATTATACAGACAGTTATGGAATTGCTCTTCCTGCATGTCACAGCTCTTCTTCTACAATAAAGCAGCAAAGCAGTTGTAAAGCCATGACAAAATTCTTATTTGTAGTACTGAAGAGTAAATGTAAGGAAACTGAGCTGACATTCATCTGTACAAAGGATTTTGGACTAAGATGTGTATTATCACTACTTTAAAAATAGTAGCAACCAATGTTATTCACGTTTTCTTACAAACTTGCATCGGTGCAACTAAATATGGATGTTGAGTGATTTGGTCAGCTGCCAGGTTATTTCCACATATTACATTTCAGATTAAAAGTTTATTTTGTTTTATGTTAAACGTGAAAAAGGGAAGTAAAAATTAAAATCAAGATGCAAAAAGACCCCCAGTCTTCAACTAAAGCTAGAATGTTTATGTATAAACACATACTAAATCAACTATATCTTTTTTAAAAAAAATACACGTTTAGGTATCTTGTTTCATCCCTGTAAAAGGAAAAGGTCTAAGCATAATGAAAGAATGGCAACACCAATGGCAACATGTGTGGTCACTTTTTGACTGCTAATTTTCATGGAAAGCAGCATTTTGTGAAGGTTATAGTGCCTTTGATAGCCAGAAACCAGAATTCTTATGGTCAGAAACATGACCATACAAAAAACTGAAACCTACTCACTCCACAAACTTACAGCTGGTCAGAGCTAAAAATGCTTATTTGTTGCTGAAATGTGTGACTATGTATGCTGTGCTTCCAGCACAGGCATTACAACTGAAAGACAGATCTGGATTTAACTCTGGTACACAAATTCTGGACCAAATGTTAGTCTTAGCTTCTTTGATCTTATTGAAAATTTGACCCTACGCAAAACAGAAAAAAAATAATTTCCACGTTCAGTTAACAAGTATTTCTGTATGACAACATAACATTTGAATAGCAAATTCAGAGAAAGAGATGCAAAGCCAATTGAGTATGTGTCACTGCACTTCCATTTCTTTCTCAAACCACATTGTAAGTTGTCCTGGTTCTAGTCCTATTTAGTTCTATTACCACCCTGCCAGTTTTCCACAGAATTAAACAAATGTGAAGTGTTAACTCTAAAAAGCATTAAGCCTTATACATAGATCTGTACATAGTACTACAAATACCAGCATTTTAGGTTCTCATGATCAGACAATAGCATAGAAATATATTTAATATTTGTAACAAATATTATCTTAGATATTCGTGGCTAACAGTATGGCTTCAAAGACTGAAAATCCACGATCCAGATTATAGATTCACATATTCTGAAATATCCAGGAAAAGAAATGTTGCACTTTGCATAAGGGACAAAAGATAATGCAGTAGTTTTTTATTTATAGTGAGTACTCTGGATGTTCATCAGTATATGCTGAACTAGAAATTGTCTACTGGAGCATCCTTGCCTGCCATTGGCATTATGAGAGTTAAAACATTTCCCTGTCATTCTATAGCCTTCCCTTTACTGACATTCTTTGTTAATTTTTTTCCTAAGAAAATTCAAAACAGAAAGACAAAGGACATTACTGAAAACTTAATACTACTTGACCTTGTCACATTAGCCCTGGGCATAAGAGATATAAATTACAAAGAAGACACAAAAATAAAATATATTCACAAAAAAGAAGGCTATAGCTTCCTCTTTGTGCTCCCATTTAAGATTGTAGCAGGACAGGACACAAATAGTCACAGAAACTCTATGTCAAAAAACAAGATTCAAGAGACCAGAATAGTTGCAGGTAGGCAAAATAAAGATTGCTTTTCTGAACAGGAATAAATTTTACTGCTCAGGATAGCCCAAATCCTGCTCTGCATCTGCTTGTCCCTACAAAAAATTATCATTGAATCAACAAGAGGTTAGCTGGAAGGAGCGCAAAATAATTAAAATTAAATTTATATTAACCCAAATCTTTAAGGAAAGCTTATTTTTATTTTTCGTTCTTTAAAAATAAAAATATTTTAGTTTGCAATATTCACCACATTTATAAGTAGTAATTAATTATAGTGTAGGAAATCTGTCAGTCATTTGTTTCTTGAATACTCCAACAGGTAATACTTCAACTGCATTGCCCATGGTGCCACATACTTAGAGATAAACTTATCACCAGCAAACAACTACTGAAAGTGACAAAAAGGATTTAGACTGGAAAGGATGAGATGGGGAAAACCACTATTCATTAGTATAGCTTCTTCGTGATAGAATTATTTCAACATCCAGTGTCATTTAGATTTATTATGATGACTCTTATCACTGACTCTGGTCAATTGCATGTTGACCAAGTATATGCTTTGCATGTGAAAGCCATAATAAAACACTTAATAAAAGCAGTGGTGGTGAAATAGCTGCCATTGTTATATTAGAACAAGTTAATCACTGCCCATTATAATTCCTAGTTGCTGGGTTGGGGGTTTAAAACAATTAAATTTTGGACCGTTATCTTTGGCAATTTCTGGTTTACAATACAGACGGAGCATCCCAGGAATAAAAAAAAAATCCTGTAAATTAGTGTAAGAATTTCCTTCTCACAGTACTTCACTTTTAGAAAGAATACAGATTCACAGCATTACCATTATATGGGCTTCCTGCAATCAGTAAAAAGGAAATGGCACTCAGTGCAGCCTTGAAAAAAAATCACAAAATTGCACTAGCTGTAGGATAAAAGTAAAGAAACAGCTTTTCTTTCAACAGCTTACTCCATTACATTCACTGTTTCTATAGAACATCGAGTTACTTATGCTATAGCACACACATATGGAGCTGCTTAAAAGTGTACATAAAGTGAGTGTAACAGAGCAGGCTACTGAAATGCCAGGCATTTTGAGGCTTTTAATAGTCATTTAAGGCTATCTTGTCCTGTTTGTCACAAAGATTTGAAATAAACTATAGATACACCAAGGAAAGAAAGGGAATCATTTGGGAGGAGGTGCGTGTTTATTTTCACCATATCCAGTTACTGATGCAAAAATAGGTGCTTTCTCCAAGTCCTGCAGAAGAAACTCAGTGCACCAAACACAGCATCTCAGGCCACTAGAATACTAGAATAAGCACTACAATGGACACCACAAACTGTAAGATCATGGGACAGGCGAGTGACATAAGGTATATCTACATGGCCAGTCCAGCACAACCTAGATCCAGAGGCTTCATCCAAGCTATGCTTGAGACTGTGCTCCTAAATTGGTACTCTCCCTATCAGGATGAGGTCTTCAAGCAGTTTTGCAAACCTTTTATTATGCAGCATAGCTACATCTTAATTTTAACAAAAAACAAACCAGAGGAAGAGGAGAACACTGCAAGAAGATAGAGCCACATTACCACATGTTCCACAAAAAGCTAACATGACAAGGGAAAAGGACAAGGATGCAAAAAGGACAAGGACATGAATTGAATCAATATGTGTGATTCAGAATATAACACTTAACAATTAATGCTCTTGTTAATCACAGGCAGGAAGGACTTTCTCCAAACTCCAGAAGAATCATTAAAATAACAAAAAAACCCTAAAAGCCCAGCAACTTGAAGATTAGATTCTGTAAATATAGCTAGGTGTTATATTTACATCCAAGAGTTTACATGCATACTGCCTCATTAGAGATGATATTAAAACCATCTGAAAAGTTATATAAAAATATAGGCTGTATGTTCTCAAATAATACTAATTTTCCATGAATGACATTCCTTATAATAACAGGCTTCACTCTTATAGATCTTTTCTCGCACAGGCTCCCAGCTGCCACTGACTCTGCTGAACTAAATGCCACATAGGATGGGATTCATCTGTTCAAATGCAGATAGACACCTACATATGAGCTGATCATTCTGACTTTTAATATCCAATAAAGAGAAACAGGAACTTGTTGGTTATGATTAGTCTCAAAGCAAATGACTAAAAATGGCAGATGAATCACACTCTAAAAGCATCTCCTCTTCACCAACAGGAGAGTAAAGTGATTAGTTCAGAGTGTATATTCTGTATTTGTGTTTAACAGAGTATACTCTACGTGTTTAGCTGAGATCAGTCTCACTCAGAGAGAAATGGTCACAGTACAGAAAAATAATCTATACTAATTTAAAATTCATATATTACTAACACATTGCAAATGATTGTAATTGTTCCTTATTTTTTTAGCAGAATTTAAATTGAGAAAAAGGGGGTGGGGTGGGAAAATAAAAATTTGACGCCTGAATATCTGGTCATTCTAACTCTACAGATGTACAGATTAGGCTAGAAAATGAACAGAAAGCTAATTACAGAGTACATAAATGCTTGTCTTGATCCTTCTTTTTTATCTTATACCTTTCAAACTGAACCATAAGAGTGAAAAATTAAAACAAATACGCCTGTTTTGGAAGGCATTAACAAATACATACATGCAAAATAAAAAACAGCATTCTCATTTGTCCTTTTTAACTCCAGTAGTTGCACTTAACATAGCCTTCAAAGTCTGTTTTGAATAAGGTAGCTGTGAAATATGAAGTTTGACAGATATACTCTAGAAACAATTGCTGAAGAAAGGGAAAAAAAGAAACACCATGGTTTTAATAATGCCACAATGCTCAAAAACTATTTTCACATAACATCTATTAGAAAAAAATTACTTTTAATAGTTAATGCTGTTTCAAATTTTCTTAGCTAAAGGTAGCCAATGTCATTACTTGTCAACCACATATTTTCAAATAATATTTTGAAGAGATAATTATATTTTAACCATACAGATAATTATACCTTTCAAATTAAGTGTTACGTTAGTAAATCCCTCTGTATCAGTTTTGTAAGTGGAAGAATGTTTCTTGCTTACCTATTTTGAGACAGCAAAAGAATCTGCAATAGAGGCAGCCAATAGAAAGAAAGCATTCTCACAGCAGAAATGCTATTGTCATCCAAATATAGTTCTCTTAGGAGAACATGATTTTCCAGTCTTGGAAGCTAAATAGAAAAGAGATGGTTAGTTAAAATTAATATAAATTAAAGAAACAACAATGGAATGCCTATCAAATGCTTTTTATAAATTGTTACTAAATACAAGCAAAACCCACATTTTGGATATATGTATTATTTCCTTATTGTGTATATACCAGTTGTCACATACAATTTCTACATATTGGGGTATTTTTTAATGTTTCCTACCTACTCTGAATGGTCAATATGAATTAAAAAAAAAACCCACCAACAAAAAAAACCAAGAAACCAAGAGCCCATGAACCATAGTCTTACTATTTTATTCATGCAGTTATTTGCTGCTTATTGACATTGGTTCTCTTCTCTTGGATTCATAAGAGTATAATTGTCAGTAAACATGACTAACTGTACAGTTGGCAAACTACTTTGCTCTTTTAAATGCTACAGCACAAACTTCAAGATTTGTAGGATCAGTATACATCAAATCAGCCTGAACTACTACTTATACATAATGATAATAATATTTTGTTACACTTTAAACAAAGAATCAGCATCATATAATACAAACAAGACCAGATGCTATACACAAAGGAGGGAAATATAATTACTGAGGGGGCCAATTTTTCAAGAACTTAGGAGCAAGAAAGTACTTCACTACTAGCCATTTCCGTCTTTGAAAAATCTCCGTCTAATAGGGGAAAAAAAAAGAGCATGAAACATCCCATAGCAAGCAGAGAGCACGTGATCAGCATTCTGAAAAATATGACTGATAACAAAGATGTATGCACAACAGCCACTGAATTCAAAGCTTTTACCTCCTGGAGGTTATTGCCTTGCAACTTCAGGATTTGAAGTAGGCCACAATTCTCAATGCCTTCAACTTGTGTGAGATGATTGAAAGAGCAGTCTAGGTGAATGAGAGCAGATGCCTCACAAAGACCTTTTGTGCTGATTAGCTGATTATGGTCCACAATTAATTGCTGAAGATTTTTCAATGATTCCAGACCCGCTGAAAATTAAAGATTTTAGCTGTATTAAGCCATAATGAAATAATAACCTGTTGGTTTTCAAGTACGAAGAACACTCCCAACTTTGCATATATTTATATTATCTATATTAGCAATTAATATTAGTCCTGTAAAAGGTTTAAAAATAATTACCGTATTTTAACACTATCAAATACACAGTGTGTACAGTTCACAAATTTCTGATTCTGTTAACCAAGCAATAACAACAGTTCATAAACCCTTTAGCACTTCTGTTGGAACATTTTTTAGTAACAAACTATACTTACAATGTTTAAAGCAGAACCTATGGGCTCTGTGAAATTCTAACAGTCCTCTTAAAAATCACCCCTCAGAATGGAAACGGTATTTATGTTTAAAAGTTGATTTTCATTATTTTATTTCAAAAATTTTTTTTAAGTTATCAGCAAGGTGAGAACAAATTGTGTTAAAACTTAGGCCAGCACTAACTCTATTATTCAAGTGCATCTTGTTTAAGGAATTATGTTATAAAATATTTTTATTGAATAAATTTATAAAGAAAATGTAGTGCCTTTAAGTATAAAGCTATACTTCTATAGCCTTTACACTCTCAAAAAACTTACTCCGGACAGCTAATGTAAAGAGCAAGTGTGTGTGCACATGCCAGATGTTCTGTAACGGCACTCAGGATTATTTGAGATAATCCTTTGTCTCATCTTTATCTCACCCAAAACTTCCCAAGTTCCCAAAAGAAAGTTGGGTGAGCTCTACAGAGGTGAATGTCTTTGTGATTGTCTTCTGCGAATCAACTGGATTATGAACCACAGATTATTGAGAATAGAGAAGACGAATTGAAAAAGAAAATTAATGATAAGGAGAAAACAGAAGTAAAAAACTAAATGCTAAAACTAGCAATACATCTAAAAAAACCCTGTCAAATATAGGTCTTCGAATCATAGCAATTTAAAAATGGAAAGCACCTAGTGGAAGTAACACAATAGCCTAACATTAAAGAGATATCACCCTAAATCTAAAACAAATGTTCCATACTGTAACTTCAAAACTGTGCTTTAGGAAATAAATATACGAACCTTTAATTATTCTGAAAGAATTTCAAATATGCCCATGACATCTTATCCGGCCTCCAGGATTCTAGTCTGTTTTCTTTTATGGTCAGATAACAATAAAAAAAGGAACCAGCACCATCTAGTGGTCTTAAAACAATTTCATTGCAGACAGTGTTAAAATTAACAGCTCCCAAAATTTCCTCACAAGACTAGTCCTGAAATCTCCACTTTTAAGTTATCAGCATAGCAGTACTGGACACTTTAAAATTAGTCTGGAGCAGGACACAGAGGAGACATTGCACAAGCAATAAGAAAAGGCAAGGAATTTATACAAAATCTGGAAATTTCCTATTCTGTGTGCTGCATAAAGCACCTTTTTTACATCTTCTCATCTGTCTTATTTAATTAGATCAAATGTCATTAACAACAGACATGCCAAGGCTACATACAATGGGATCATAATCTATCCCGGAACTATCAAACGCAGTCCAACAGAAACATACACAAGAGAGTAATGTGAAACAAACAGATGGTATTTTAATGTTTCTTCTGCACACATATAAAATTAAAAATAAGCATGAATGTCTTCTGTGCATTTCCAGAAGTTATTGTCTGTTTTACATACGATGCAACCAACAATAGCTACAGCAGAATATGGGAAAATGCATTCTGTTGAAAGACATATGGTTTCAGCAAGATTTGTGGAGAACCTTTGTATGAGTAGCTCTTAGCAATTTGCAAAATGCAGCTGGAGTCTGTTAGCCAGGGACTGTATCTTAGCTATCAATGCATTTCTGAAGTAAGTTCTATGTGTGACAAAGATGACTGATAGGAGTGAAGTGACAGCTGACAGTGAACATGAAGCTGAAAAAAGAGATAAAAAACAAACCCCAAAACTGAAAAGTGGCCGATAAAAAAACGTATATGATTTCTTAAAAAGAGTAGGTGCAAAGAAGCACTTACAACTATCCATGATTATGCATTGCTATTCTTAGCACTGCCAGGATTTTAGCCAACACACTACGGCAATATAGACATCCTAGAAAAGTGTATTCTATGACTTAAGTCAAAATGCTACCTTTTGTGTAACAAAGTTTTTAAGTAAAGCATTCGTCTTCCAAATACAAACCTACGCACTGAACTTCAGGATATTGCTTATGCAATTACTTAATTTGTGATAATACATTCTTAAGTGGAAAAGCATAAGTGAGATATATTTCTCATACTTTTACTGTTATTTTTAAGGGTTTTCTATCAACTCAAATTTTTCCCCTACCGATGCTATATTTCAATGAGAGGAGAAAAAAAGGCAAAAAGAAATCAATAGTATGCTTGACGTTTCCTACAATAAGTTATTAAAACAGAAGCATTAAACACAAGGAACCTTACTTTCTGGTAAAAAGCTCACAGCCTATGTTAAAGCTGAATGAACAGAGAACACTGCATAGTACTGCAGCTTGCTAAGGGACATCCTGCAAGATTTACAGATGGGAGGGGTAAATTAACTTCTCAGAACCCTTAAATCCATTTTTGTGTGTGACTACTTAGAACCAAGATGTTATTGTATGAAATAAATCCTGTATTATGCATCTTTTTAAACCACATATCCTCAAAGCAACTCTGGAGAGGAGAAAGACAGATTCCAATCTGAGATTTTTGTGAACATTTATTTATCCACTCAAATTCATTAGAGACTCAGTAAACATAGAAGCACACTGCACAAAACAAAGTACAAAAGGATTTTACTCCACTTGGTCTGTACAAAGATACTACATTACACACAGATGCCGCATTCCTAAATGTCATTCACTAATATTATGTCATTCTTACAGTGATCTTGCAGACATTTTTATTGAATTACATAAATCTGAATAAGAATCTTATCCAGCACTACTGGCTACAAGGACATAGACAAAGCTTCTTTAACCAGTTTATTTTATTATTTCTCATTAAGGTACTGACATGCTTTTACAGTAAACATTGACACTGCAGCACCTTTATTCTCAGGTACTATAAAGTCTGCTCACAAGTATTAACATTCTAAATTTGCACATATTAGCAAAAATATTTAAAATATCAACATTAAACCCTCTAAATCCACACTCTCATTTCCTGTGCCCTTGTTACTTATCATGGAATTGCATTATCCATGTTCACACTGTTTCAGACTCCTTTTTTTTAACAGTAGAAACTATTCCTTTACATAAATGTCTTATGTGAATGTATTTCATCTATCAGCTTAATAATTGTTTTATATTATCTTCCTGTTGTCCAGCAGGAAAATAAAAAGTATGTCCACATAATTTAAAGAAAATTAAAAGTCTAAATCAAGACAAATCAAATCAAAATAAAAATCTCCTTATCTCCTTTCCATTCCTAGCTCTGCAGTCTTTCAAAGTAACATCTTTAGATTTAGCACAGACTAAGAATGCAAGTAGAAAGTCACATTTTCAGGTTTCATGTTTCAACTCATACAAAATTAATTACTTCATCATATGCAACTTTTTTCCTGACCATAAAATTTTATTTCAATGGACAAATCTCTGAAGATTCATCTCTGTTAAGACTATAATACTGAAGTTATACAGTCATCCATATTTTGGTGGACTTTACAAAACTCACAGTATGTGACACACCAAAATCCAAGTTCCCGGAGTATAGGGAGGCTGTTAAATTTAGTTCTGTTCTGTCTGCTGTGCTGCCTTCTTGAAGGGAATTAGCTACTTTCAAGCCTTGAGAGCTCCCTTTCAGATAATGATCAGACAATTTACTACTACTTTTTCTCAACTGTTAATGTTGCTTTTGAGGGCCCGCTAATGGTCTTCCCTCTGTACATCAATTTCCTGACCTTTTGTCAGTAGAAAAGGCTCTGGATCCTGACTACATATATACCAAATCTACATAACACAATGCAATATTTTTGGTTTGCCAGGTTTGCCACCCCTTAGGCATTTCACAGTCTGAGTGGTAGTACAAGCTGAGGCAAACACTTGTTCACTACATGAAAAATTCCTGTCTGGTCAACAGAAAACGTATCTCCTGGCAGAAAGATTTCACTTACTGATGCATCTGTTGAGTGGTCTGGGTGCATGTATATCCTAACTGGTTGACTGTTATGCTAAAGGTACATGTGTTGCCTGCCAATTGTTGGACCCAACAAATATAACAAACTGCCTTTGTAAATATATGGTTGGCACATCTGTTGTGCTTAAATGATTTGCACAATTTTAACTTGGACTGACTCTCTTTTTCCCACTTTGGGGCAATGAGCAGCAATGAAGAGCCAGAGGGGGAGAAAAATGTAGAAAAATAGTTTGAAGTCAATGAGCAGCATTTTCGAATAAAGAGAGGCCGTGGTCCAGTGTTAGCATGGTTCACAGACTCAGACAGATAATATGATTTCTGCGTAACTACTTACTTTGTCAGTCAGGAACACATGGGAATATTCTGCAGTTGCAAAGCTAGGCTTTATATTAATTGTTTCTGTAGATAAACTGAACTCAGGCTACTCACATATTCCAATTGAGTTAATGCAGGTAATACTAAGGGCCCTTCTACAAAAATTTTAATTTCTCTTTTACTGGCAATAGTTATATGACCTGGTAGATGGAATACATGGTAGTAGTTAAGCCTTACTACAAATAAATGTGAAGTTGAGTATGCTTTAAAATGCAGGTCTGTTTTGTTTCCCCATTCCCTTGGGCTTAGCAGCTGGCTGGGCCTGAATCCAAAGAAAGTATAAATCTGAATATAAACAGCACAAATATTGCTAAACAAACTGGAATAATTTTTCATTTATTTTCTTACCAATTCGAGTGATTCTATTGTAGGAAAGTTCAAGATTTTGGAGATTTATGCAGCCATCTAAGCCACAAACTGATGAAAGATGGTTCTTGCTCAGAATCAGAACACAGAGATTTTCTAGATTTTCACAGTCAATTATGTGAATGTTGTTTTCCTGCAATAAAGGAAAAAGAGAATATTATATAGCATCTGAAGTGAAATAGCAGAATTAAGTATATACCATAAAAATATGGCAGATTGTCATCATTGCTTATTTTTATCCTAAACTTCTACTTAGGAGTAAAGGCATCTCTATTTTTTCCATTAGGAAAGTAAACTGATGAGTCACAGAAATAGCCTTTTGTGTCCTCCTAGGATAAAACAAAAATGTATTTTAAATTCATTCTGGCTCTGAAAATGCCCAGCAGTTGAAACAAAAAGTTTAAGGAGAAGGTAAGGACAGAGTGGTCTTTTCCATATACATTTTCCTAGCTTCCCAGTTCCTAGGAGACTAAAAAAAACCACTGCATAGAAACTAACTATTAGATACTAATGAAGACATTTATGACTTTGCTGGAATCTTATTTATTAATAATGAAAATCTGTATTTAGAAGTATTTTGGTCAGAAACATAAACATTGTTTTCAGCTAATGTTCTTCCCCCAAGAGACCTTGTTCTTTTAAAATCTCCCTTCCCAAGCCATTTTAATAATGCTTGCTCAGATTTTTATTTCACTATTTGCTGCCTTTGCTGTTTTCTTCTGGTTTTCACCTACAGATGCTCAAACAAACTAAACTTAAATTCCCTGCCTTTGTAACAAACTGATTAAGCCAAAGAGTCTAATTCCTATTCCACAATTAACATGCTGACTAGATTTAGGTGTTACTTTCAGCTTCACACAGAGATGTGTACAGGTTTCCTTTGGAAGCTATAACTGATTTCTGCCCTTCGATTGCCCCTTCAATTACACAGAATCACAGAATGTTAGAGATTGGAAGGGACCTCGAAAGATCATCTAGTCCAATCCCCCTGCCGGAGCAGGAACACCTAGATCAGATCACACAGGAACGCATCGAGGCGGGCTTTGAATGTCTCCAGAGAAGGAGACTCCACAACCTCTCTGAGCAGCCTGTTCCAGTGCTCTGTCACCCTCACCGTAAAGAACCTTTTTCTTGTATTCAAGTGGAACCTCCTATATTCCAGCTTGAACCCATTGCCCCTTGTCCTATCACTGGATGTCACAGAGAAGAGCCTGGCTCCATCCTCCTGACACTCACCCTTCACATATTTACAAACATTAATAAGGCCACCCCTCAGTCTCCTCTTTTCCAAGCTAAAGAGACCCAGCTCCCTCAGCCTTTCCTCATCAGGGAGATGCTCCATTCCCTTCATCATCTTCGTGGCTCTGTGCTGGACTCTCTCCAGCAGTTCCCTGTCCCTCTTGAACTGAGGGGCCCAGAACTGGACACAATATTCCAGATGCGGTCTCACCAGGGCAGAGTAGAGGAGGAGGAGAACCCCTCTTGACCTACTGACCACACCCCTTCAGATACACCCCAGGATGCCATTGGCTTTCTTGGCCACGAGGGCACAGTGCTGGCTCATGGTCAATCTGCTGTCCACCAGGACCCCCAGGTCCGTCTCCCCTACACTACTCTCCAACAGGTCAGTACCCAACTTATACTGGAACCTGGTGTTGTTCTTGCCCAGATGCAAGACTCTACACTTGCTCTTGTTAAATTGCATTAAATTTTTCCCCCACCCAAATCTCCAGCCTGTCTAAGTCTCACTGAATGGAAGCACAGCCTTCTGGCGTATCAGCCACTCCTCCCAGTTTCGTATCATCAGCAAACTTGCTAAGGGTGCAGAAAGTTAAAGCAGAGAACTGATATAGCTTAAATGTTAGCTTTTGTATCAAGAGAAATAAGGGGCAACATCAAGTACGAATTAACATCCAAGGGAAACAGAGGCAGCTGCTTTAGCTATATGAGAAATACCCATGAAACAATCTTGGACTGTCAACTGTCAAAAAAGAGGCTCTTTCTTCATCAAGGCTGAATGGAAGACAATTGCCCCATTAGCTGGCACAACAAAAGTAAAAGTATTATAACCAATAACATCTACAATTTTTAATAAAGCATACTTAAAAGTATATCTAAGTTTTCTCTTCAACTAAATTATCCTGACTTATCCCAGAGAGGCAATACAGTATATTATTTCAAGTATAACATCTTAAATTAAAAAAAAACCAAACACAAAAGCAAAACTGTACTGTAAGAGACAATATTTGATCTAAAAATATTCACATATAAGTACCAATCTTACTAAAACTGGCAGCTAGATATTATGCTCTTATACTACTTTTTTGCTCCTGTATTTTGAGGTACTCAAAATTATCAAATCGCAGAAATTACATTCTGAATAGATAAGAAAACTAAGAAAATTACACAGGTATTTCAACCTGCCCTATTGCAAAGCTCTAATTACTGGACAAACAACAGTCCTTTAACCACAATTATCATAATCTCTCTTCTCCTAATTTAATTTCAAAAAACCAAAACTAACAAAAGCCCATAATTTGGAAAGAACACCAGTCACCAGACAAGCAGAAACATTCAAGATTTCTACAAATAATTCATAACTTTCTAATGAATTGGTATGGTTAAAACACATGAAATGTGAACAGAGTTGTTTCATTTAAATTGTCAAGTTCTGGAACTAAGATGCATCACAGAGCAAAACATTTTCTTTAGTCATAAAATTTACAAGGTCATGCAAGACGCTGTGCAGTAGCAAGTACCTAGACATTATACCTCTAATGTGATTCACTATACTATTCCTTGAGCATATATGAGGGTAATTTTAACCAATATTCAAGGTGTGTATTGCAAAGGACTCTTCCTTTTACCTACTCTTGTTTAAGCTGAGCACCTGATATGGTGAACAGCATTTGCCCCCCCATGAATCAGAGAGACCAAGGTAATGAAGATCTGTCACTGTGCCATATTAACACTAATCCTAGACCGATACTCTCATGCACTTTTCTTATTATAGCTTAATTCATTTCAATGATGTCACTTTAGTACAATGAGAATTCTTATATGCAATACAAATCTGCTGGTATAACTGTTCATAATTGGGAGTATTTTGTTGATATTCCTATGCTCTTAAGGCAGTAATATATTCAGTTGGACTGCATAACCACCTAAGCAGAAAAACTGGCAGTTCTCCCCAGTTTATAATAAAGAATCAAATATGCTTGGTACCTCCACATTGATATACTTTAGGCCTTTGCAGCTACTTAGTCCCTCCAGTGCAACTAATCCACAGCGCCTCAGAGTCAAAACTTGAAGATTTGAACACTCAGATAATGTTGAGAGGCTACAAGCTGGCAAATCTTCGAGTGTAAGTATTGTGACCTACATGCAGTTATTGAGAAATAAAATTAATTGTACATTGAATATTCATTGTACATTACCACATTATGGTTATTTTCTTTCTTTAAAAACACAAAAACTACATTCTGTTAACACTTTAGAAAATGCAAGCAATGAATGTTAATCCTTTCATATAGAAACAGATGGCAATGATAGGTTTGATGGGAGAAGTTATGAAAACAATCTGTTTGATTTTAACATCCACCTTAAAATAAATATAACGAATAGTTTGCTAATGACATTGAATTTGAATGGATGGAAGATTAACACTAAGCAAAGCAATTAATAGTGTGAATTGTTTCCCATCACACCACCACAAATAGTGCCCAAGAACAGAAAAACAGTTCAGACTACAAGTGTATGTAGTCTAGCATGTCATCTCAGAGTTGTATACCAAGAGAGTGCAAAGCAAGCATACAGTGATAAGTTAGTAAGTGGTAAGAAAAGCAAGTTTTGGGAACCAAGATATATTCTTTACGGTAAAACACCATCTATAAACTGATCAGCAATGTCTTGCTTTTGGAAGAGACTAGCCTCCTCAAAACTCTGAAGGGGCTAGATGAGCAGGAGCTGAAATGTAGACCATCATATAAAGGCAAAACCACGTTAATTTAGCAGAAAACAGGAGCTAGGAGCTCTTGCCTTTTACAGGCTTAAGGTACTATCAGTCATCTGAAGACTAATACCACACCAGTCTGCTCTACAATGCTCACAGGAATTTAAAAGTCATTCTCATTGCCCTTATTCTGCACTTGTGCAGAGGAACTCTCACTGAGATCTACATCCTGATCAATGATAAATCTCTTCCTCTTCCAAAACAGCATGCTTCTGACATATCAAATTAAAAAAGAAAATAAACAAAAAAGTGTTGTTATGGCTTCCTATTTCATCCTAAATAGTTACCTGCTGCAGAGTACTCCAAGGGCCACTATGAAGTATCTTTTGTGTACTTAATGGAGGCATCTTGTTAACCGAACCTTTCCTTGGTCGTTTTTTTATAGTTGCTTGCTTTCTTTGGTTTTCTTCATATGTTTTAGACCAAGATTTACACGTGTTCATCCAGTTTATTCTCTTCTTTTCAATATCATCAGGAAGAATTAGTTTACTGGAGCACTCAGCTGCATTTTTAATTCTGTCCCAAGTCTCTCTGACTTCCTCATTAGCATCTTCTGTTAGAAACACAGTTTTCTTCATTGTTTCAGGCTGAGAAAATTGGTCTTTGACTCCTCTATCACTAGCATTTGGCTGGACATTTGGTAGACTGCTGCATATATTGTTTACCTTATTTTCTACTATGTCATTATCTTCAAAATCAGCAGAGTCATCCTTTGAAGTAGGACTATTTGGAGCTTTATTAAGATATGTAGTTTGTGAGTACTTTTCTTCTACATGTGTTAAGAAATTAAGGCATATGTTCTCATTATTTACTTGAGAAAAGTGTTCCTTCTTCTCAGAGCCTAGTGTATTTGGTGTTGGTGTCAAATTTCTTTCTGCTGGAATCATCCAATTATTTGTTTCCTCCAATGTTTCAGTTTGGTTTTCTTTTTTTTTGTCTACTTGCTTATTTAGTTCCTTCTTATGTACTATTATTACTTCTCTATTTTCTGTCTGCTTATCCTTTATTATGTTTTCATTGTTGTTTTCTCCACTTTCACTCACAGTTTTTCCTCTTTTTTCTCCTAGTTTTCTCCATTCTTCTCTTCTTATTTGCAGCTGTTTTTCAAGTCTCAGGGTTTCTTTCTTTTTCTCATATTCCTCACGCCTCCTCACCTGTTCCAAATATTCCTGTTTTTGAAGTTCTTCTCGTCTCTTTTTTTCCTCTACTTTCTTTTGCCTATTTTCTTCTATTAGCCTCTTCATTTTTTCCTCTTTTTCTTTCATTTCTCTCTCTATGTCTTCTAATATTTTCTGCTTCTTTTTTATTTCATCTTTCCATTCGTTTAAGATGGGAGCATACTTTTTACGGACTAAAAATGATCTAAATCTAGCTTGTATTTTCACAGCTGCTGTATTTTGTTGTTCTGCCAGGTGTTGACTTTCTTTGGCTTTCTGTTCTTCCACGGCCTTTTTCTCCTCTTCTATGTGCAACTGTAGCTTCCTGATCAATTCCTGGGCCAAA
Organism: Pterocles orientalis; assembly: GCA_011057875.1. NCBI lineage: Eukaryota > Metazoa > Chordata > Aves > Pterocliformes > Pteroclidae > Pterocles > Pterocles orientalis. The sequence continues at coordinate 401,077 of WKFP01014122.1, read as the reverse complement.
ACAATTAGGATAGACTTCAACCACTTTTAAAATAGGACAGGTCTTGGCACATATTTATCATTAATAAACAGAAACTGATGTATTAACTGTTCCAGAATAACATTTATTCTCAAATATATGATAGTAACCTCACAGTCTTCTGCACAACCTTACCTCATGCTGCATAATTTTCTCTCTCCAAGCTTTCTTTTCTTTCTGTAACTCATTCTCTATTTCAGTTTGGTGTTCCTGCACATCACATTAACTTAAATTAATATTGTATAAAACCTGTGATATCATATAATACCCTCTCTCCAACCTCTCGACTTGCAAACGGTCCACTTTTGTGCATGCCTGAACTACAATGAGAAACTCAGATGTGTGAAGATCAAAATAAACAGCTGGACACTTGCATTGGTAATGCAGATCTGGTCATGTACTGAAAGATACATACCTTGAGAGAGTCAGCATATTGGTACTGACACAAACAACTGCCACCTTCCTCATAACAGAACAGAAACAAACACTCTGAAAGTAGCATGAACAGTCCTCCTTTAACTGCACTGGTATATTACTGATAATCTTATAAGTCTTTCAAACAGGAATTTTGTTCAGTAAAGTTAAAGAAATTTTCACTGAAATTGTTTGTCAATGGAAAATGAAAGTTCAAGCCTGTTTTCTCGCTATTTTCAAATAAATAAATCACATTAGATCTTGAATTCAGATAGCCTAGATGGGAACAGATTGGCTTAAACTTCATTAATTACCTTATGAAGAAGCTCTAACTTTATTCTTTCAGCCTCAAATTCCTCCAGACGCTGCACCCTTCTTGCATGTTCCTCTTCATTCTCTTTCTCCTGTGCTTCCCTCTCAGCTTTCCACTTCTTCTCATCTTCAAGCTCCTTTTGTCTTTTCTCCCACTGCTCAAATTCTTGTCTACACTTTTCTTCTACTTCACGATGAGTAAGGCTTATGCTCATTTCAACATCGGCTATGAATTTGTAACCAACCAAGCAAACCTTTTATTTAATTTCCTAATAAGCATTGGAGGACATTAAACAGAGTATTGACAAGAAAAGGACTGTATGTTGATACAGCCAGCAATATATATCCCCAATGAAATCAGAACTACAATGCAAGTCTTTTCTATCAGAGATGTCTTATTATCATGATGCATACTTACCGACTCTGCTACAACCATGCTTATTCTACCAATGCATATTTCAGGATTACACTTTGGCTTCAGGATTAATGTCTTCTGTGGCTAACACCAGGGGTTTTAGAACTGCTCTTCCAACCCAAAGCATGCAAAAGCCATGGCAAAGGGAAACATTCCCAGCTGACGTGACCACAAAAAACTGAAAGAAGTTGTGGCCAAAGCACAACCAGCTTAGTGCCTCCATTCTAACTTCCATTTGTATTAATATTTAATTGTATTCATATTTAATTGTTTTTTGGGTAGTATTCTTTGAAACAAATTTCGATCAAAACATTAAAGACTAGGATAAATTTGTGATCCTGAAATAAGACAAAAGCACAGGCACTTGCTCATGTGCAATTCATGAAGTATCAAAATCCATTGCATACTGTAACGTGTAATTCTTTACAAAGAATCTTATGATATTCATGAAAACAGAAAAGCAGGCAATAGTGATATGACACTAAAGATGAACTCAACCAGATGACTAATGCATCTGCTTACCTGTAACAAAATGGTCAGCGATCACTTCATCACTGGTGAGCTGACTGTTACTACTAGGTGGTGTAGCAATCCGCAAGTCTTCATTTTCAATTTCAAATAGCACCTAATATAGATATTGTAATTAAGAAACAAGAAAAACAATTTTAAAGCAGAACATTATAAAAATCTTTCAGAACAAGGAAAAGCTTTTCATCATATGACAATTACAATAATACAAAATTTACTACTGATGGGAATCCTTAGACATTGAATAACGCAAATGTATCAGTCAAAATATTGTTTTCTAGAGTAATAAATATTGGAGTATTACTCATAATACATAATAGTTCAATGTGGCTTTTTAATGTTTTACATTTTGACCTGAAAAAATGAATGTTTTGCATTTGGGATTTGCTAAAGTTCCTGTGGAACTAAGCACTATATTTATGCATTAATACTGCTATGCACATATGGGAAGAACTAGTTACACAGCAAATTTTTAAGAAGTCTATTTGAAAATAATGCTATGGGCACAACGATTGCTACATTTCTTTCATTGTTCTTTATTGGCAAGAAGTAATCTATTCCTGCTCATTTATCATCTGTTCATCACATGCTTGGGACAAATATTAATATTTGTAATGCAGCTGAAGTCACATAAAGTAATTGTGCTGTTCTAAACAATGTTCTTGTGAGTACAAAAAAATCATGTTTGCAAAAGTGCTCACTAATAAAAGCCAGGCGACAAATTAAAAGTGATTAAATTAAACACAGGTTTATGTTTTTCTAAGAATTTCAGCAAGTTATTCAGTCAAATCCTATGAAAATTCAAAAGAAGCCAGGTTCATAATTCTTGATTTGTCTTTGAAAGTCACAGACATTATTATGTTTACATTTTCTATAAAATAATGGAGCCGATTAATAGCAGCACATCCTCTTGATCATCACAAAAATAATAAGATTAGAGAAGTTTAAAAGCGTTAATTAACAATAAAGGATTATTCAGTTTTGTTTAATTTTGTGGATTTTTGTACTCAGGATCTCAACTACCAGTAACTGAGAACTTACTCCAAATTTTAAAACCTGCAGACATGGTGTCTTACAGCTGATGTCCCAGTTCTAAAGAATGGCATGTACAAACTCCTCTTAATAACTTATGGAGAGTCTGGCAGAAACAAAACTGAACACATCTACAGGTCTCCTTAGAAGGAGCAAAGCAACTGTAAATTATCTATATCACTTAACAGAATTTTGTTCACTATAAATATTGTTTACATAGAGAATACCCTTTTTTTAAATTGTTCTGGATCTTCATTATATTCAGAAGCCAATTCTGCCATGTAATCTGAAGCATGGCAAGAAACTGCTCCATAGATGTTACCTAAAGAAGAAATAAATATATAATCTAGTACACAGAGAGAAAATCCCTTACCAGTACTCAGTTCTGCTCTATGCTGCTTAGCTACTATATTTCTTTAAACTAAAACAAAGTGTTTATTTTCCTTCAAAACTTTTAACACCACCACCTCCCCCTCCCCCTAATTTTACTCAAATATATATGGCAGTCATTTATCTACACTGAAAGCAGCAAATATGTGTAACTGAAACACACACAATGATGCGGCAAGAATCCAGTGACAGCAAATGTGAAAGAGAATTCCACAGCACAGAACAGAGCAGAATGTTTTGTGTACAAAAATGCAGTACAACCTGTATCAGATAAGTCAAAAATTGACAAAGAACTACAAAAATAATGAGAAAGAGTGTCTGTTACAAAAAAAAAAAAATAAAAAGAAACCTTCCCCAAATATAAAAATGTATAGACAATTTTGAACTTTTGTTCACAAAGATTGTTGCACTAAATGAATGTTAAACTCAAGATGATGGGAAAAACTAGAACAGGACAATGCCAGCTCACTGCCATATAAAGTACGACCTTGGCTTCAGTCACACAGCTGACACAGCAATACTGTTCCCAATTATGAGGTCATTTCATTTAACGCTAGCTTGGATATCTCTAAAGACAAACTTTAAATATATCCTATGGAGTTCAATTTTATCTGAACTCATAACTTCAGCTCCTAGTGACTTCATTTTAGATTCTCATTAAGAGTCTGCCCCAGGTCCTGTCTCAGAGAATGATCCTGCAACTTGCCTTGATCTATGGCTTAGCATCAGATGAATTTTAAGAAAAATTCAATTCATACTCGGATATTAATCCTAGAAGACAGCACTGTGTAGTTTTATTCCTAGAGATTTTCAGCATGCACTCAAAAGGTGATGCAATAGGTTTCGCTGCTTGCTGCACTTAAAAGTTTTCCTTGTTCTACTGATGATTGTTAGATTAACTTCCACTGGCAACAGGAGGTGCGTAAATATTTTAACTGTGATCCCTGCTTACTTGTAGTTTCTTTATCTTCTAAGTCTTGCAGTATAAGCTTTTCAGCATCTTGATTTCTGCTCTTTATAAAGTTTAAATAGGAGAGAACTGATTCTGGTAAGTCATCTGAAATCTAGAAAAACACAGCATTTGACATAAATTCTACATTTTTATCTCACAGCCACGACCAGAGGTAAATACTTGCCATGCAAGAATAAAGACTCATTTTGGCTTCACCGATAAAGCACTGATGGAGATTTAGTAGCAATTTCTACTGAAATTGTTCCCAACTCCTATACCTTTCCGATTTTCTTATCACCCACTGAACAATTAATAATTCTCATTTTTAATTACATTCTAATTAAATTATGATTGGGACACATTTTAGTAACTTCCAGTATCTTCAGAAACGTGTTTTGATTAACAATTTATTTATAATTGTGTTGGATCAAGAAATTAAGGAAAAGGTTAAGACCAAAATTACAAATACCTACAATGCACAGAATCTTTTTCTAAAAAATGTTGAAACTCTTTAAAAAAATAAATTAATTTTAAATTTACTAATGTTTAAAGTTATGCAAGTAAATCAGATGCTTTAACTTTCTTTACTACATAGATACTTTCTAATCAAAAGACTGTCTTTTACTGGAAAGATTTGGAAAAATGGACTGCCTTCTCTCAGACGTGTAAATTGCAGTAAATATTGCTGGCATTCAGTATGCGAGTGCATAAATAATTATCACTGATGCCTTTGCCTATCTTTATGTCATATAAAACATGATTTATGGTCACATATGACCAATATCATCTGCCCTAATATCCTATAGACCAATCCTTTTGCTATGAGTCTGAAATATTGAAATAACTGAAAAGGACCCAAATAACTGATTGGATTGCAGAGGAAGATCTTTCCCCAAAATGAGAAGTCATCCAAAAAAAGAGGACTTGAAGCACTAATTTATGAAATTAATATCAGAAGTCTTCAAACATAAGACAGTCTTCTGTAAGATTTAAATACAGATCTAAATGAAGAATCATTGGCTTCCTCGTGCAGATTTAACCTACCTGATTAGCTTTAATAAAATCTTCCCGCTTCAGAGGATTCTAAACCAAATCATTATATATGAATCTGATTTTCTCACTGAAGCAGAATGCCGATATTCATCTCAGCATTGAGATAGATATAATCCATCACCATTGGAGACTACATTTTTCATGAAGCAATGCTACTGAGACTACTTCTCAGAAGAAATCCTCAGGTTAGGTATGTCAGAAAAAAGTTCATTCACTATCTGATGATGGCCTTCCAATGCCTCTACTAATTTCAAGCAGAAATAGAAGCAGTTTCAGCCCACTGAATACTTACTGTTTCACTGTCACTCAAAGCTTCATCTGATACCTCTGTGTCTGGATCATCTGCTTCAAAGGAAGAAACACTGATTCTGCTTAATTCAACTTCTATTTCTTTTTCAATTCTTTGAATATCTTCAGACATTCTACTTTCCACAGTGTCTTATCTGCTTTCAAAACTACACAAATAAAATATTAACTTTCAGCACTGCATGAACCAAAATAAAGAAGGTGCTCATTTAGCATAAGTTTATTCACATGTATTTATTGACCAGTTGGCTTAAAACATGAAAAGGAACAGCAGAAGTTTGTTCTGAACACCTCACTCCATACCAACAAGCAAGAAAAAAGAAAAACTTTATTTTGTGACAAGGGTATCCCCCTTCAGTTTACCCCTCTAAATTTTGCAAGTGTTACCAAACTGGAATATTAAAAACCTCTGCCGGCTCTCTACTCCATGTGGACAGTACCAGGGCCATGGCCTAAGCCTCACAAGGGATTTTTAGTAACCCTAATATCTGCAAATTAAAAAAAAAAAAAGCCGCAAACAATAAATACATATTAACAATTAGGAAATAAGACCAAGGTTCCTGAAAGCACTAGATGAAGTTGTAATGATCCAGAGAAAGCAGTGAGAAACGGCCCAATGCAAATAAGTACAAGACTTGTAGGCGGGAGGGGAAGCCATCCTTCGCTGTCCCCCCGTCTCTCCACAACCCTCACCCCTCTCCTAACCCCTAGTCCCAACGAGGGTGCAGGGGAGGCAGCCCAGACCCCGCTCCACCAGAGCCAGCGAGCAACTCCTCGTCCCCCGCCGGCTTCCGGCGCAGGAGAAGGGACACGCTGAGCGCACCTCAGCCGCCAAAGTGCGATAGCGTTCCTCGTTGAAACTACAACTCCCAGAAGGCATCGCGACAGGAAGGGGGGTGGTGCCCGTCCACTGCCATTTCCAGGAAGGGGCGCTAACCCGCCCCTTTGCACGCTGGGAGCTGTAGTCTGCTCCTCGGAGTACCCATAGCCCTCTGGTCTCCGCGCTCTGCTCCGTGTAGCTACTCACTTCTTGTTCAGCCGAGCTCCTGCCGGAGCCCTCGCCTTCCTGGCCGCCTCCAGAGACCAGCTGCCCCTCCGCCTTGAAACTCTAAAGCCCCAAATGCCCCCGGTCAGGCCCTCCGCAGGGACGGTGAGAGACTCGCCACCTCGCTCTTAAACAGGAGCGTCACTACGGCAACGGGAAGCAGCGGCTCGAAGGGCGAGCGGGAGGATCCAAACTTCGCGAGAAGTTGGCGTTGCGCTCCCGGGTGGTGGCGGCTCGCGGCTGGGTCGCCGTCGTCAGCGTGGGATGAAACACCCCGCAACCCTTAACTACAATAATATTGGAAATAATTATAATGATGATGATAGTATAGTAATAGTAATCTATACAAATATACAAATGAGTGATACACAGTGATACTGTTCACCACCCCATGACCAAGGCTCATCCCCTTCCTGGCCAACGATCCTGGATCAGGGGGAGTCCCAAAACTGCAGTCCCGGAACAGAGATAAGAGCCTGAGTGTCTGAGAGACCAACACAACCCTGAGAGAGGGACAACCCAGATGGAAACAACCTGGAGCATGAGAGAGCACTCCCTGACAGAGCCTCATCTATACACTCGGCATGACATGCATGATACGGAATAGACTAGTTCTAAATTGGCCAGCCTGGGTCTCAAACCTAAACCTAAGGTCGAGTCCTAGGCTAGTAACTGGGGCTGTGCTCCCTCCCAGCTTCTCCTGCACCTGCAGACACTGGCCCAGCAGAAATGCTGAAAAGTCCTTGACTGTCCTGGCAGCAGCTGTAAATATCAGTATGTTATCAGCCTTCTCCTCAGCACAAATCCAAAACACAGCCTCTCACTAGCTACTGTGAAGAAAGTTAACTCTGTCCCATCTGAAACTAGGACACTGGTTTTTGCTTCCTGTTTGCCAGAAGAACTCCAGAGGCATGAAAAATGAAAAACCTGCCAGATATCCCTTCTGTGTTCACACGTTGCAGTCCCGTTGTAGCTTGGAAAAGTTGGTGGCACGCTGGTGTTTGGGAGCCGTGGTGGCCTGCCGTCAGCCACAAGGCACGGGGATGCCGGACTCCACGGCGGTGAGCCTGGCCAGGTCCAAGGTGTGCAGAGGGACCGGCAGCTCGGCATGTCCTGCCACCTGCACTGCAGGCAGGGAAAAGAAAATAATAGTTAAAAAAAAAAAAAGCCAAAAAGCCAAAAAGCCAAAACCAGAGAAAGGCACATACAGATTATATTTGAAAGCTAGAGAAAGCGTTCAGTCAGAGAATTAAAGACTCCATGCAATTCAGTCTAGCAGAACTTATATGGGGCAGGAAGGGTGTAGACTGTATTTTACTGTGCAACAGTATTTAGAGGGTATGCATCTGTCCCTAAAGTCTGGTTAGGAATATCAAGGCACAAAGACAGGTATAACAGAAAAATAAGAGCTGAAAGGTAAAGACTGGTTTTACACAGAAAATTAGTACTTTTGTGAGCCATGGGAAGGATCTGCCAAGGATAGTGGGGTTTTTTTCCCATCTACTGCCTTTAAAATAAACTAAGTACCTTTATGAAAGACTTATGGGTATCACCTGAAAAATACTGGATTCAAGGGCGACCGTTTACCATTTTCTCACTGCTGATGTGGATGAGTAAGACATTTAAATCTTAAAACAACGGGAACGCACCCATTTGAAATCCGCCTTGTGATTTCTCATACTTTATAGAATCATGTAACTAGTGAACTTTTCAATGTGATCAAGTTTTCAAGTGCTGAGTTGAAGGTACTTGTTTTGTATATTGTATATTTGTATATAGGCACTTGATAGTTGTTTTGTAATGAGAGTTGTGCTGTGATCATGGTGACTGAAGAGCACAAGCACTGTGTCACGCATTTAGCAAACAACTTTGCTAATACAAAAGATGTTTCAGTAGGACTGTTGCCTGTAACCAGGAAGTCAGGGCAGATCAACAGAAGAAAACTTCTCTTTTGTAAGGATGCGGTTAAGCTGGGCTTCAGAAAGAACCGTATCATTATGAGACTGTGCTCTTTAAGGTAAGACGGAAATATTCAGACCTGGTAAGGATTTTTTTGTGAAGTAACAAGGTAATGTAAAGAATGTAGATAAGGTAAGATGTAGATGTGGATAAGATAAATGGAATTACTATTGTTATTATCATTATTGTTATTTATTAAAACAGCTCAAAAAAAAAGGCATTACAACAGAACTATTGCAGATGCCAGTTTTCAAGTTAAATATGTAACTGTTCAGGGTTTTTTACTAGAAGAATGCCTCACACCAATGTTTTAATACACACTGGTTTTTAATGAAGTTTACTTTAAAGTAGTGGATCTTCTTCAGGGAAAGTGCAAAACTAGTTATCTAATACAGTCCGTGATTTTGCATGGTGCGTTATTGACCCAAATCCATTGTGGAGGCTGGTTTGAGGAGCTTATGGCTTTCTTCATTCTGTGATTCAGCAAAAGAAGTTTCATATTCCAGGCAATGAGGATCTTGACAGGGCAGGGAAAGCTTATGTTTGCTGAATCTTTTCCTCTAATCAACAAATTTGATACATATGTAACATACATTTTGTAAGTAAAATAAGTGGTTAATACAAGATATTTTTTGACCTCAGAAGCTGAGGTCTGAATCTTTGTCATTTTTTTTTTCTGTTTTACAAATGACAGAAGGCATAACTTTGTATTGTAATCAGTCTGTAGTAATTCTGACAGAAGACAAGAACAATTCCTTTCAAACAAATTTCCCTTTGCATTAGAAAATACATTCTGAAGAGTATGCCTGTGCTGGTTATGTTCACGCATCTGGGCATGTTTGTGTGCCTGATTGCTTTATGCATGAGAAATGTAGGATGACTGCAGTCAGCTGCCATTGCAGAAACCATCTTCTAACACTGCTGTTCCTGGTCTCCTCTAAGCTTGTACCACAATGCCAGGCAAACCAAAATGCTAGTGCGTTTACAGAAGAGACAAGACAGGTGAAAGGGAACACGAGGTGGGGGACAAGCGTATGAGTTTCACTATCTTTGCTAAAATCTTGCTAGACCCAGAAGATATGGTATCCAATAATGATAATAATAATGGTATATAAAAATGAAGTCCTGCATCAGATAGTTTACAGTGCTAGAGGTCTTTCCTGCTGAAGTATACTAAACTATGCTCAAAATGTGAATGCCTATGCGACTTCACTGTGGTCCTGTCAATATTTGCAAAGGTGATACAGTTGGTACTAAGGTTCTAATGCACACTTTACATGTATTTCAGAGATAATTGTTATGGGCAGGGTCTCTGTTTGCCCTTCCATTGACCAAGCACCCATTTGCTGTTGATGACAGATGAAATGCATTTCTTGATTTAGTTTCACTTGAAAGGAACCAAACTTTTCACATCGTGTGACATTCTGCAACAACAAGCAGAGGAAAAAAGTAAGTGGGGGTGAATGGGAGATTCACTTTAGTACAAGACAGTTGGTATCACCATTTGACAGCTCTCATGACTTTGCTAGAGCGGTGTGCTGGATCACACTGAAATCATTAGCCTATGTCTGCTATTTTCAATAAAAATTGAATCAAGTTGTGTAAACGAAGGAGGGCTTATATCTTTACTGTGGGTTTCCCTCTTCATTTCAGCTGGTATACTTAATAATTAGTAAGCTAAGTGTGTTGAAGAATATAAGGACAAGTATATGTCAGGCTATGTAACTCTTGCCAGCTCTGTAATATAAATCTACATACATGCTGCCTCCAAATGAAGAAAAAAAGCTAAAAAAGAAATCCATGTATACAATATAACATTAAAGGCAACTGAGACCAGGTACCATCTTGATGCTTCTGCTGTTGCTACTATTTTTTTTTTGTTCAGGTGTCTTTATATTTCTAAAACATTACCTGAAGAAAATAAATCAAAAGAAAAATAAATGATTGATATGATTAGTTATATCTTTTTCATATTGATCTGAACATATCATATGTCCAGCTGAGATTGAAGACTGAAAACAGAAGAATGAAAATAAGAGATAAAATGCTAATGCAGAAGTACTACTTAACTGTCTTCAGTGGAATTTTCTTGGTAAGGTTTCTGTTTTCTTTTTCTTATTTAGCAGCTTCAATTTTTTTTTAATGTTTTGAATTAAAGCAGTAATCCTTTTTTTTCCAGGCTCTGGGTCTTATGTTTTTGATATTTGGCATGTGGCTTTTATTTGACAGAAACAATTTATTCAGTGTGTTATGTGAGTATAAATAGAAATTTTCTTTTTTTTTTTTCCAGATGATTACAGGGTAAAACAGAAACAGGGATATAATTTTTTTTTCACAAGGTGGCAGTATTGGACTGAAATGCATAGGATGTTTCCGTTGTATATCTTTTCCATCATTAGTATGATTATCAGAATAGCTGAAAATATGTATACAATTTATATATGATTATAGTTTATAAAATTTATTTCTTTGTCTTGGTGTATGAGTTATGGATGAATCACTGAAATAGAAATCAACTCTATTGATCTTTTCTTTATATAATTTACCAGACTGCATTTGGCCTGCATTTGACAAGATTATGGATCCCTGAGGTAGATATTTGGGTGGAATAAACAGAAATTAGAGGTTGGGCCTCTCCACATAGATATTCCTTTTTCCAGACTGTCTATCAGATTGTTTCACAGAGAATTAAGTTTTGGGTCACCTAACAGCAGCTGTGCAGAGCTGTCTGGCTTGGGTATGCCAAGGAGCATCAGTTTCCAACTGATAGGATAGGAACCGTCCAATATGGTAATTCTTGTATGAAGCGTTTGAGATAGAAGTAATGAAAACCCCTGCTACTTTCTGTATCTATGCAAATAATGGTTAAAGTGGAAAGGGAGAAGTGGCCAGTCACAAAGAAGGAGGATAGCATTGAATTGGAGTCTGGATTTAATGAGGACATATCTATGTCCACATAGGATCTCTACATGTGCTACTGATATTTGGCAAACAGAAAAAAATCTGTAAACTTGTAATTGTTTGATTTCATTGTGAGTGGTTCACATTGTTCAACTGAGTATGTTCTATTTACATCTGATATGTTGTTACCTTCCTCTGAATTTCACAGAATCACAGAATCACAGAATGCTAGGGATTGGAAGGGACCTCGAAAGATCATCTAGTCCAATCCCCCTGCCGGAGCAGGAACACCTAGATCAGATCACACAGGAACGCATCCAGGCGGGCTTTGAATGTCTCCAGAGAAGGAGACTCCACAACCTCTCTGGGCAGCCTATTCCAGTGATCTGTCACCCTCACCGTAAAGAACCTTTTTCTTGTATTCAAGTGGAACCTCCCATGTTCCAGCTTGAACCCATTGCCCCTTGTCCTATCACTGGATATCACAGAGAAGAGCCTGGCTCCATCCTCCTGACACTCACCCTTCACATATTTACAAACATTAATTAGGTCACCCCTCAGTCTCCTCTTTTCCAAGCTAAAGAGACCCAGGTCCCTCAGCCTTTCCTCATCAGGGAGATGCTCCATTCCCTTCATCATCTTTGTGGCTCTGCGCTGGACTCTATCCAGCAGTTCCCTGTCCCTCTTGAACTGAGGGGCCCAGAACTGGACACAATATTCCAGATGCGGTCTCACCAGGGCAGAGTAGAGGGGGAGGAGAACCTCTCTTGACCTACTGACCACCCCCCTTCTGATACACCCCAGGATGCCATTGGCCTTCTTGGCCACGAGGGCACAGTGTTGGCTCATGGTCATCCTGCTGTCCACCAGGACCCCCAGGTC
>WKFP01014122.1:373756-387452 GCA_011057875.1 Pterocles orientalis | reverse complement strand
GAACCCATTGCCCCTTGTCCTATCACTGGATGTCACAGAGAAGAGCCTGGCTCCATCCTCCTGACACTCACCCTTCACATATTTATAAACATTGATTAGGTCACCCCTCAGTCTCCTCTTTTCCAAGCTAAAGAGACCCAGCTGCCTCAGCCTTTCCTGATAAGGGAAATTTGTTTAATATTGACTTAAATAAAGATTTTCCAAAGACAATGGTTCAATGTTGAAATCCAGATCAACAGGATAAAGTATTTCAATACCCTGAAAAGGCAGGATTTTTTTCCCCCTGAAAATTACTGGAATTTAGGACCCCTTAAATGATCTTTTAAAGTACTTCTGTCTTTAAATAAAAATCAGTGTTCTCATGCATTGTCAGTTTCAAAATCTTGAACTACTGGAAAGTACCTATAAAATTAGCTTACAGTAAGTGTTTTTTTTTGTAAACACATTTTACACTTTGGCTTTATTTTAATTAAGGCTTTTAATAGTCTTAGAGTGTGATAATTCTTAGCGTTTGTTAAATGTGAGATAATACTCGATTTATTTCTTAAAGTTCTAGATTGTCATGTGAGAACAGCGGCTTTCCTTAAAATTTCATGTGTAGTACTCCTGTCTGAAAAGAAAAGCTTACAATAAAACATACAGGCTTGAAAAAAGGCTGAGGAAGAGGGGTGTCACAGACTTAGTTTTTTTAAAAAGCTTGTAAAGATTGATCAAATCTCGTATTTTGTGGGCAGTTGGTTTGGCTAGAGTTGGCAATGCTGCATGTCTTGGGGTTTTGGTCTAGCTGCAGCTGGTTTAAATTCATATTACTGTTTGGGTTCCCAGCTGCATCTGAATGTTTTGCAGCTACAACTGAACTCATTATTGCAAAACTCAACAGGGCACCTATTGTCTGTGAACTGGACGTTCAAATCCAGTGAATGAAAATGAGAGCTGCAAGAGATATTGGGATTATCACACAGAATGCATATTTCTACCCAGATTCAATTCCATTCTAGTGTGCCCAGAGATCATGAAGTGCAGGGGGAACTTAAAGAGCCTCTCAGGGTAGGGAGAGGGCATGACAGCTTTGGAGGAACAGACTGCTAATATTAGACATGTACGATGCCCCCATGGGAAGTGCAAGAAACATGAGACAATTCCCACCTCTCCCCCTTTTTTTTGAATGTAGGATAAAGAATGGAGTGCTGTCCCAAATGGCTGGGTGGTGTAACCCCTATCCTTTCCACTGTATGAAATAAATGCAGATGGTTCACTCTTTCTTGAGACTTAGTCCTACCTAGATCTCTGCCTGTAGTTCCACACTTTGAGTGCTCAGGAAGCCACAGATTTACTATCTGCCCATCTGTCCTATTTTAATGCAGGCTGCAGGTGTCAGCCTAAAGTATTGAAGTCTAGTACAGCACGTGATCCTTAGATACTATATTATTTGTAAACACCGTGAATTGACAGTGAGTATATGATCTTGAACAACATCCATATTTTTGAATGGCTATGTTGAAACTGTGGTTCTTCAAAGTCTGCAGCACAGCTTGTCAAAGCACTTTTTCACTGAATAGCTATAGTTTCAGGAAACAAAATATTGTTGCAGAATGTAAATTAAGTATTTCCCAATGGCTCTTGAGTCTGAACCAGGATTCAGTGCTGAATTATTTTATGAACATGACTGGTACAAACTTCACGACCTTCACCTCCAGTGTTCCTGGGCTTGTACCTGTTCTCCTACCACATCCAGCATGCTATTATTTATAAGTAACTCTGTTCATCAGTCATTATAAGAGTGATGTTTCATATGCTTAGGTGGATTAGATACACTTTTAATATGCCTGTGAAACCATCTCGCTTCGTTTGCTGATTCAGACACATGTACCTATCATTCATTGAGCAGTTCAAATGGAATAGAAACTTTTGGTGACATCCCTACATTCACCACAGAAAGTAAAGGCAACAAGAAATACCATTTAAATGTCCCTAGCCTCAGCCTCACATGTATTTTGCTAGTCCTAAGCAAGCCCTAGTTGGATCTTTTCTTGTGCATAGGCATTCTGAACATTTCTTGTCTGTATAATGTCTTAAGTTACTAATCAAAAGTATGTTTATGTAGCAGCCCTTCCTCTAAGGGCTTTCTCCTGTCCTCAGTCATCTGTTTTCATGACTATAGTAGGAACCTTAAGATTTTCAAACCTTTCAAATCTTCCTCTGGCAAATCTGGTTGAGAGTGGCAACAGATGCCAAAGATATGGGGAAGGAATGACAGATGGACACTGGGGCAAGTATGTGTCTGCATATCCCTGCACTCACACTTGTACCCATCTGCACTCACACAGGCATACCATTACAGAATGGCTATGCAATTAGGTCTCGTTTTCCTAAGAAATGCTGCTGAAGAGTTAGACTGTTAGCACACTTCCTAAATCCCCTGCCCTATAGCTCTGCATGACATGATCTCCACACTCACTACACTGGGTTATGACTTTATATAAATAGCTCGAAATACTAATATTTTCCTTTACTAGAAAGGCAAGTATTATTTTTCATCACTTTTGACAGACAGCTGTGTGCACTAATAATTTTCAAATCCTCAGCATAACCCAAATAAGTTCAATCAACTGTGGGAATTCACGACAGCTAAGGGGCTGATCCATATGTTAGAAAGTAGTTATGTTTTAGAGAAACTAAACTAAAACCAACAGAGGTAGTCCAATATTTTAAAAGCATATAGCGAAGTCACTGGTATACTCTTTCCAAAGTGCTATGCCACGTCACTGCCAATAATCATAGATTTTTAGTGATTCTTGCTTCTATCTATTAGCTCAAAACCTCCAGGTGGTGATTTTTTTTTTCCTGCACAGACTTATTAGTTTTTGCAGAAATAATAGATAGAAATGAAAATTCTAAGAGCAAACACATTTAGAATGTTGGCACAGCTCTGCAAACACAAAGGGGAAAAAGGCCACTGGGATATTTCTCCATATTTATTTATAGCCTTTTCAATTTCCTCCCCCTCAAAGGCATATTGATTTTAAGTGCATCATGAATATCTTTCAAATAATGCTATAATTGGGTTCTTTGCATTGCACATATTTCATTGTGTCCTGTATAGGTGTGAAAACCGAAGAGGAATTCCTTAGGAAGAGAAAGGCCAGTTTCTTATTTACCTCACACCAGTTCACATGGGTCTAACTCCACCACATTTGGTGGTGTCCCTCAAGGTGAATAACAGTGCAACCAAAAACAGAGCCTGAATCACAACGTTTTATCCATCTTTTTTGGAGAAGATAGGAATGTCTAAAGAATTAAAGGTATGTATTCCCTTTGCTGCCTTCATAACAATAAACGAAAATTTGTTCATGTGTCAAAGTGGAATGAGAACTCCTTTAGACCATATTTTTCATAGAATATGTCATGCAATATACTGAATGGGCTGTGTAGAGATAGATAAGCTATTATGAGGGTTATTAGAAATGAAGATAGAAAGGAGAGGTTTCAGCTAAAAATGTTATTAGAGACCACGCTTAGCTGGATCTTGATTTAGAAATAAAGTGTTGAAATCAGCTTTGACACACTGTACTTAGGACAATAGACAGAGACTCAGAAATTCTTGATTCATTTTTCTTCTCTGCCATTGACATATTGGGTCATTGTAGGCAAATCTTTTCATCTCTTACTGTTTCAAATCCCCCTCTGTAAAAGGAAATAGGAACACTTCCTTTTTGTCTTCATTTGTCTGACATACATGTTTTAAATTTTATGCCTTTTGGATATAGATCTTGGTTTTTAATTCTGTATATTTGTTTAGTGGTCTTTGTTGGGAGTCACTGGGAACTACTGTAATAAATAATGGTTCCATTGGTACCAGTAAGGTTACTTGAACTGCATTCTCCAATGGTAAAAGTTAAAATTCACATGCTAGGATTACAGTAAACTTATTTATAAAATTAAAGTGAAGCTACTTAAAATCTAGCCATTGGCAGGCTATGTCTGCTCCTATTAGCAACAATCCGTGCTTCTACTCTCTATCAGTGAGAAAGGTGTTCAGCTCTTTTGTTGAAGCTGATTGAATCCAGACAAGGGCCAGACAGCTTCATCCGTAGATTTGCACAAAGCTTATACCATAAATAGTAAATCCAGTCTAAAAAGACAAAAGTTTGGATAGCATTTCTGTTTATATTATCAAGGTATTTTTACCAAATGCATTTTGGTACTGTATTGTTAGGGGAAATGTCCGCAGACTTTTTCATTAGTGTCTGGCAGAGAAAAGCCAGGAGCTTATGAAAGTATAAAAACTAAAATTCTTCTAGGTATGTACTGTCAGATGATAGTACAGTGGAGTAAATTTTGAGACTATTTTCTGTTTTCTGGTTGGAATCTCTGGTATTTTTAACTGTTTGCTTTCGCTTTGTTGTGCAAAAGTACTTTTAAAGAGATTATTGATTGCAATACCCCCACACTGACAGAGGATTCTGGTAGACGAGATCATTTGAATGTTAAACTAACTTATTCATGGTGGATAAAATCCAAATTGGTTTCTTATTGAATTGAGCCCTCAAACAATGATCAGGAGGAAAACCTAACTCAAGAAGACAACATTTTTACAGTCTGTGTTTCCAAAAAAAAAGAGAGTTCCTCTACAAGATATCAAATGATCATAATCACTTGGTCTTCTTATGAATACTGGCATCCAATAACAGCAAGGGAGAGGGAGTTTCAAGGTTAAATATGAATTCTTGCCTTTTCCTAGTTTAAGTCAGACTTCTGACCTTATGTTTCATAGAAATTATAAATAATCTTAACAAGTTCACCTCAAAGGCTGGAAAACTGGGTCATCTAAGCTGTCCAAAATACAATTTTTTAAGGCCATCATAACTAATTAGGTTTACAGAATTTTTCTAGACAGCTCCTGAGTCGTGAGAACTCCTCTGGAAGTGTGAACACTGATAAACTGGGAAATATTTTATTTTATATATCATCTTACCCTGTTAGGATGATTCCATTAATAGTGGCCAGATTTGGTTCACATCAGAAAAGCTCTGACCCCATCTTTCGACTGGATTTTTTCCTTAGTTCTTAAACAGATTTTTTTTCTCTACAGCTCTAGAAATACATGATCTCAGAAGGACCCTCATACTAACAGTTACTTTTCAGTTTTCCTTTTGTTCTCCTCCTGTTTCATGAAGGAAATGGAAACCGGCAGCTCAGCTATGCCACTTTAGAGGCAGAAGTCACAACACTTCTTTTTTCTTCCTACTGTTGTAGTTTAAGCCTAGCTGTCAATAAACACCACAGAGCCACTCACTCCCTCCCCCCTCCCCGTGGGATGGAGGAAAAAATCAGAAGAGTAAAAGTGAGAAAACTTGTGGGTTGAGATAAAGACAGTTTAATAGGTAAAGCAAAAGCCACTCACATAAGCAAAGCAAAACAAGGAATTCATTTACTACTTCCCATCGGCAGGCAGGTGTTCAGACATCTCCAGGAAAGACGGGCTCCATCAGGCATAACAGTAACTTGGGAAGACAAAAGCCATCACTCTCAGTGTTCCCCTCTTCCTCCTTCTTCCCCCAGCTTTATATGCTGAACATGACATCCTATGGTATGGAATACCCCTTTGGTCCGTTGGGCTCAGTTGTCCCAGCTGTGTCCCCTCCCAACATTTTGTGCACCCCCAGCCTACTCACTGGTGGGGTGATGTGAGAAGCAGAAAAAGCCTTGACTCTGTGTGAGCCCTACTCAGCAGTAATGAAAACATCTCTGTGTTATCACCGCTGTTTCCAGCACAAATCCAAGGCAGAGCCCCATGATAACTACTGTGAAGAAAATTAACTCTATCCCAGCCAAAACCAGCACACCTACTTATATGATCCAAGGTGAAGGTGAAGCAAGTACTCAAGATATAACTAAGAGACATAGTAACAGTAATCCTGTTGAAATTTTACTGTTAGAATCTGCTTATTGCTATAATCTCAGGTCTAGGACTTGGATAGCTAATGGAGTGCTATAAAATTACTTACATACTTTTTGCCTCCCTCACTTGAGTGTGCCAAGTGGCATGTCAGGACAAATATTTTCCAAATCAAAGTTATGTTAGTGTTCTATTTCCTAGCTCTGTAATTTCAACTTTTTAACTGTAATTCATGACATGATCAGGTGTTTTTTTATTTTTATTTAATTCTAGCACTTAAGAAAAAGACACATTGATTTTTAAGTTTTACACCTAAAACCTTTTTGTCTTTTGACATTTAAATGCACTTAAGCATGCTGTTTCATAGAATAAATAGATGTATTTAATCCCCAAATTTTTACTTTACATGCAAAATGGAAGAAAACATCTGTGAAATCTGTACGAAACAAAATGTGAGAGAAGTCAGCCGTCAGCAACTAACTCAACAAGGTAGTTTATAGAGTTTTGGTGGAAGGTCAGCCC
The DNA here is from genome assembly GCA_011057875.1 of Pterocles orientalis. Lineage (NCBI taxonomy): Eukaryota > Metazoa > Chordata > Aves > Pterocliformes > Pteroclidae > Pterocles > Pterocles orientalis. The sequence goes on along the minus strand of WKFP01014122.1, from coordinate 381,031 downwards.
AGCTAAGCACTCAATAGTCATCATTGAAGACCAACCTTGCAGACAAATTGTGAATACACATAATAACAAAAATTTCCCTGCCTTCCTTGAGGACTATGAGCTGTTGTTCAGAAAGTGTAAATGATTTCTGTAGGATGACACACAGAGACTCAGGCCATGGGTACTCATTATGCAAGAGTCTGTGTGACCGGTAGGGCACAGCAAGCAACGTGGCAGCAAGAGCAAGTTCGAACAGGGAATGAAGAAGCGAAAGAGATTCAGGCCATTGCTACCAAGAGATTGTTCCATAACCTACACCTTAATGACAGTGAAAGGAATTATAACCAAAATCTAATTATTTTGAATTTATACTTAATCCACTTGGCCATGTCACCGTCCCTGGAGGTGTCCAAGAAACGTGTAGATGTGGTACTTAGGGACATGGTTTAGTGAGTTAGGTGGCGTTGGGTTGGACTTGATGATCCTTGAGGTCTTTTCCAACCTTAATGATTCTATGATTCTATGTTTTGTAGGCCAGTACAGTGCATGAGAGGGTGCATTTGTAAAAGCAGAGAAATTTGCCTATGACACAAAAATGAGGTACTGGGCTGTTTCATAGCATTAATGAAAAAAGGTTTTATGTGGTTTCTAATGAGTTTTAGCCTGTTCAAATAACATCACATAATAGTTTAACATATCTTGTAATTGTCTTCAATAATTATAAACTAGCCTTAAGGGCAGCTGACTAATAACAGCTTTCAACTGTTTTCTTGCCTCAGCAGCTACAGAAACAAATTCAAGCCCTAGGATAAGAAGGTCAACTCCACTGAAATAGATGAGGCCACATCCAGCCCAGGCTTCATGCTTAACAGAGAAGCATTTATGTATTTCTGCTGTAGCTTCAAGTCATTTTCCTAAACAGGACACAGTTTTTCTTCCACTCTCAGTCATGTATAGAATTCCCACATGATTTCTATTCACATGCCAGACTTGCCACAGTGCTGTTAGATTCTTTGCTATCAAAGTCATCATCAATATTTTTAATGTTTGCTAGAAATTACTTTGACGTGAATTCTCACTATACCTGTCCTGTGCATTAACACAAGATTAGGTCTGCTACATTTTGTTGAACCTGAGTATATGACCTACCTATCTGGTGGTGCAGTGAGGCTCCTGGATCCTGACATTTTCCAACAACTGATGGAAAGATCTTTTGACAGTAAACAAGATTTTTCTCCCAGAAACTTCTTAGCCATTAAAGCAGGAAGCTTCAGTTACCTCTGGATATCTGCTGAAAATTTTCAAATCAAGATCTCCAAAATATGGCATAATAAGCTGCATTTCTCCCAGTGAGTCCAAAAAGTTCTAATAAACCCCCACGGTGTTTGTAAAACACATTTGAAATCAGGTATGCATTAGCTGAGGGGGGAATCATAGCCCTTATTTAGTTGGAGAAGTCAAAATCCAGAAATTATGCTGTCTCATGGATAAAATTCCTAAGAAGTAAAACTAAAAACAAAATCATGAAAACATCTACCATCAACTTGTCCTCCCTAAACTGCTTTTCTAAATTCCTCCACAAATTTATTTCCAATTGATTTAGGAGTTCCAAAAAAAAAAAAAATCAGATTGACTTCTGAATGTCAAAGAGGGAGCTTGTAGCTTTAGTAGCTGAATTTATTCATATTCTTCAAAGAATGAATGACAGCATACATCTTGTATTCTAAGAGCATTTTATATCCTTTTATAAATGGTGTTGTGCGAGCCTCTTCATAGCTATACTTGTAGTAGCCTGATGAGGCTTAATTATCCTTCAAATAGTTTCAGTTATAAAGAACTAGGACTAGGAAATGAATTTCTTTATAAAAAAATGCAAAACACAAACCAGTTAAATATGCCCACTGACAGATGTGTAATGAGACACATTGTTTCACAATGGTTCAGCATGTCATTTAATATTTGACAATGGTGACACTTGTGAGTATAAAAAAAAGTCTTGGGTTTTGAACAGTTCAGGCAACAACCAGGCTTACAGTATTGGCTGAGTGCCCTCAGGTTAACAAATAACATGATAATCCAAACTTTAAACAAATAAAAGAATCTATATTTAACTAAAGTTAATATCAGAAAAGAAAAAAGCATAGCCACTATAGAAAACCAAAGCTGTGGGTCTGAAAAATCATTAGATTTTTCTTGCTTTCTTTTGTTTAGTTGTACCTTTTGAGGTGCATCCATCCCCATAACCAAAGCTTATATTGTTGCTAGTCTCTAAGACTGATCAGAATTCACCAGTGATCTCTTGTCCACGGAGGGGCTCAACCCAGCCAGTGTCCTCAGAGCTTATTGACCATGCGGGGCTCCAGCCAAGCAAATTTGTGGGTGCAACTGCATGTGGAGGGCACTGAAACAGGTTGCCCAGAGAAGTTGTGGATGTCCCATGCTTGGAGGTGTTCAAGGCCAGGTTGGATGAGGCTCTGAGCAACCTAGTCTAGTGGAGGGTGTCCCTGCCCATGGCAGGGGGCTTGGAACTAGATGATCTTAAAGGTCCCGTCCAACAGAAACCATTCTATGATTCTGTGACTTGTAGGTGCTTGCAAACTGGGTATGGTGGAGACAGGACCAGGGAGTGGAACTCTGCAGAATGGGACAGAGACAAGTAGTGGGGTTATGGTTTTGTTTTGTGCCAAATATGCAACTTTCTCCTTCCTCCACTTTGCTTCTGCTCTTTACCATGACAGAGTGGCATCTGAAAGGGAAGGGAAAGAATAATTCCAGACTTACCTCGGAGATAGGGACCTGCAGGCTGAGGGCAACAGAGTTCAAATAGGGGAAGGGAAGGATAAAAAGGATAATCAATCTCATTTTCAGCTGAAGAAGTTTGAACACCTTCAATGGCTGATTTTGTATTCCTCACCATGAGAGAGAGGAAGATAAGAGCAGCAGAAGTTTCCTATGTAACTGAACAACACAGAGGTGGTGCGCACTTCTGGAATAAGATACAGCAGTATGTAGAAGTAAATAAGTAGGCTTTACAGCCCATCTAAGAACGACCTCACTTCTGAGAGAGTGTCTCCAATGCTGCATGAGACAGTCAAGCTTTCACTTGTCACTTGTTTGTTCTCCACTGCATCTGGCATTGTTTTCTTTTGGAGCATTGCTATTCCAAAAGCAGAGGTGAAGTTTGCCCTCTTGCACACTCTCTTGGAAACTTAAAAAGTGGTGGGCAGGGCCCCAGATGCAGCTGGAGGGTTGGTAGGTTATAAGACAGCCCGCAGGCAAGTGAATGCTAGTGGTCTAACCACTGAATTATCTCAATCTAGAGCTGTGTTTTAGGAGGAAGGAACAATCTTTGTTCCATCTTTGAAAGAAGGACAGAGGTAGCTACCTTTAAGAAAGGATTCAGGAGCCCTATCTCCCAAGAGGAAGAAAGTGCATTCAGGTAGTGTTAAATAATGTGAAAACATACCCATTCTGCCTCCTGACTTCGGCCATTTCACCTTCTGGCGTGATGTTTTTGAGACTTAACTGCGAGGGGCTCTGAAATGTACCCTGGAACTGGGATGAGAACCTTGCACCTGTGTCTGAATCTGAGCAGACTCATTCTTCACTCATGTCAGACAAACTTGATAATAACTTGATATAAAAACTAGCTTCAGACATGATGTCTCTACCATGGAAGGACCAGTATTGCAAGACACCAAAATAGATTCCTTATAAACACTGCATAATTAATGCTTCAGACTGCTTTCCATGTGCAGACTGCAGTTTTAATTTTGCTTCAACTCATCTTCATGTGCTTGACAACAAAATCTTTTTCACACTTATAACAGAGATAAGGAAAAATGAGTTTCAGAAGGTCCAAGTGGAATTCTCGTATGTTTAAAGTTAAGCAAATAGGTAGATGTTTTCTGAGTAAGAAAATATGCAATTTTGCCATGGTGATAACAGGAGATGCTGGCAGAGCACATACATCCTGGAGTGAAAACTTGAGCCCTAGAAACCAGCAGTAAAGCTTTCTCTGACTTCAGCATGCTTCAGCTTTCACTACACATCTTTTAATGTCTAATACTTTGCCTTAATCACATCATCCCATCCTGCATGTGTGAGAATAAAGCATGTTTTTATGCCTGAGAACTTGGTATATATTTTTTTAAATATATATAAGAGATTTAACATGTGCAAAGTTATTCAGGTCAAAAACTAGCTAACATTAGAAGTTTTTAATTTTTTTCTCTGTATTCACAAATGTGTCATATCAAATCATTCCATTAAGGATAATGTATTGGATTTCTTTTCTCTCCAACCAGTGAATATTCACAAGACAGCAGTTCTCTTTACAGAAGTGATGCTATTGCCATGCTATAAATTTCCCGTAAGGATGATCTAAAGCTTACAATGACTTCCACTCCCAAGGAAAACTGTACAGCAGAACTAGTGAGGAAGTTATTTGTCCTGGGCTGCAGAGTCTGACGGTGGAGTAAGCGATAAAATGACACCTATGTAGCCTTTATTGGTCAGCTCTCATATATACACATGCAGCTTATTTTTCTGACAAATAACACTAAACTAGCGCTATTCAGGTCTCTTCATGCAATGTTTTTCTAGGGGCTGTCTCAATTTTTCAGAAATAAATGCAATGATTTATCTGTTCAACCCCCCCTGACATTGATTGGATTTCTGTATTTCAGCCTCATGTATTGCTTTTGAGTTACAGGAACAAATTTTAGCTTTGTCCCAGATTTTTATCTGTAGAGTGTGTCTGACGAAGAGCTATTATTCACAAAGAAAGTATTGTGTAGACTTGTATAATTTCTGAGGCAGGAGCTGTTGCTGTAAAGGTAAGAAGGCAGTAATGTTCAATAGTTTGAAGCAGAATCTCCTACTAAACCTTTTCCCTATCTGTGCTCAGGTTTTAGAGGTAGTACCCTTTAGAAAACCTGGGATCAGGAAAAGAAGTTCAACCTCATGTTGGCCCTGCAAGGCAACACGTATACTGCTGGGTCCTGGAGGCAAGGGTAGCAGAATACCTGTGTCTCTCTTGTTCTGCTGATGGAGCTGGTCAGGAAGTGGGTGGGTGGCAAGGGAGGTTAATTTTACTGTCTCAAAGCATGTGAGAATCATGAGTAAAGCCTGAAAATACCTTTTGTCTGACTTGATGCTCACAGGATTAAAAAAAAGAAAAAAGAAAGAAACAGTTTTAATTTATTTTTGATTATGATTTCTGAGTCTCCCGACTACACACAGGTTTCATGTTCAAGTTTTTTACATGTATGGTAGGATTAGAGCACTATACTCTTATAAAGCAAAGTTTAAATTCTCACCTAGTCATGTAATTTTGGAGCAAGAATGTAAAAAATAACAAATGTCATGAAGTTTGCAAAAAGGCAATGGGAACCAGCAACGTGGAGAGGATGGAGCAACAGGCTGCCAGCCAAACTAAAATGTCAAGAAAAGGGAACAATTTGTCACCACTGCAGTACATTACTATCTCAGAAAAAGGGAAAAGTGAAAAGCGGTGCTTGTCACTCTTAGAGAACATTCTGCAAGATCAGAAGAAAAATGTCTGCTTTCGTAACAGTTTTTTCTTGCAAGCTCGCTCCTAGATGCTCACTCCTGTCCTCTGCCATGAACTATTTCCCCCATGGCTGCAGCAGCAGAAAACAGGCCAGACATCACCACCTCCATGCTGGAGTTACTGAAGTTGTCCCTGTGGTTTGCTGTGCCTGATGGTCCTCATAGCAGACTCAGCAGAGAACGGGACGTGGAATCTGGGACCAGCACACTTCCCACTCCCCTGCAGAGGCTGTCCCATACACTTCAACTGGAGAAGAGAGCAGAGAATCACACCTGCACCTCTAACACAGAGCAGAGAAGATGAAGGTGTATGTGTTATTCTCTGCTACCCTAATTATTGCAGTAATTATTTTCATCAGCACAATAGAACAGATTACATTTTAAATCAGTGATTTCAATTTGGGGTAGAATTTGCATATTGTTTTTGTTATGTATTCTTTCCCATATTTACAGGAAAAATGTTTGTCAAAGCACTATTCATTATCCTATTCTGAAAAATCTTCTTTAATCAATTACTAGAAAAAATGTAATGGTAAAATTTCCTTTTCCTGATGAAAACATTCTTAAACCAGCACCATCAGAATGGCTAGGGGTTTATTTTAAATTAAACCATTACATCTCCATTTCTCTCATAAAAACTTTTTTACTGAATTAGGCAAAGTTTTCTTTAAGTGCATTCAAAATAAAATAAAATACATTTTAACAAAATTATTTCTTTGCATACACAAATGCATAAAAATCTTCTATGCAGATATTCTCCTGCAAGGACTGGAAGTATGCCCAACAACATATATTGCCAAGTACCTTGCCATCCCTAGAAGAATTTTGTATCTTTCTGTGCTGTGAGTTTGTGTTATGAAAACACAAACATGGTCCTGATTCAAAAGATGCATAATGTGACGGTAGGTTGAATATTTAGCTGTAGCCCTTAATGACAGAGAATGTGTAATTATTGGCCCTGAAATATTAATGTTTAGATTAAATTGTAATTAATATTCTTCACAGAATCACAGAATCGCAGAATGTCAGAGATTGGAAGGGACCTCAAAAGATCATCTAGTCCAATCCCCCTGCCGGAGCAGCAACACCTAGATCAGATCACACAGGAATGCATCCAGGTGGGCTTTGAATGTCTCCAGAGGAGACTCCACAACCTCTCTGGGCAGCCTGTTCCAGTGCTCTGTCACCCTCACTGTAAAGAAGTTTTTTCTCATATTCGAGCAGAACCTCCTGTGTTCCAGCTTGTACCCATTGCCCCTTGTCCTATCACTGGATGTCACAGAGAAGAGCCTGGCTCCATCCTCCTGACACTCACCCTTTACATATTTACAAACATTGATTAGGTCACCCCTCAGTCTCCTCTTTTCCAAGCTGAAGAGACCCAGCTCCCTCAGCCTTTCCTCATCTCAGGGAGATGCTCCATTCTTGTCTCTCTTTCCTTCAGGAAGAAGCATATTGCACAAGTATATATGTTGGGTGATGCTCATTTATCCCATTCAGTCCTTGACTGAGCTGTAGTGTCTGGCACATTAGATTGGAGAAGAATCAAATTTCTCTTACATCCTGCCTTTACCTGCAAATGGAAATTGATGTTTTCTGTGTGAGGCCGTGGGATAATCTTCATGTGGCCTAACAGGGGAAGGACTCATTAGAGCTGAAAAATAAAAGTAGGGACTACATTCAATGTAAAAAAAAAAAAAAAAAAAAAAAACAAATATAACA
>WKFP01014122.1:362992-373736 GCA_011057875.1 Pterocles orientalis | reverse complement strand
AAAAAAAAAAAAAAAAAAAAAAAGGCAGTTATACCTCGGGGGATAACATCAATGGCCCAAAAAATCAATTCCAGGACTATATCCTGTGTATTTGCAAATGAACTCTACACAGATGGAAAGCACAGCATACATGAGAAATAAAAAGAATTATGGAAAAGCAGCAACATTCAAAGCTAGAAATACTTTTCACAAAAAAGGTTCATGCTAGGTTTCTGCAGTAAGCTGCTAATATCTTATAAGGCTTTGCCTGAGGCATTTCTGAAACTCTTCTATAAAAAGAAAATAGGAAATATTTATCTCAAATTGAAGATTATCTCAAATTAATCATTAACTTGAAAGAAATCCTAGTTTAGGAGTGGTTTAGACTTACAGTTTGCATTTGGATTAGAGATTGATTGAATTTGTGTTATGAAACTAAAACCATGGTTCTACAAACACTTCAAGCTTTGGAGAAACCCAATAGACTGTTCTAAAACAGTATCACACCTATATTACAATTATCTTCTTAATCTCATGTAATAATGGCTGTAATAATGACTGGGAAAATACAGTTGTCTTACAGAAAAGCTTAAAATTAAAAGAAGAAAGCTCAGACTTAATAGATATCTTCTCTATTTTGTGTCATAGTAACAAGAATCACAAAAGAATTGTATTACAAAAACACGCTATCTCACTGAGTAAGAAAGAATAAAATCTTAAACTTGTAGCTTCTTAAAGATTCAACAAACGTAAGCTTCCCAACATGTTAAGTGGTGGTGGGGCCATGTCATTTCTTTGTTGTAACTGTAGTGCAGGCAAATGAGGTAGGTGCTGCTTTGGATTGGGTAAGTGCCTTCACATACTATTTCCCACATTGCTTCATGCTTCCCTTGGTTCCAAAGTGTTTTTGTCATTTTCACCCTTTCTCAGCCACTGCTAATCTGTGCTAATGTGGATGGAAACTTCTTCAAGCCTGAATTTTTCTCATGCTCTCCCAAGAATATTCCCAACACAGATCATGATCTCCTCTCTTCATATGTTTTCTTCAGAGCACTTCATGAGCCATCATCTTTTGTCCCATGATATGCTCTTCCACTAATATCTCTTAGCTCAGTATTACTAAGACAAGAAGTGCCTCTGGAGACTGGAGTAATGGAGTGGAGCAGTGAGGCAGGGAAATAAAATATAACAGTAGTTTCTCAGATATTACTCATCAGCTGTCTTCATCAAATACACGAATGACTAAATGGACTGAGCAGGGTGTCCCCGTGTTTATGCCAATACACTGTGACTGCATTGCTTTCTGTGTATCTGCGGTGGTTTGTCTACAGAAGTATTTAAATTTCAGTGGGATTAATGGAATTTCAGTCAATTTTACCTATTAACACTCAGTAAATAGTTATATTTTTGTTAATCCTGGGCATTGGGTGAGGACTTCAGCCTTTAAGACTTTCACTGAGAAGGTCCCTTAAAATTTTGAGTAATTTGCATTTATGTTGTGAGCTACTATAGCTCAGATTATGAACCAATTTAGACTTCTCAAGTCTTAAACACCATGAAACATAATGGTCACTTCCTACAAAGCAATCTCTTTGCCAGTCTTCTGGGTTTGTTTTTTTTTTTTTTTTCCAAGAGTTGTTCTGATGTCTTTAATAAGATTATCATCTACAACACATTATCTGAATTTTTAACTACCATGACCCTTGAAAATGTCTGTGCATGAACATTGTCAGATCTACTTTGTACCAGGTACTGAGTAGGATGAGGGAGCTTGTCTAGTTAGTTATGTCATCACTAATATAAACATTCAAGAATAGTGTGAGTCTGGGTGTCTGTGGATTACAAGAATACAACGTTTTTTGAAATGGATTCTTAAGGATACTGAGTATCTCGCTGTTGCTGTAATTAGTGGATTCAAGAGTACAGAGGCGTCTTGTAGAAGCAGGTTGATATACTTCAGGGTCAGACATTTTTGTTTCTAAATTACCAGTATCTTAGGTTCATTGATCTAATACAGTGATTTAAATTTACACAGTAACTGTCAGATTGATCTTTAAAAGGATATTCACAGCATTTGTTAAAACTTCATCTCCTTATTCACATGGATAGGTCATTCTTAAATGTAAGACCATTACATGGGTAAAAAATAAAGCTGCAACTGTGTGCACCTTACCTACAAAAAGCATTATAAAAGAAACATTAACTGTGTAGGCACTACAGTTACCTCAACTGCACCATTTGATTTCATGTTGTCATTCTTTTTATTGGCACAATAGTCTTTCTTCAATATTTAACTTTATTGGAAGTTTATCAGTTTAAAATATTTTAAATGAGGACAAATTTCCATAACTCTTCTCTTCACTGGTAACAGAAAACAAAAGATTTTTAAAGACTTTTAAAGAAGAATTTTAAAAGGTTGTAAAATATTTTTGGGAGGTCTTATTTTAAAATGGCATAAGGATTTTTACAGTGTGTTACATTGCAGAACTTTTTTCCTGAGTTAAAAGAGTAATCTTTTGGTTACATTTTCTATGGGATCTTGACCTATGCATCTTTAATGCAATGAATACATATATACATGTGTATATACATATAAACTGCTTTTGTTTCCTGGACTAGTCATGTTATGTCTATTCTGTCACTCATGAATCAGCTATAGCATATTTCTCAGAGTAAACAAACACTGGTTAGACATGTGTCAGCATATCTGCTGCTATCGAGAGAAGCCATAGACCTTCTTTTGGTCTATATTAAAATGAGATACATTCTTTGTTTCTACTGCTGTATTTGGAAAATTGTTGCAGAAACTTCTGTCTAATCTACATCCAAATTTTTTTCCGGGCTGTTGGTCTTATGCCAACGTGCTTTAAATAACCAAAAAGACTCTCACTGTACTGGAAAAAATTTAACAGGCAAGTATAATGGACCCAGAAATTTCTTGCCTTTTTTTTTTCTTTTCTGAACTGCTTCTCTTTTTGTCTAAAACTAAAAAAAGCATTCCTGAAAAGACAACAGAACTAAAGGATGCCAGGTGTTGTATAAAGAGACATACTTTCCTATGTATGTTTGTTTTTTTTTTTTTTTACCCAGCACCAAGCTAGAATTTTTCAATGAAACCAAGTTAAATAGGATTTAGGACCTGAAATGCCAGTGGAACTGCTTTTGTCTTTGAAGTCAGATGATTCAGAACAACTACTTATATCTTTAAAATTAAACACTGCAGAACCAAGTTGAACTGGTCCTTTAATTATGTTTAATGACCAGAGGTACTTAACCTGATTTACTGAAGAAAAGTTAGAAAATCAAAACCATCTATGGTGAAACAAAACCACTGTGGTCCAACATTGGAACACACTGTCCAAGAAGTTGTGATATCTCCAGCCTTGGAGATTTTCAGAACTCAGCTGGACTAGAAACTGAACAACCCACAGTAACACTGACGCTAACCTTGCTTTGGGAGGCGCTGTGAACCTCCCATGGTCCCTTCCAGACAAAGTTGTCTTTTGATTCTGTGAAATCTATGAAGCAGTTTGAAAGGAGATAAGCATCATTACTATGCAGAGATGTCTGAAACAATTTTCAAAGTTTTTAAGGGATATAACAACTATGACATACTTTTAAAGATCCATTTAATTGAGTGCATAAGTCTGTATGACCAAGTAAACAAACAACCAGACATTTCTTGTATCTGTAATTTTTCAGGAAAACTAAGGTCTGTAGAGTTTTACATGGGAAAATATTAATTGTATGTCTTATATCTTATTTCTGCTTTTCTTTCATGGACATCATTAATGCAACGAAAGATGTTTCATATTTGAAAATATAAATAAAAAATCAATTTATTTCTCTAAATTAAAAGAGTGGTGAGGGAATTTTCTAATGTGTTTGACCTTTTAAACATACATATTTTATTTGAAGTTTATGGAAAATTATTCCTAAGAATCAATTTCTATATTAATTCTAAGTATCCATGTGGATAGAAACAGAATAGATGAACTCCCAGCCTCCACCACTAGAAGAAACCCCAAGTAATAATGCAGCAATTTATTCTGAGAACTCTCTGTATATTTTTAACTACATAAATAAAGGTTCATTTTTCAAATGAGATCCATTTCATAAAGAAAAAAACCCATAATTGCCCCTTTTGAAGACTTATGAGTCAATTTCTTGTACAAATGGTCAGAGAAATTCTTCTTTCAGTCTTTTCTGCTCTCCACTATATCAAAAGAAGCACATTTATAGTTTAATATTTCACTGTACGTAGACTTAGCAAGAGAAAAAATGTGCAAGGTGCAACCAGGAATCCAATAAACACTCAATTAATCATTAAATAACTATTCTTCAGGAACTCAACTTGCCAGTCATCTACAAAATACCAGCGTTGTGATTCCCTACCTAGGTCTATCGTGCTAGAGATACCATCCCAGGGTAACACAGCTGTGAAGGCCAGTCAACCAACAGAGTCCAGCAGCTGTGCATTTTACTCTTACAGAATTTTATGTCTACATTTCCTTCGTGCCTCAGAGACTGAATGGATGATGTTAGAAACCAGCTGTGCCTCTTTTGGAGACATCATCTTGGTGAGCGGATCCACACCTACAGTGAGTCCCTGACTCCTGGTCTCCTTGGGTGACTTTCTGGGAAAAAAAAACCAACAAACTCAACTCTTACTCCTCCTGATGGCCAAGTATGTATATTCCTCCCTGTATCAAACTCTCCAAGACTTCATGGGACAATATCGAGGTACTTTATCAGTGAAAAATTATTTTTAGCTATTTCTATCTTCTGAACTAAGGTCAAGGGAATAAAGTTAACCTCTGAACTTCTCATTGATGTAGAATGATGTTGCGACTGACGGAAAACCCCAGTACTGTGAAAAACACATATTTCTTTTTAATTAACTTCTGAGAGTTAAGTGCCAATAGGCACTGACTTGACAAAACTGATATTAGAGTAAACAGTTATCAGTATTGCATAAAACCAGGCAGGACCCAGCTGTGACTGTTTGTTGAAGAGCTGTGTCAAGGGTGGTGCTTGAAGTAAGAACAGCCTGACAGCTAATCAAATGTTTCTTAATTTTCTAAAATGTAATTATCTTGCTGCAACATAAGGCTCTTATAATTGTATCTTCACTATGAGTTTTTGCCCACTCATTTCTGTCCGTCAGATTCTCCTGTGGCCACTGAATTCTTCAGTGCAGACACAGTCCAAGGGAGCCAGCCAGGAGCACAAGGTGACTGTGCTTTGTCAGAGGTGTAGCTCATGGCAGCCCTTTCCCAATGCCTGCTTGGGAGCAATGGGTATATCCCTGTCACAGCAACTGAGGACAAACTCATTAGTTGTTTCTGTGCCAGCATTTGGGGCCATTGTGCTGCCCAAGAAACACTATAAGGCAAAGGGCCAGATCTAGACTGCAAAAGTACATATCTTTCCAATAAAATTGATCACTCTAACCATTTAAAATCTTCAAGTTTTGCTGCTAGTTCTCTAGGTGTTTAGACAGCTACATACCGAACAAAAATATCCTATTGTAGGGGTGAGTGCACCTATCTCCCTGCTAATAATGTCTGTGATGCATATTTCAGCGCACAGCTGATGGTTTTTGGCTTTCTTCTGGGGGAAAATCTGAACAGTTAGTTGCAGTTTCTGTGGAAGTTATTCACCTGATCAGTTATGCTTATTCACTTGAAAACATGGCTGCCAGGGTTGATGACCACCTTGGCATGAAATCAGAGCAATTAGAGCACTAGTCCAATGAATTATGACTTCTGTTGTAAAGGGCTGGGTGCTTTTTGGGGTGCAGATTTCCACTGATGGCTGGCTGCAACACATAGAAGGATAGAAGGAATATTTATTCTACTAACTTACTTTGTATTGTTTATGATGCCAGGCAATCCAAATGTTCTGAGGTCACTCTTGAAAGGAAGATACCTGAATAAATCTCTAGTTCACAACACCAGGGCTTGTAATGGTTCTGTTTTTTAAGCAAATCATTATCATCTGAGTTACTACAGTTAGCTGTAGCTTACTACTGTTGAGTTTTTTGGAAAACAGTCACAGACGTGAGTTTCATGAAGCCATTTAACTGCACCTCTGCACTAAAGTACTAGAAGCAACTGCTGTATAGCTAGTATCTTTTTGTCCTATTGAGGAATCATTTTGTAGCCAAGCTCTATTCTCTCGGAGAATAAATAAAGTTATCCATCACTAAATCACTTAGTAAGCTTTTAGCAATATTGTTTCTCTCCTTTTCCAGACAGTCCCAAGTACATTGATTAAAGGACTTGCTTTAGAATCACAATGAAAATTCTGGCACTGTGTCAGGTCAGAAAAGCATTTCTGAGAGAATATTATGAAGATGCAACGGCATAAGGTCAGCTACAGTTCTCAAGGTCAAACAAACCATGTTAAACATTAAAAAAACCACACACATATACACAAAAAAACTCAACAAACCTGGAACAGGGAAGATTTAAAAACATTTTTTTGCCAAATTTTTTTTACATTCTTCATGTTGGAGGAGTGACTCCTTCCACTTAGAAAAGGAAGAAGTGGTGACTTGTTTATTTCTTCAGGTATACACAGCACTTTGCAGAGCAATATTTAACAACTTCAAAAGTAAAAATTTTATTTTTTTCCAGTCAAAAAGATCACAATTTAGAAGCTGAAAGCTGATCTAGTACAAACTTTAAAAAATTTAAAACAAAATGATTAAAACTGATTAAAATTGGATCTTTTTGCCAGCCCCCCTCCCCCCCCCTTTTTTTTTCATTTTCATTTTGAGTATTTATCTGGGTTTAGGATAGAAATTCACAGATTGAGAAGTATGGCAATGTCCTGCCTGGTGGCTTCTGTATCTTAAAACACATCTAGGAAAATGTAGAAATGCATCAGAATGATGTCACAAGATAAAATAGTAGGGCTGGCACTGGGAAGTCCATATGGTCAGTGATCACAAGGCAGTAGTAGAACAGCAGGTGATCAGAAGAATCATAACAGTTACTAACTGAGAGGAAAGCAGAAATTTTCAACTACTACAGTGGCAACTATTTCAGCACCACAGTTGCAAAAATGGCAGGGAAAATACTCCAGGCATCTCCATAGCCTGGTGGCTATGTCTAGAAAAAGTGTTTGAAATTTGTCCTGCAAAAACAGAGCAGAGTGGAGTACAGAACAGAAAGTGTGTGTGCTGAAGGCATTCTCAGCTGAAATGAGGTTATCGCTTAAGCAAACTGGGGTTAGTCAACAGGAGGCTCTGAAGCGCCAATTTTAATCAGAAATATTAATTTCAAATACAATTTGCAGCTCTTGCATGGTGAGAAGTGATTCTCACTAGGTGAACTCTCCAGGTTATCCATAAAGTTAAACAAATCATCATCTTATGTAGTACACATTTCTAACCAGACATAACATCTTTCTGAAGGCTTGAGTTTGACTTCTGGCAACATTTAGGGATGAACTACGTTTTAAAAAGTTATCTGCTTTATAACAGAACATATATTTAATAATGAAAATAATAATATTTTTAAAAGTGTTTCTTCTATTGTCACTACAAACAATGAGAGAATGGGATTTCAATTTCCTCGAGAAAGAGTTCTATACCATCACACTTAATGTGTGAGTGCTTGTGGAGGCACATTCCTTTCTTTTGCATCCATTTGTAGATATCAAATATGAAAGACAGACAGAAGACTCAAAACTGTTATGTTGATGGAAATCCAAATTTTCTGAAAATAAGCAGCATGCACAGAGGAACGTTTCCCTGAACTCTGCTCTCACTCCTAATTAGACACCAAAATGTGAGTAGCATCTCTACTACTCAGGAGTGATGGAGTTATGATATTAAAAGCATAAAAAGCAATCTATAGAACACTTGCAATAAAAATTTAACTTCCCTTAGCAATAGAGACACCACCCATGTCAGTGTCATCAGCAAACTCAGTGAGGGTAATTTCAGTCCCCTTGTCCAGTTCATTCACGAAGATATTGAACAGCATTGGGGCTAGCATTGACCCCTAGGGGACCCTGTGCGTGACAGGTTGCCAACCCAAGTGAAAAACATTGGTTGCCACCCTCTGCAGCTTCTGAGTCAATTTCCTAACCATCTCACTGACCAGTCTGTCTCTTGCCAGTTTGTCTAGGAGGAGGCTGTAGGAAACAGTGTCAAATGCTTTGCTGAAGTCCAGGTGTTTAAAAATGCTTTAACTGCTCTTCTCAGCCTGTGAACCCTGCTACATCTCCAAGAAGCCTTAGAGAATTTTAGTCGCTCAAATTTTAACAGAACAAGTTAAGGAGTATAATAACCTTTTCCCATTTTTGCGATTTCTAACATTACTTCCATTTGTGAATAACTTGCAGAACTGGGAACAAAATAGAGATTTTTGGTACCTAATCTTGTGTATCTTGTGTTGAAACACTGAACTGAAATCAGGATTCTGGGTGTTGTGTTCTTTTCTTTCATCTTTTTTTTTTTTTTAATTAACCCATACTTTACCGTAGCTGTAGTTCTTAAGTCCCTCCAAACATTTGGCATCGGTTGCTCCTAAATAGCAACTCTCATTATTATAGTCTTCAAACCTACTAGCTTGCACTTTGCCTGTAAAAATACAAATCACAATTACATTATATTGTTTGGCCAGGATCCACTACAGTTTAAAATTCCTGAGCTATGAGAAATAAATTCAGAATGCATGTCAGGGAATGTTCAGGTTCTTTCCTTGTAGATTATTTCATCTGTAGGTTTTCCAACAAAATAGGCTAAACAATAAATGTTTTAACAATATCATTCTGCCTAGCAGTAGACTCTTCAAATACCTTTGGTTCTTGTTCATTCACTTTAAATGTTATTTTTCAGTGAAACAACTCTCCAAAGGTACACAATGGCCCTTGCACAAGGTAAAACCAAAAGTAAAGATTCAGTATAAATTTGGGGGCTTACCAAAAGTGTTGTCTATATGAAACTAGCTGTTCAGACTTTATTTAAGGATATGAAGATACAGAACCCAGAAGTTGCATGAAGGAAAAAAGGAAACTGCCCATCATGTAAATGAAAGTGTGTTTGTCATCATCTTTTTGTTATGTTTCTCTGTATGGAATAGGTACTTATATATTCATATACGTGTATGTTCATTCATGTACCTATCTATATACATGCATGCACATGTTGCTGTCTATTGTAATATTGCACCATTGAACTTAATTCAGCCTCCCAGTGCTAAACTATGTAGAACTTTTATAACCATTGGACTTATTACAATCGTACTTTTTTTCCTCCTTTGATGACTTTTCCAATTATATGATGCCATGAAGCAGTGAAAATGTTACCAGAAGTGGTGATGTTATATTTAAATCAAAGCACTCCTTCAGACTCCCTCTTTGCTGCTCTGAAATCTCTGATCTGCAAACAATCAAGAGATTAATCTTGATATGAGATATACAAAGATTCACAGAATTTAAACTACATAAGATTACTGTGACTAAATGGATGTGGAGGAAAAAACCTATAATCTTTCAGTTTCAAACTGGCATCTAACTGTCACTCTAACCAGACATTTCAGCGTAACTGGCTGGATGTACAGTATCCAAATTTCTCTCCAGTAATGACATTTCCAGTAATGACAGCACCAAGGATCAAGCATACAGAGGAAGTTATCTAATTTAGAAAGCGATGCAAGGCTTTTCACAACACAAATATTTAGCTTAGACATAAAATAATATTTTGGTGGATTTTTTCTCATTACGTACTTGGCACTCTGAGCATTCAGCCAGGTTCTTTCCATTTCTTGAATCTGCATTTAATGAAGAATTATGTTTAACAAAGTAGCTCATTTTTAGGCATTCTTTTTCTTGGTGGAAACTAAGTTTTGATTGAGTCTTCCTAGGAAGAGGAGAATTAGCTGTTTCAGAAAGGGGAAGACACTGGGAAAGGGCCAGTCTGCACAGAACACTGAGGAACACTATATTTGAAACAGTGGTTTGAAAATTAAGAGCAACCGCTGCAGGAGGACACTATTTTCAAAAGGTCCAGGTGAGTACATGCAAACTATAGTAGACACTTCTATTCAGTCTTTTAAATGGCTATGGGGCTTACACTTCAAGAGTGAGAGAGAGAGGGAGAGAAATAAAGATATAAAGAAAAAAAGAAAGAAAGAAAGAGAGAAAGAGAGAGAGAGAGAGAGAGCTGTTACTTGTTTTCTCTGTTAGAAAGTGTCCCCCACTTAGGTTCAAAATTCTTTTCAGGGAGGTTCAAAGCCATAAGCCTCATTATATGGCAGCAAAGCCACACATTCACTGAACAATTATTGTTATGCATGTTAGGTCCCATTTCACTGTCCCTCTGCTGTGTCAGCACTGCAATTTGTGAGGCAAGTGAAAGAGGAGCTTGGTGTCACAAGCTGATGGCCAGGACATGAACAGTGATGGAGTTTTTTCTGGGTCCCTTCTCTGCAGACTGTTTCTGAACATTAAATCAAACATGACACAGGCTCTCTGTGCTCAGATAGATGCCCAAGTAAGAACTTGTAAACCCATCTGACTGTTTTTAACCCACAGAGGTAAAACGGAGACAGAATATGCAAAGAGCACCCCTTCACATAGTTGCTTTACTTCCCTTCCCTCAAATAACCTACAGCTTCATTCTTACATGACTCTCCTGGGAGGTAGATGATGTGGGTTTGAACCCCTCAGGCAAAGGAGAGAACTCGATCCAGATCACCTATTTCCTGGTTGAATACTTGAATCTCTGTGGCTACTACATCTCCGCCCC
>WKFP01014122.1:338706-360144 GCA_011057875.1 Pterocles orientalis | reverse complement strand
GTCATGCTTGACCAACCTGATAGCCTTTTATGAGGATATTACCAGGTGGATAGATGATGGCAAAGCAGTAGATGTGGTCTATCTCAATTTCAGAAAAGCATTTGACACCATCTCCCACAGTATCCTTGCAGCTAAACTGAGGAAGTGTGATCTGGATGATCGGGTAGTGAGATGGATTGTGAACTGGCTGGAGAAAAGAAGCCAGAGAGTTGTGGTGAATGGGATGGAGTCTAGTTGGAGGCCTGTATCTAGTGGAGTACCCCAGGGTTCGGTATTGGGACCTGTGCTGTTCAATATATTCATCAACGACTTGGATGAGGGAATAGAGTGCACCCTCAGCAAGTTTGCTGATGATACGAAACTGGGAGGGGCGGCTGACATGCCAGAAGGCTGTGCTTCCATCCAGCGAGACCTAGACAGGCTGGAGATTTGGGCGGGGAAAAATTTAATGCAATTGAACAAGAGCAAGTGTAGAGTTTTGCATCTGGGCAAGAACAACACCAGGTTCCAGTATAAGTTGGGTACTGACGTGTTGGAGTGTAGTGTAGGGGAGAGAGACCTGGGGGTCCTGGTGGACAGCACTGTGCCCTCGTGGCCAAGAAAGCCAATGGCATCCTGGGGTGTATCAGAAGGGGGGTGGTCAGTAGGTCAAGAGAGGTTCTCCTCCCCCTCTACTCTGCCCTGGTGAGACCTCATCGGGAACATTGTGTCCAGTTCTGGGCCCCTCAGTTCAGGAAGGACAGGGAACTGCTGGAGAGAGTCCAGCGCAGAGCCACGAAGATGACGAAGGGAATGGAGCATCTCCCTTACGAGGAAAGGCTGAGGGAGCTGGGTCTCTTTAGCTTGGAAAAGAGGAGACTGAGGGGTGACCTTATTAATGTTTATAAATACCTGAAGGGTGAGTGTCAGGAGGATGGAGCCAGGCTCTTCTCTGTGACATCCAGTGATAGGACAAGGGGCAATGGGCGCAAGCTGGAACATAGGAGGTTCCACTTGAATATGAGAAAAAACTTCTTTACAGTGAGAGTGACAGAGCACTGGAACAGGCTGCCCAGAGAGGTTGTGGAGTCTCCTTCTCTGGAGACATTCAAAGCCCGCCTGGATGCGTTCCTGTGCGATCTGATCTAGGTGTTCCTGCTCCAGCAGGGGGATTGGACTAGATGATCTTTCGAGGTCCCTTCCAATCCCTAGCATTCTGTGATTCTGTGATTCTGTGATTCTGTGAATGAAAAATGAAATTAATGGTTTTGAGTTTCTGGGATATGCCAGGAGCATGCCATTCTGTCAAGCTGCAGAAGTATGGCATGTACATAGTGGGCTAATGCAAATTTAATATCTGGATATATCAGCTTGAAGCCTAAGACCACTGTTTCTCAGCTTTGTTCTGTTTTGTCATTATTTCCATTGCTGGGGATAAAAGAACTCTGAAAAATTAATAAACTTTATCTGTTCCTTGTAAAGCTTTATACATTCTACTTCATACTTTATTTTCCTTAATGAATATATGATAATTGCTCTGTTAATGTCTTGGCCATTCTTTTTTTCTTATGTTATGATACAGTAGACAAAGATGGAAAAAAACCCAAGCTAGTGTTTTTAATGCTAAGTACATCTGCTTCTTTTTTTTTTTTTTTTTGTATAAATAATTCTTGGAAATGCATCTTAGAAAATTAATTGTCACTTCTGCCCACAGGGTTTTTTGATACTTGTCCCCTTTTCCACCAGAATTATCAATCTGCATTATCACTGTGATATACTGGAAAACTCCAGCTGTCCGAAAATCAATATTTCCACCCCTCTCATTTAACTCTGAGCTCTCACTGTTGCTGGGTGGCTGTAACACACCAGAGCCATCACATGCTTCCCTGTTGCTATGGGCAACAGTGCAAGAGTGAGAGCTGGTCCCTCTACATCACGTGGCAGGCTCCAAAGTACCATGGTTTTAGACAGCCTCTCCTTGAATTGTTTAAGCAGGTGTTAAGATCGCATGAAGTGTACTAGTGCCAGTCAAAAATAAGATCATATTTTCTTTTTTACTGTAATAGATATGTGTAGCAACTCCATCAGAGCACGTACCTGACCTTTTATGCAAAGGGCAACCAGCTAATCAAAATTTAATGTCCCACTTTACACTATTTATTCATGATGTGAAGGTATCTTAGAGTTGGTTTTATCAACAAATTTTTTTTTGGAATATTCACTTCAAAATTACAGCCAGCTAAATGCCAGTTATTGGGCGACGGTGTTATAGGTTGGGGAACACTGGGTTACATCTCTAAGCTATCTTGTCCAGATAATTGCTTCAGGTCACAAGTGGAAATTAATTTTTTGATGTTACTTTCCTGTTAACTGGCTACAGATCTACATTGTCATAGTTTGCATGACTGTCAGAGTTTGTACAGGGGAGGCTTAGGACTGGAATAGCAAGGGCATTGCAGGTCAAGCATGGTGTACATTGGCAGAAATACAAGACCCAGTTTTAAAATGAACTTCTGTCACTACCATGAAAATTACAGTGAGCATTACTGGAAAGAATCTGTTTTTCAGATTTACATTCTTACTGTCCAAACCAAGGAATAAGTATGTAAGTAAAAACCAGCAATCAGATATATTAATAAACATATTTTTGCTGTTTGAGATGGTTAAAAAATTTCTTTAAAAAATCATGTTTAATTTGTTTATGCCAGATATCTTGACAAGTTTTATTCAAAATATCTTCATGTTCACCAACTTTCAGCAAATCCAGTGCCACTTAGAGAGTTCCCAGCTGGTGACTCCTGGTATGGGGGTGCCAGGCGATCTGGCTCTCCCTCCCTAGGGCAAAAAGAACTGGGTCTACCCCAGGCTGGGGATGGTAGGGGCTTCTGATAACTGAGTTTGTGTGGTTTCAATTAGCAGGCTAAACATAACAATGCAGGAAGCAGAAGCATTTAATTTTTTTTTTTTTGTGGGGGGGTGAATAGTGAATATTTTTTAAGTTCTACTCTGATTTCAAGAAATGTAAGCATCTTCCAAATGTGAAAACCTTCTTTTCAAGAATTTGTGCTTGTCAAATCTGCTGAACTGCTCATCACAATTTGTCATACTTAGTAATCATCACAAAATAGCCCCTTATACTCTAGGTTATTAACTCCTCTCTTTTCAAAATGCTTGGGTTGAAATGTTGGTATAAAATTGAGTCTACACAGCTACTGAATAGGTATGGCCGTGGCAGGAAGACTAGAGGACTCATTATCCACACTGAAATGTTACAGTCATCTCATTTCACACATTTTAAATACGTTAACTCCATAGTTCCAGAGGGAAGAAAAGTAGAAAGAGGACTTTTCTGTCTTTCACTTTAAGACAAATGTGAGAAAATGTTAAATAGTTTCAGAGTCTCTGAATTAAGCCAGAACCTCAGATTTGGAAAATAAATAAACAAACTAAAAGCATCAATTGAAATCATTGCTCTCTTCAAAAACACAGAAACTCTGTGTAATTTTGCATCTTTTAAATCAATCTTGCTGCATCCCAGGGCACATGAAAGCAATTTCTCTCTATTATTTTTACAATTTACTCAGCAAGCTTCCAATAAAAAAGAACAAAATTCAGAAAGAAAATCCACTGTCCATAATTAACCACCCAGAATGAACTCAGCATTATCAGAAGTCCAGCTTTTTTTTTTAGAGTTCTTTGATGTTTGATTTTTTAGAAGTTATTCCATTACCTTATCAAGATGCTCTGTTGATAAAGGAGTGAGTTTAATATTTTCCAAAGCCCTTGGAACGCAACTCTTATAACTCAGTTAAAGAAATTACTTAGGCTCCAGGTGAGACAGGAGAGATGGCAGGTTCTCAATTGTATTTGTTTCACTCATTCTACATAACTTTACTTACATTGCCAATATCAATTGTGGGTAAATGAGCAGTAAAATTCAGAGTAAGATGCATGGTGAAAGGCCTAAAATACTATAGCAGCTGTGACTTATCCTCTGACACTGTTGAATGTCCTTCACAGAATCAAATCTTTAGGATTTTTGCTTAAGAAACTTACCTATCTTTTTCTTGTGGGGTTTTCTGTAGATCTTGTCACTATGGCATATAAGTAGTTATAGATAAATCCAATTAGCACAGCAAATATTAGGAACTGGACTTCCTGAAGGAACCTGGATTTTGGCTCCCCAAGATTGCAAAAAACTGGAACATGCAGTTAACATTTTAAGGAACAACTCTCAAGCATAGTAAAAAACCGTAGTAGAAAAGACAAATTAAGGAATTTAGTTATTTTAATATGCTGTGGAAGTTCCAGATCTTATGAGCAGTTATAAGTGAAGAATTTTTCTACATTACAAGCGTTTTTTGTTTTCTATATTTAGTTTCATTTCCTTCTTGCCTTGATGGATCACAGGGGAAGGTGCAGCCATTGACGTGCCTATGTCCTGTCTAGACCTGACATAGAAATACTGATTAAACAGCTCATAACCTACAGCCTTGTAGTAAAGGCATTTAACTATTAAATAGGAGTCCCAAGTTTAAGTCTTGGTTTAATGATTTCAAACGAGGACATGAACCTGTATTTTTTTCATCTCAAGATCCTATGATCAGTATCCCTCTCAAAACAAATTATATATGGGGCCTGAGAAACTGGGGAACTAACTTTGCAATCTGAATCAGAAAAAAACAGAATTTTAAGCCCTGTCACACATAGGCAAGACAAGTGTGATACAAGTAAAACTATAGCTTGTCGTAAGGAGCGGAAGGAAAGTACTGTCTTATTCATTATGACACCCCCCCCCGCCCCACACTTTGTCGCAGATGAAATATTTCACATGGTTATGATTTAGCAACAATTTAAGATTTATTAACGGTGTGAGGTGAAGCAGAGGTTAAATGTTAGTAGCACTCAATCATTAACCAATTTAATGATTAATAAACAGATTCAGTAGAATATGTTATGATTAAAATAGCGATTTAATTACAGATTCAAGAATGACAAGATTCACACTAACTTATTACAACATATCCTAAGTATATATGTATAAACACAAAACACACAAACATACAACAACCAAACACAAAAACACTGCAGAAATACTTGGATCTAGTGAAATGCATAAGTAGGGAAACTAGCCTAGAGTTAGAAGTTCTCTCTTCTTTCTCTGTGTAGACAGAGGTAGATAAAGGAGACTAGCCTATAGTTAAAAGTTCCCTCTTCCTTCTCAAGTTTTGAATAAATACTCATAATGCATCAGCATTCCTCAACAGGTGATAACTGAGCCTCAAGAAGATGAACTTCGCCCTTGCCTTTCTTTTTATGAGAGGTGGCCCAGCTCAGATGAGATGCTGGTCACAGCCCATTGCGACCCAGGAGAGCTCAAAGGGTCTCACTGAGATTCGCTATTTATAAGGTCTGAGATAATTGACTTTTGTCAGGTACTTTTCCATTTCAGCCCACTTCAGATGATGTAATATTCCGGTCTTTTACAGTAGTTACCAAAGTGTATTAGGACCTGTCCAGGGTCCAAGCAAGGTACAGATGTACTAGGATGTCAGGAGGTGATTAACTGTTACTACTGTTTAAAGTGAGAGCCTGGTACATCAAGGGGGTGTCTCAATGCTTGGGTTCACCACCATAATGGAAAGGAGGAGCCAGGTATGCCAGGAGGACCCTTGACATTTGGGTTAACTGCTTTCACAATTCATTCCTAATCCACCCTAGGTTGGTATATGACCCAGGAGGGGAAGAATTGTGCCAAGCACCAAGTGTCTCAAAAGGGGGAGATTGCACCACCACAATCCACCCCGTGACTAAAGTCAATTTATCTCATCCATACAATGGCAGTGTGGTTGCCTCTTGCCTCTATGCGTATAAACAGAGAATGCTGTAATCTGATTATAATTCTGAGGAAATTTTTGTGTTAGGTTAGTCTCTGTTAAATCATTGAAGTTTCATTAAATGTGGTATTATGTACACAGGGAAACATGTAAGGGGAAATGTTTGCAGTAGTGTAACTTGTTTAGCTACCCTCCAAACTCTAATACATAAACTATGTTTAGCAATAAGCATAATGTGTTAGTAGTTACCAAAATCACGATGGGGTGTAAAATCAGGTTTAGTGTCCCAGTTGCCATTGGTGACCATCCAAACAGGACTTCCCACCATTGGTGCTTTCCATCGCTTTTGATTCTTTCCAACACTTGATGCATTCTTTCAGCATCATAGTGGACTGTGATAATAGTTTTTTATCCATTTTCTTGTGCTCATTGTAGAATGTTAACTAAATCTGAATGGTGGAGTTTGACTAAAGTTACATTCATTTTGATGGGTGTTGGTTGCAGTTTGTATTACAGCGTGTAATTAAAAGACAAATCATCGTGAGTAGTTATCAGCACAGAGAAAATCACAGCCAATAATTGTAGAGAAATTCCATACACAGAGGCTGAATTGATTGGTTATATTATACAGAAAGTTTTTTATCAATAAGGATTTACACAATGTTTGCATGCAGACACATCCTTTTCTAATACATGTGACAATGGTTTAAGGATTTGGTTTGGGTGGATTTAAAAGTGGCAAATATTTTGTTCTGTGCCTAAGCAAACATCTTGAGTTTAAAGATAATTACTTTCACAAATAAAACCTTATTGTTCTCTCACAAGGCATGTATTTACATCAATTCTTTGCCACTTTTTCACCTTTTGATGGACCCATACTCTATGCTCTAAGGGACAGAATACAGTTCCATGGTGATTTAATTCTAGTGCAATGACTGGGTATATGGTGTATACCAAAGCATTGCATATTGCTAAAAAAAAGCTGTGGCTTTACTGTTGGTGGGGTCATAGGTAAAATTGACTAGAGGTCACTAGGATTGTAATTCCCTTTCAAATTTGGTTGTATTATGCCATATTACTCCTGCAAGCAAGACAAGCAATCCTTCGACGTTTAGCTCAGTTTCCAAGGAAGATGTGTTGGCATCATTCCCTATATCATTCCTGAAAAGGGAAAACAATACAAGTCTCAGTGGGATTTTTCCACTCAGGTTACCCCTTAGTGGCTGAACTTGTTTAACTACTCAGACTAAGGATAAAAGTTCTTTTTCCTAGACAGAATATTTCTGCCCTGTCTCTTTAAATGCTGTCAAGCTGAATAGTAGGGAATTTTTTAGTCTATTTGTACCTGATTGACATAGACTGTAGTAAGTACTGTGTTCTGAGAAACCCTCTCCACTGTATTAGGGTTGCAAGGATGGACAGGTCCTAGAGATTGATATGTTTTCAATTCTTGTGTTAGGGTTTTGGCAGCCTCTTCATGTTCTGGGTTCCACTTTCACAGTTTTCCTTTTTGTAAAGTACGGTGGGTGAGCACTGGTACAAAATCCAGGTACATGCTTCCCCCAGTACACTAAGTTGCCTATTAGTTGTTGTAATTCTTTCCTAGATTGGGGCGTCTGTGATTGTTCTATTTGAGTATCCGGTGGGATTGCTGTGCTGTTGGAAATCTACCAGGCGCTCAGAAACTTAACTTTGCTTGGTCCCTGACGTTTTTCAGGTGGGATTTAAATTCCTGCCATATATAGTGCTTGCCACACTGCTGCTTCTGCTTCTCCCACATTTTTACAGCAATCTCCTGCAATTAGAATATCATCTATGTATTGATACAGATTTACCCCTTCAGGGGGTGAAATTGTCTCTAGAAATTCAGGAAGTGCAGCATCGGCAATTGTGGGTGAATGTTTATATCCCTGTGGGAGTCTGTTAAAGGTGTATTGTATACATTTCCAAATAAAAGCAAATTTCTCTTTACCTTCCTCTTGTAAGGGGATCATAAAGAAAATATCTTTCACATATAGCACTGTAATCCATGGTGGGTGGCTACTTGTAGTGTTGCTGTTAAAGTTGCAATATGGGCCACTGCAGTCATTAGTTGGCATTTAGACGCTGACAATCAATTGTTAATTGCCATCTCCTGTCTGGTTTTCTGACTGGCCAGACTGGTAAATTGTATGGAGAGCGGGTTTTGGAAAGACATTTTTATCTGTGACACTCTCCAATCCCTCTACCCCCCAGCCCCTCCCCCCAAAAAAACCCCCAAAACCACCAAGACAGTAGGTCATTCCATCATTCCATTCTGGAATCCTGAAATATGCTGCAGAAATAATATTGCTGCATCAAAGTGTTGATACATTCTTGAATTTGTTATGAAGCTGGGCAGTGCAACTTCTTGAAAAGGGAATGGGAAGTGATTAGGAGCTGATGGATGAGAGCTACAAGGAAAAGGTAGTGACTCACCTAACTGAGGAGCTGGCTTTTCCACCCAGCTGGAGCTCTGCCCCTGCTCCCTGCTACAGCCAGAGATATAATAGGTTATAGTAATGTAGCCTGGAGACAACAAACGTGTGGATGTGATGAAGATTTTCAAATTAATATGTTATCTCTTTAATACAAGTCCATGGGAAAAGCCAATTAAGAATTTTTCTATTCAGGTTATATAAAATAGTAATTTTGAGAACTGTGTCGGACACTTTCTCTATTCCAGAGTAATGAGAGTTCACTGCAGCTACAAGAGTTTTAATGTTCAAAGTTGAAGCGATAAACATATATACCATCTTATAGTATAAGAATAAAGTAAAAGTATGAGAGCACTTTTGCAAAACCAGCTTCAAAAAAATAAACTACTAACAATGGCAAACTAATAGCATTCAGGGGGACTGAACATGGACAAAGCATTAGTCATCGTTAAATTAAAACTAATACTCTGTCAGTACCACAAATATTTATTGTTTTTTCCCAAACAAATTTCTGTTCTTGTAAGCTTGTAGAACATTGTGTATAAGGGGGAAAAGAAAAAAAAAAAGAGAAAAAAGGCTGAGAAAACTATGGCCTTTGTTAAAGATGAAAATGGGTATGTATGCCATACCCTACTTGAGATGGTCACTTCATGGAGCAAAAGTTAAAAAAGAAAACAGCAATCGATTGCTCAGGTTATAGTCACCTACTGGAACTGAATCTTTTTTTTTCAGCTCTTCATTCCAAGAAAAATTAATTGCAATAAAATAAATATATAACTTACACAGGTACAGATTTACAAAATGTATTTTCACTCATACTATTTTAATTAAAATGAGCTCAGTTGTGAAATACCTAGATGTTTTACTTTTGACACTAGCAGACCTAAGATTTGACCCTAAGTTTCTGTGTATTCCTTTTATTTGTTGCTGTTGTATTCATTTTGATTTGTATCTGCTATGTTCTGTTTCATTTTAGGGTGAATCAGATTTTGTGTAAGCAAGAGAAAAGTAAAGCCTTGAGGCTTCTAATTTCAACCTGTGGTCTTTACGTAAGTGGACCAGAAGCCAGAAATGTTTCATCCTGCCCCAGAACCTAAGAAAATCTCTTACAATTGTTGATAGAGACAGACTTAATTATGGCACAGTTTCACAGAGGCCTGAGCATGTGAACACAGAATGGACATGAAGTGTTGTCAAGGTTCACTTGGCAATGGTCCAACTGCCAAGGGCAAGACTGGAGATCAAAGGAAAGAGTCAAAACTCCTAATCTCTATGTGAAAGGCTCACGCAGTCCAGGCTTGCTGGCAGACCCTGATCAGATTATCATTCATTATTATTTTTGCTATTTCTACTTGTAAAAAAAAAATGAGTCTTGCTTATGAGTGTTTTAACAGGAAAGACAAAGAGATTCTCAAGAAAATCCTACAGCCAGGGCATGAAAGAACATGTTTTTTTCCCTAAATTCTGACTCATTTGAACACTGACTTTAATTTTTTGAGTAAAACTTAAGTCTCTTGTGAACATAATATTCCATGAGATTTTGCTTATTTGCCCCAAGTCCTGGTGGCCCCAGTTAAAAAATTACTTGTTGACTCAAGTAGATTCACTTGATAGTTGAGTTTTGGGATAGAAAAATAAGCGTTTCCTTAAATTGTTGCATTCACCATAATAGGTATTAGTCTGCTGAGCTGTTTTTGTGTAAGCCCCTGCACTTTATTAGAAGGCATGCATCTCTTTCGGGACAGGGAAGACAGAGGAACTGCTTGTTCATGAGAAGGGGGAGAAAAAGAGCTGTCTTCTCCTCTCTTCTCTCCTTTCTGCTCTGCTCCACTCTGCTCTGCTCCTCTCCTTCTCATAAAAATAAAAGGAGAAAGAGGAACATATATGTACTTTACCCACTACATTTCTCTTTCTTGAGGGTTAAAAAAGCCTTGAGAATAAGAAGAGGAATAAATGTATGTCATCTACTCTTCCTTTCCTCTGAATCAGAGAACATTCATCTTTGCTCAGCTGATATAAACACAGGTATTTGAGCCCCTCAGTCTGCTTTTAAAAAGAACTGAATTACCCAAAATTCAAAATAAGTTCTGAAAACTAAACCACACACATATTTTGGAGCATATTATTCAGACTCAGTTTCTGGTAGGGAACAGTAAGATAAGATAAGCTTCAGCACTGGTGTTTTCATTTGTTGTATAAAACTTTTGGCATTCAAAGGCCAAGGTCAGTAGCTTGGCTAAGGCTAGGCAAAGGCAGCTATTTTGTCAGAAATTTGTTTCATAGAGAGCCTGTGTATGTGAAGGTGATTTTTTCACCAGGTTCTGGAAAAAAAACCAAACCTGTTAGAAAGTTCTCTGAAATCATTAGTTGTTTCAGATATTAACTAATCATTTTACTGAGGGAAGAAAGAGAAACATTTTGTTATACACTGTCTATACTAACAAGATGTATCAATACTTCTTGGGTCTTTTAAGAATTACAACAGTGACCCATTTGTTTTCTCCTGAGCATGAGTAATTTTACATGGTCATTAAATTATCTTATTCTCCATATCCAAATCTTTTCAATAATCCCTCATTATCAACTTTCTGAATGTTTATATAACCTTAAAATCTGAAATAGTAGAACCAATTTTTGAAGTTACACTTGAAAATGAATCATGCAATTTCAATACAACACACTCATCTCATAAAATAGGCTCTGGTTCTGTTTCCCATGAAGCCAGTGGGAATTTTGTCATTTGAGTTCAGTGGGACTGAGACAGGACCAAAAGTTATTCTGTTTCCTTGAGAATACTTCAGAAAGTGGATTTCCTAATTTATTGTCATATATAATCTTGGGGATTTTACTTTTTTTTTTTTCACATGACCAACATTTAC
Source organism: Pterocles orientalis (assembly GCA_011057875.1). Lineage (NCBI taxonomy): Eukaryota > Metazoa > Chordata > Aves > Pterocliformes > Pteroclidae > Pterocles > Pterocles orientalis. Next base: position 348,993 of record WKFP01014122.1, on the reverse strand, counting down.
TGTAATTGGCACAAAACCATTTCTAATTTTACTTTACTGGTTCTCTTAGCTATGAAAGGAGGAGGTGGGATGGGGAAATTGCTGAGGAAACCTGCTGGAGCTGAGAACGGGGATTCCCTGTAGTCCAGTCCAACTTTCCCATGCTTCCAAGGACTTTATGTCCATGCCTACTCCTATTCCTGCCCTTCTATGGTTCCTTTACCTCTCTTTACCATGGCATAAGAATTCTCATCTTAGTCCCTCATTTCTGAAGTGGTGAAATTCTACTTTGTCTACACTGTTGAGAAGCTTCGAGACAACTCAGTTTCATAAATTGCTATATGATTGTTTAGTTAGAGGATCTGTTACTACTGCCAAAGTAGTAATCACTTGATTTTTTATCACCTTCCCTTTAAATGTTAAAATGACATTTATGCCTTGCTTTTTTTTTTACTTCATATTTTACAAAGTTTTTAGCAAAATAATATAAATATATCTACAGCTTTTGAGACAGAACTGAAAGCCTGACTTTTAGTCCGTAGCTGAAACCTGGTAATCAGATGACAAATATCCTTTGACAGATGCATATGCACACACCAGACCAGACTATAAATTAGTCTCCAAAAGGGATTTTTTGTGGTTATGTCTGAGCCGCTCAGGCTGTACAAGGAGACCTGACAGAAATAGTTTGTGTTAGCTAAGTGTTAAGAATAAATCTTACGGTACAATTGAATTTAATAACTGAAAATCTCTTTTTAAAAGAGGCAGTTTAAAATATCCTAGAAGGTGTGAATTTTGATTATAAAAAAATATATTTTCTGCATATGTTTATCATGCGTTCTATTTTGCAGTTTAGACTATCTCTTTGTTATGTTTTTTTCGTACTGTAACTGATCACCAGATGCAGAAGACATGTATAGTATGAAGCCTCTCTTTTTTTCCAGGTTACAATCCCAATGACTTTTCCTGGGCCGAGCAATTGTGTCCTGCTGTTGGATCCCCCTCCCTGGGCCATGTCACTGGATGATGATGTATCAGCAGACAGAAGAATGGTGTTCAGCTACGAAGATTAGCAAGAATATGAAAAAGTTTCCACATTTATTTTAAATACAAATAGCTGCATTGCTATAGATTAAGGTATCAATTGAAAAATTTTAGTTCTGTATTTTTCAAACACAGTTCTTCAGAGTATTATTTTTTTGTTATTTTAGTAGTCTGAGATTACTAAAATATCACATATGTTCAACCTTCCTGTATGACTGTACATGATAAATACTTCTAAAGTGCACAGCGGAACAAATGAGAGCTTAAATTGTGGTCTCTCAAAGGAATGTTGAACATCATGTGAATGTCCACACTGCAGATGAAGAATTATTAAGATGACCTTAGGAGAATAGTTAAAAAAATCTGCTAAAGAATGATATTTTTCTGTGGACGTACTGTCTGAGAATGATTAACTCATTGTTATGCAGAGGAAATGAAGGAAAAAATACGAAGAGAGAGCAGTATGACAGAAATGCTCAGAAGACTCAGAAGGGAACAAACATTTTATATTCATCTTATGAACCCAAATGATGGAAAGAGGGAATAAACACCTTTGAATTGCAGATGTCCCATAAAAAGAGAGAGTTACTGTAAACATACTTGGTAGCATAATTCACCACATACGCTGTAAATACAAGCTCAGTTCATCATATTATTTAGAGATTCACACACTTTTAACATTAAATTACACTATTAGTACTTAAAAATAGTTTTCTAAGTGACATTAAATGTACTTACTGAACCAAATCTGAACCACCAAATTTGGGGAAGCCACCTCTAGAACAAAAGCTCTGTAATTTCTACCACAAAGTGCTAGATGGGCCTGGTTTTACATGACTTCAACATCAGCTGAGGTATTTCAGCCTAACCTTGACTAAAACAGCATAGAGGACTGCTCCAAGTGTGGCTTGTCTCAGGTTGAAACTAGCTGGCTGAGGGACTGCTGGCAGTGTACCGATGCTGCAGCTGAGCGCGGTGTGGGTGGTATGTTCATTCTGCTTTTCAGTTTTTCAGTATATGTGCTAGGTTGTTATTTGTCCAGTTAGTTAGCTTGCCATTCAGTAGTGACTGAACTACTTGGAATGATAAGAGAGAATAATTAGAGGTATCTTGCCATTTCTTGTTATTGTGCAGATGATGACTTCAGTACTGAGAAACTTCCTCTTGTTGTTGCTCAGTTGGAGAGCATCCACTCTTGACTCCCCAGATGAACAGTGCATCAATTTCAGGATGAGTGCCCTAGAGCATCTGTACTGAAGATGCCTCCTGAGCTATGGATTGGAAGAATTATCTGCCAGGTGGAAGATGTAGCTTGACTCACTTTTAGGTTGTGTGGGGTCTACAAGCCAGGTCTCTCACTTTCCAAGAAATTGATGTAGCTTCATGACTGCTGAACTACAAGGTAGATATATTTATCATATGCCTTCCATCATGCTTCTCTCCTGGCAAATGGGATCACAGGTGGCTAATGGTTCCTACCACCAGCAGCGGTTTCTTCAGGGTGAAAATGGAGCATCCAGATTAGCAGGACTTCTGTCTCCAGAGAACTTCACAGGGTTTATTTTTCCTCATCTAGTGTATATGACTTGTTCAGGCTACTAGGTCAATAGTAAGCCGTCCACCGAAACTGTGAGGGAAATAGTGTTTCACTGAAGCAACCCAACTGGGAGAGCACTCTAAGTATATTCTTAAATTTCTCATTTTATGCTTGGACAATGCATTAGAATACAGTGATGCATGGGACGGACATGAGAGCTAAACTGTAACAGCAAGGAACTGCATTCATTGCAGAAAAGAACTCCATGCTTTTTCTGTTACTGTTGTAACAGTTCCCCAAATGCAATAAGCTGTGCAATTGAAAACCTGTTCAAACCATGACTGCTCATAGTCCTATTCTAAGATTTTTGTAAAAGACATCCCCTCCCCAAAAAAAAGTTATAATAACTAACTTTTCTTTCCAGCTGCAGCTTGTGTCATAAACACAGCTTGAGACAATATAAGTCATGTACTATATTGTGTTTCTGAGCAGAGAGAAAATGAAAGAGTGTGACAGAATGGGCATTTTGTCTGTGTGATAGAGAACTTTTCTTTCCTTGAAAGCTGTGTATTCCTCTTAGTAAGCCCAACTAAAATGAAGATTCTAATGAGAAGATTAGGTTATCTTCTACATTCTACATTTACTTATTTTAGCATTTGGGTAAATTAAATTATTTTTTGAGAGGAAGTACGATGAGAGAGATTTATCTGGAATATTTTTTTAAGGTACTCAGAGTATTTAGGAGTGAAAAATGCTCAACTTCTTGCATCTTGACCCCAAAGAATCTAACAACGGAATAAAATTTCTGCCATAATGCTGAGGTAGTTCTAAAGTAGTATATTTTTCTACGTTATAAGTACAAATACAGTTGCAACTTGTCAAGAGCTGTAGACACATTAAGATGCTGAAAATTATATTCAGTTTGAAATGCATAACAGCAGAAGTATTTAATTATTTTGGCAGGCAAATTTTCCTGAACGTGTAGCTTCATGCACCAATAATGTGTTGTAATTAATCCCAATTATCTTTTATACCTTTAATCCACATGTTAGGCCACAGATTTGTGTAAATGTTCTGGAGAAGTCAGTTAGTAGACATTTGCTATTGAAAGTGGGTGACATATGAATATTACATTATATTTAGGACATTTCCAGAAAGGAAAGAGTTACAAAAGTCAGAGAAAATGCAGCTACAGTGACAAATGCTGACAACGAACAACTGTTCTTACTGTAGAGTCAGTAACTAAATTCAACAAGTCGAGGATTGTGAGGAAGAATTCAGACAGGCTGAGTTAGACCAAATTCTGAAATCACTGAACTGCCTGTTGCAACCTGCCTCTAGCATGCCATACTGCCTGTTGCTGCTCCCCACTATTCTGGAAAGTGGAGTTTGTGGAGTGCTGCTCCATGCCAGGACTGCATTGCCCTGGCCTGGACTTTTTAGTTTTCATACCTGAGTGGGCTAGAAAAACCTAATTCCTGACATCTGTGATCATACACTTGCACTGAAAGACTAAGAACCAAAAACCTCCGAAAAACTGGTGCTGAGGAAAAAAATGGCAAAATGAAATACAACAGATATTTGTCTTGAAGCAAAACAGATACCTCTGCTGTATAACTTAGCCAGCTGTGCCTGCATGTGCAATTTTCGTGTAGATATGAAAACGGTTTGCTCTCAGAACTGCTTCAAGATATAAATACTGCCCCCCAGCAATATTGAAAAGGACTACAGACCAGTAATGGAAAATTGAAACAAAACTCAAAACACTAAATCACCAGCCATCAGCATACCTTTTCCAAACTAACTAAAACTGAATAAAATGCCTGTAGCAATTCAGTGGTGTTCTCCATAATGACAGGTTTAATGAGTTGGCTTGTGTGTGTCAAGCATTCATTACAAATCTTGGTCCACCTACAAGGAAAGTTTCCTGATGGTTCTAAGAACTTCTGCAAGAAATATCTGAATGAGGTCTCATGAGTTCAAAGGATCTCTTGAAAAACTAATTAGATTTTCTGGATTCTTCAATGCAAACTGAAGTGCATGTGAATTAATTACAATTTGCTGAGTAAAGAAAAACCCAGGTGATCCTCAAACATGTAGAGGGAAAACAGAACAGCCTGGAAGTTTATAAAATTATATGCACCTACTTGCATAAGCACACGTATGAATGAAGCCCTGGAGTGAATTCTGGCCTGTTTCTTGACAGGCCACTCTACTTCATAGCTTGTAAACGGCATCTATTTTGGTACAAATTTAAGAAAATTAGAACTGCAGAAATTTCAGAACAGTTTATGAATCTTTAAATTGCTTCTTTCTACAAGTTGCCAAAGGGCAGCAAAAGAACTCATTGAGGGGCAATATACAATTCAGCATGAGTCATGGAGACATAACAAAGGAATAAACATTTCACGGATGAATGATGACAATGTTTATTCTGTTCTCATTCAAAACACTCATACACACTTTTATTTTATGTAAGATGAAATTAAAACACCATCTGCATATGAATATTGACAATATTTAGCATATATATGAGTGTAAGGTAATTAAAATCTTATGGCTAAAACTGTTTAGGATTATGATTTCATGTGTCCTAGTCAGGATCAGGCACTCTTAAATTAGAAACAAATGTTGTCTCGGTACATAAGCACCTCTGTCAGAAGAACTACAGCAAATATATGATACACATGCCACAAGCAAACCACTTGTATTAACTTATACACCAGAAAAGTCTGCAAGAAACAAAGTAGGGTGAGGAATAGAGAAGTCATTTTTCTAACAGTCAAAGGAGAAGTTAAAAATCTAAAGGATCATGCTGAGACAGCTAAAACCATAATGAAAAGATCTTAATCACATTCCTGGTTAGCCTCTGTACAGTGATCATTATTTTGTTCTTTGAAAATGAACATTCTCATACAAGCTTTTAAAGATGAAATTACAGCATTTTTCTCCCTGAAGATACTGATTTCATATCTTCAGCTGGTTTTTTTGTTTTGTTTTGTTTTGTTTTTTTCTCAGTGTTTTCAATATAATTGTTTTAAGTACTTTGTATTTTATGGTTATATGGGGTTCAGTGAATATAATTCGTGGCTTCTTTTTGGCATGGCAGCCATACAAAAAAATCTTATGCAAATCCCAACATTTCTTAATTCTTTTTTAGTGATAGAAGGTGCCCTAAAGACATCTTGTACAGGAAGTTGAAGTTTGGATGTTGGAAGCAAAATTAAGGAAGCTGGAGTTGAAATATAACATATATGCATGAAGCATAGAGCAATGGTGCCTGGGGCAAATGTCTGAAGAAGTATCCAACTAATGCTGATCCTTGTGGGCTATCATCAGTGCTGTAGTAGAGCTATAGAACATGAGTCCTAAGGTGATCCTGTGGTCTTTGAGAAATCAGGACGAGTTAAAGACACCTGCTAATGTACACCACTTGTGCTGGTGGTTGTTTAAGCGACTCATGCAGTGACCATTGCTCATTGAGCAGTGAATGAAAAATAGTGTATTGTAAGAGCTCTAATCGATGAATAGCTAAATGAATAGACACCACGGGCAGGAATCATCTCACCAGACGTACAAAATACATCTCCTCTAGTCTTCCATAAGCCCCCTTATAATCAATGGAGACAAACTGGGGCATCTCAGGAACTGTTCACCTTGTCCTAAGGTCAAGGGACTTCTACGGCAAAATTGACTGTTTCTCTCATTTGGTTTAAAAGGAAAAAATCATCTGTTGGTGTCTATGCTGCAGACAGCTAAATTTAACTATGAAGGATACCACCAGTGGTGTTTGCCTTTTGACAAAGCTGTCACCAATCTCCATCATCATCTGTTTTCAGGCATAAAAGCTCTATTTTGAGCTCATATATTATTTTAGCAGAAGGATGTACAAAAGGAACTGCTTAGTTTTACAATGGAGGAACGTGCTGCTGAAAACTCTGTGAGGGTCAGGTTTTTTTACATCAGGAAGATTGTGGAAACAGGTCAATTCTTGAAATGTGCTTGTGAGGAAACTAAAAACAAATTTCAGATTACATACAACACAGTATGTTAATATTAAGTTAAATATGTTAAAAACATATGCTACACAAGCATAATATACATTGTATGTATACATAATTTTTATGCATATCAATTCAAACAGACACCCAGACTATTTATACTCCCATATGCAGAATTATTTTCTTTACAAAAATTACAAAAACAACAAATGTTTGAAAATCATGAACAAATACTGATTCAAAAAAATGCAATGAATTTTAAAATATATTTTCCATTTTTCACTTTAATATCTGTGTTTCAGCATTTTTGGTCCTTCCAGCACACACAGGTCATCTTTTGAAGCTTTTCTGCAGCAATGAAAGCTGGAAAAATTATACAGGATTTTGGTCAAGCCTTAAATTTTCTATAAACCCTAGTCCTTTATATGCAAAACTGGGATAAAAATTGCTATTTTTTTTATTTATCCAGTTATATGTTACTTATGCCTTAGCCTGTTATTATGGCATACATATTGAGAGAGCCTAATTAAAGAGCTTGGATATCAGCTGTGATTGTTAGGAATGTTTATAATCAAATACAAAATCAGAGTATTTTGAAAGTTGAACTGTAATCTAAGTGCTTTAAAAACATGCAAAGAAAATATTTACTGGATTGCTCAATTAATTACATGTGTGTGCATGTACTACTGCTCTTGAGCAAAAATAATGTTTTTCTGACATTTCATTTCTTTCAAAAAAATTATGCCAAAGTAGTTCATAAATAGAATACTTTATGTTATTTACCTTCATCTAATAACTGCAAGAAGAGAATGAGCAGATCGAAGACCATATTCACTACTACATGCCAACCCCTTCACATCACTTCTTGTAGTGCTAAGCAGTTGGAGTACTGTGATGAATCTGGGCCTCAAATGCTTCTCTGTATATTTTCAAATTATGTCTCCTATGTAACAGAGGAAAATTAATGTTCACTTCAAAATATTAATATAATGAATGACCACAATTAGAAAACAAAGAATCATAGAATTGTTTGAGTTGAAGGGGACCATGGAGGTCATCTAGACCAACCCCCTGCAGTAAGCAGGGACATCTTCCATTAGATCAGGTTGCCCAGAGCCCCATCCAACCTGACCTTGAATGTTTCCAGGGACAGGGCATCTACCACCTCCGTGGGAAATCTGTTCCAGTGTTTCACCACCCTTAGAATAAAATATTTTTTCCTTATATCTAGTCTAAATCTCTCCTCTTTTAGTTTAAAACTATTACCCCTTGTCCTATTGCTACAGGCCCTGTTAAAAAGTATATCTCCATCTTTCTTATAAGCCCCCTTTAGGTACTGAATGGCCGCAATCAGGTCTCCTCAGAGTCTTCTCTTCTCCAAGCTGAACAAACCCAACTCTCTCAGCCTCTCCTTGTAGGGGAGGTGTTCCAGGCCTTTGACCATTTTTGTGGCCCTCCTCTGGACTTGCTCCAACAGGTCTATGTCTTTCCTGTGCTGAGGGCTCCAGAGCTGGACACAGTACTCCAGGTGTGGTCTCACCAGAGCAGAGGGGCAGAATTACCTCCCTTGACCTGCTGATCACACTTCTTTTGATGCAACCCAGGATATGGTTGGCTTTCTGGGCTGCAAGTGCACATTGACGGCTCATGTCCAACTTCTCATCCACTAGGACACCCAGGTCTTTCTCTGAAGGGCTGCTCTCAATCTCTTCATCCCCCAGCCTGTATCAATACTGGGGGTTGCCCCGACCTTGCATTTGGCCTTATTGAACCTCATGAGGCTTTCACAAGCCCACTTCTCCAGCTTGTCAAGGTCCCTCTGGATGGCATCCTGTCCCTCAGGGGTGTCAACTTCACCACTTGGCTTGGTGTCATCTGCAAACTTACTGAGCGTACATTCAATCCTATCATCTATGTCATTGATGAAGATATTAAACAGCACTGGCCCCAGAACATACCCCTGAGGGACACGGCTTGTTACTTTGTGAAACCGTATTTAATACACATGTGATTGCTCGGGATTTTACAGAGAAGGGACTTGCTTTTTAAAGGACTGACAAATTACGAATTTACAGAAAAAGGAAATAAAATGTTAGAACATTTCTTCAGGAAATGGCAGCATGTCAATATAGATATAGCAAATCAAGACTTGAAATTGTACATTGCTAACTTTACTACAGGTGGGAACCACTTTTGATTCATAAAAGGGTTTTGCTTTGTTTTGTTTTAGAAAAAAAAGTGGATGGCTTTAAAATACCTTAGCTTCAGTTTTCATTGTAAAGTTAGTGATGTATTCCAAAATGCAATCATGTGTGTACTAGCCATTCTGTATGGCTGAAATGCTGGCTTTCTGTGGAGGAGAGATTAATCAGTGCCAACTGATATAAATCTATAGGCATGGACAATTTTCTTTTTAGTTCAAGTTAAGAGCAAAGTCACATGCACTTGGCATCATATGTAGGTTGTCAAGGGACATATCCTCTCCTGAATACTTAGAGATTAATCAGAGAATGAAAAGAAAGGTAGCTGTGCCAGAATTAGTGCTTTTACAATAATAAAATATCAGGCGCATCTCTACAAAAAAACCCCATAGAGTCAGACTGTTTATTGTAAAATAAGAAAGTATAGCCTTTAAAAGGATCTATTCATCTATCTGCAACAGAGAAACCTCTGCAGTTATTGTGGGACTAAACATGGAAAAAAGGCACATGTAGAAGGTAGGAAGTAGTTAAATTATGCATGCCTAAGCTTCTCTTTGCCAAAAGGATGGTTACTTCACACAGTGCTTGCTGGGGAATGAGTTTTTTTTTCCCATGACTTCCCAAGATGTGAAGCTATTAAAAGAAAATAATACAGATTGATTTAAATTTTCAAAGGGACCTGATTTTCACAGGATAATTGCTCATCACCTTTTAATAATCAGAATCCTTTAAAATAAACTCCTAAAAACACTAGGATTGCAGAAGCCTGGTCACTTTTAGAATAAGGCCTTCACAAGAATCATTTAAAAAAGCCAGTGACATACTACCTTAATCTAAAAGATATTTAGTGACTGAGAAGGAGATTAAAGACTGTTCAAAGATTCAGTTGCACTTGAATATATTTTTGAAGACCATGTCGTGAGTTAAGTAGAGCAGAGTTAATTTTTTTCCTTTTCCCTTCTATTCATAAATAGCTAGCAAAAAGCTATGTTTTGGATTCCTGCTCAGGAGAGAATTGATAAGAGAAGAACGTTTATAGTTATTGCTAGGATGTTGCTATTTGTTCTCAAGGACATACATTCAGCCTTTTGGGGGGGAAGAGACAGTCCGGCTTCTAGCCTGGGATTTGCTTTTAAGTCAAGATTGAGAAGCAGACTGACCAATTATTCCATCCCATGCACGTCATACCCAGTATATAGGAGAAGACTCTTCCAGGAGAGCTGTCTTTTCACTTCCGGATTCATCTCGCTTTGGGGAGCCTGCGTTCGCTCTCCCAAGGCCTTTCCCCGCCCCCTCCCCCCACGGTCGCTGTTAGCTCTTGGCCCGGGACACTCGTTTATCTCCGTTCCGTGAGTTTTGGCATCCTCCCTCTCCAGGAGGATCGTTAGCTGTTTTTTTTTCCTGCTTCGGTCAGCTCTCAGGCTGGGACGCTTGGGCTGTTATCTCCATTCCGTGAGTGCCTCCAGGAGCGGTGCACCCCCTTTCCCCCCCTTCCCTCCCCTTTCTGGGGGAATCGTCTGTGCGG
>WKFP01014122.1:315477-338686 GCA_011057875.1 Pterocles orientalis | reverse complement strand
CGGGGGGGGGCAGCATAATTGTGTATCACCTATTCTCTCCCTCCTTCGGGGCCATTGGCTGGGAGTGGGCTAGGCCTTTGGTCATCAGGTGGGGAGGGGTGGTATCACTGTGTATCACATTGCATCTTTGTATATAGTATTATTTCCAATATTATTGTAGTTTAGTAATTAAATTGTCCTTATCTCAACCCACGAGTCCTCTTTGCCATTTACCTCTTTAATTCTCTCCCCTGTCATGGGGTGGGGGCAGGGACTGTGTGAGCGGGTGTGTGTGGTTTGGTCCCCAGCCAAGGGCCAACCCGCCACAGACCACCATGTGCATCATCTGCTTGGTTCACTGAAGACAGCAGCCATTCTTTGTCTTGGGCAGGTTGCAGGCTTGCGGAAAGTGAAAGATAACAGCGTAAAATGATGTCTCCATTCAATAACTAATTCAGTTAATCAGTGTATGAAAATCACTGGCACCACATAAATTAGAATGCAGAAATGACAGCATGCAGAGAAGCAGAACAGAGTTAGCAGAGAACAAATATCAAATCTTAAAGAAGTAGCGAATGATCAGGGAGGCATGTGACCCATGTTATGGTCTGAAGGAAAGTAATAATTAGAAGGACGGTAATTAAAACATCAAGGTCTTCGTTTCATAAGAATCGAACTTAATGTTAACCCTATGTCTGCAGTACTGACTGGAATAGATGTATTGCTGCAGTGCCCAACCTTGCAGCTGCATTTGAATTCAGTCCTGAGAATGACAATCCCAAAATCTCAATTGTAAAGAAACTTCTACAATAAAAAAAAAAAAAAGTAAAGAAAAAGAAACAGAGTTAACACGTGCAAACTATCATTATGTAGAAAAGTTCTTTGCAAAAAAAAAGGTATTTTTACACCACACAATAAGTCAGGGTGCAAAGCAGTCCAGGATAACTGAGACACCTTCCAAGAATCTGCAGGTTGTTTCATATTAGCCTGATGGTCCTCCTAATAAGCTTGGACTTTCAGTATGGGTAATTACACTATGTTCCTCATCTTTTCAATGTACTTTGGACATTCCTCAGCTGTGACCACTAGTAATATTTGAAAGAGTATGTAACAGAAACTTAAAAAGAGCTATATGGACCAAAGGGCTATTTATTACAGTACCCTCCTTCCAGTATAGCCAAAAAGTGGGTGTCTAGTGAAGGGTGAAAGGACCCAGGAAACACATGCTTCCCCAGAAGAGTGTGTTGGTCCCAGCCATCCTCCCAGCTTCTGGTCTTCATCTGCATCAAAGGCTTTGGGCTTGACCTGCCTCTCCCTACACCTGTTGGTTCCCAGTCAGCTCCTGGGGCTGCTCAATTGCTTCTGAAACAGTGAACCACAGCAGTTTACAGCCTGTCATATTAAGGTAAACCACCATCAATTTCAGTTTTCGGTAATACGTTAGATTGTCTTTTGTGGCAAACAAAAGCAGCTGCCTGAGCAGCTCAATGGACTCTGCCCCACTGACCCCTGCAATGAGCCTGTACCCATGGTTCAGGGTTAATGGGCAACGTGCTGTGGGTTGCACATGTCCTAGTGTGGAACTTGACTTCTTTAGGAGAAGCAAGTATGCTGCTAGCTAAGGGCAGTATTGACATGTAGATATGTGATGACTAAAAAAACCCCCACAACAACACATTATAGCATTGATTTGCTACATCATTTTTGATTAAATATTTAGTAGTTGATAATGCCTTTTAAGTGTGATAGCTCAGCAATTGTAGTTCCCTTTGACAGACATAAGAATTAATATTTTATTAGCTATAAGCTGGCAAGAAGCTGAAATATTGCTGACAGCTATTAACTTTGCTTCACAAGAAGGTATTGTTGTTATTGGCTTTAGTATACATTGCAATGAAAGGGACATTATTTACTGTATGCAATGGTGCCACATAATTTAAAAAGGATTATGATTACTAGGAGAAATAAAGAGTCCATTAAAGTTTAATAAAACAATTTAATATCAAATAAAATTCCACATTCCTTTGCCTTGAAAGAAAATGTAAAATATTTAAAACAATCCATCAGACTTCCCTTTACTTACAGTTTGGATAAACTACAACAGTAAACAAGTTCCATATAAGCATTTAGCACAAAAAGATACAGCAGCAGTATAAACGCAAATATTTACCATTTCTCAACAAATTGTCCATTAAAATATAGTTTCCTTTATTCCTCATTAAAATTAACATATGGAAAACTAATATATGGATACTTAAATATTTTACCAAGGAAATAAAATACATTAAGCAACACAATGAAATCTATTAAAAAATAAGGACAGAGTAGTAGCATATGTAAAACAAAACGGGAATCAGAATTTAATTGTATGCTTAAATGTGAACCTCTACTTAAGATCTTTTAAGATTAGCAAACCACTCAAAACTTTAAGTTCTATATTGAATTGGAAGTATTTGATCTGTGAAATAGTATATAATGTTATTTTCTGTTGAGACCATTATCTGAGATGTCTAAATTATTATAATTTGAACAGTATATCAAATTAGTCTCTCTGCCTTGAAAAGGTAAGCCAAAAGTGAGAAGAAATTTCAGGCACATTTATGCTTCTATCATTATTTTCTTCTCTTAGTGTTTTAGCTCACTTTTATAGTTTCTATTTTTCCTTTCCTTCTATTCCTTTTACATCTGTTGTTATGTCTTTCCTCATAAAATACTAACAAACATTTCTTGATTTAGTTGTGTTGTAATAGAAAAACAGAAATGTTTTGTCTTCTAATTTCTATAGATTTTGAGTCTAAGAATGGTCTTGTGACACTTGAGTACAACTGAAAAAGGAAGGAAATAATAGCTTAAAATATCAATTTTAGTATAAATATTGAAATAATATGTTTATGAGGTATATTATACTATGATAACATAGGCATCAGATTTTCTGATATTTATTTACCTTACAATTTGTGTCCATTTTTTCTGGTACTAGGAGCAAAATCTTGAAAAAAAAGTCCCGAACATTGTGATTATTTATGAACTACATGCAATATCACAAATCTTTGTGTCTTCTCTATGTTTATATTCAAAATCAAAAACAAAATAGATGAAGAACATAATTTTCTCTCCTGTCAGTGTAGCTTATGTTATCCAGTCTGTTATTGGGTACGGTAATTCTCTAGGTTAAAGGATACTAAGGAAATGTGAGACTTCTAAGTAATATTTCAAAATGATTTTTGTCAACAACTCGAATCTTAATCAGTTTTGGGTTTTCAGAAAAAAAAAAAGACCAAAAAAACCCCAAACCCACCAACAAAAAGAAAAAAGGCCAGTCAAAAATACTGCAGTCTGCTCCCATCCTTTGAAAACAATTGAGAAAATAGCTAAAAATTTTATTTTTTCTTGTGATGAAAAAGCAGCTCTCTCATGTTACCTAAGAAGTCATTCTTGGAATGTGTTAAACAGAAAACTGAAAGTGAAAAATTCTATTTCAGGAAGCTTATAAATTAACAGCCAAGTAGGAGATGGCCTGACTGGCAAATAGAAAAGTATTGACCATACCAGAGAAAAAAAAAAACAAAAGAAAAAGCTGAAGACACTTTAATATGCAGCCAGAAAGCTTATGTTAGCTTTTAAATCAACAACTAGAGAGGATTTTTTTTTTCTGTTACCTATGAAAGAACAAGAAAAGTAGCCTAGTCCTCAGAGATGTAAATAAACTAGTGCACCTAAATATAGCACGATACACTATAACTATTATGTTATGGATGACAATTGCATTAGGTCTAGCTGAGATGGAAATAGTACCCCCCATAGCAGCCTTCACAGTGCTGAGTTTTGCACTGGCAGCCAGCAGGGTGTTTATAACACATCTTGTGAGGGGGCGGAGCTGGGACAGTTGACCTGGATTGGTTGTTCCATACCATGTGACATCAGCTCAGCCATAAAAGCCAAGGGAAGGGAAGAGGAAGGGGGTATTGGTTGTTACTGTATTTGCTTCCAGGAGCAGTTGCTGCACATACTGAACTTCTGCTTTCCCAGGAAGTGGCCGGACATCACTTACTGAGGGGAAGTAGAGAATAACATCTTTGTTTACCTTTTGTTTCTGTGTGTGGCCTTGACCTTTGCTTTAATTAAACTGTTTTTATCTTGACTCACAAACTTTTCATCTTATTCTCCCCTGTTATTTTGCTGAAGGGGGAGTGATAGAGGGGCCTGGTGGGCACCCAGCATCCAGCTAAGGATAACCCACCACAACAATGTAAAATGGATGAGCTCAATCTACCTTTACATGACCTGATTGAGGGAAGGGAAGAAGTTCAGCTGCAGCAACCTGGGGCACAGGGCAACTAGCCATGGATACAGGCTCTCCTGCCAAACAGCAGTTGCCTCAAACGCACATGATTCTGCCCCTGCCAGAAGTTCTCACATCCATAACCCAGGATGAAGTGCTTGCTCCCTAATTATGTTTTTGAAAAGTCAGCTAGTCAAACTGAGGAGCTGACAGACAACTTCCAGTAAAACAAACAAATCAATAAGCTACATGGCACAAGCAAAAATCAGAGATTTATCAGCTTGATAAATACAGCTGTCCCTTTAGTTATTGCTTAAGAAGCTAAACAAGACCCAAATAAGATCCCTTCATCCCAGCCTTTATACTGGGACATAAACCTAAAATTTAAGATTTATCTTAAATTGAAAATTATCTCAACTACCAAATTTTACCTTTAATTAAAATGCATTAACCAAAATGATGCTAAATGGATAGATTTTAAAGAAAAATGAATCTTGAAAACCATTAGATGTAATATGCTTTGTCTACACATTGAACCAAAGTGAACTATGCCTGGAAAAAAAAAATAGAATACTTTTCTGCACATTAGATAGATATTAAAAAATGCAAAAAAAAATTATGAGAGATCATATTAAAATTCAACTTTTTCTAGAAATAATGCCTTTGTTTTTTTCTGTTAGCTTGGTATCTTGGAAAATGTTGACAAAATTCTTTAAGATAACACAGTTATCTGAATCATGGACATAAGTCACTGGCTTCCACGAATGTAAATATCATGGGAGTACATTAAAAGATTGATAACAGGGTTGTGAATATAATATGTATTGAGCTATTTTAAGCAAAATTGTTGGGATTTACTTTTGTTGCATAATACCTGTTAGTAGGAGATTTTTTCCTCCCTCTGAAAGGTTAAATGAAATTAAAACCTCTCTCTTCTCTGTACTTTGGTTTGGTTTATTTACATTCATTTCCTGAAATGAAACTTTAATTTGCAACATTTTATGGCTGAATTCAATCCTGTATACCTCTTTACTTTGATGGGATTACACACAGAAGGGCTGAAGGACTGAGATGTACTTGGTTTCTTTGACTTGCCTGTTACTAGAACTACCAGAGAATCACAGAATCACAGAATGTTAGGGATTGGAAGGGACCTCGAAAGATCATCTAGTCCAATCCCCCTGCCGAAGCAGGAACACGTAGATCAGATCACACAGGAACGCATCCAGGCGGGCTTTGAATGTCTCCAGAGAAGGAGACTCCACAACCTCTCTGGGCAGCCTGTTCCAGTGCTCTGTCACCCTCACCATAAAGAAGTTTTTTCTCATATTCAAGTGGAACCTCCTATGTTCCAGCTTGAACCCGTTGCCCCTTGTCCTGTCACTGGATGTCACAGAGAAGAGCCTGGCTCCATCCTCCTGACACTCACCCTTCACATATCTTTAAACATTCATTAGGTCACCCCTCAGTCTCCTCTTTTCCAAGCTGAAGAGAACCATCTCCCTCAGCCTTTCCTCATCAGGGAGATGCTCCATTCCCTTCATCATCTTTGTGGCTCTGCGCTGAACTCTCTCCAGCAGGTCCCTGTCCCTCTTGAACTGAGGGGCCCAGAACTGGACACAATATTCCAGATGCGGTCTCACCAGGGCAGAGTAGAGGGGGAGGAGAACCTCTTTCGACCTACTGACCACCCCACTTCTGATACACCCCAGAATGCCATTGGCCTTCTTGGCCACAAGGGCACAGTGCTGGCTCATGGTCATCCTGCTGTCCACCAGGACCCCCAGGTCCCTCTCCCCTACACTACACTCCAACAGGTCCGTACCCAACTTATACTGGAACCTGGTGTTGTTCTTGCCCAGATGCAAGACTCTACACTTGCTCTTGTTAAATTGCAGTAAATTTTTCCCCGCCCAAATCTCCAGCCTGTCTAGGTCTCGCTGGATGGAAGCACAGCCTTCTGGCGTGTCAGCCACTCCTCCCAGTTCGTATCATCAGCAAACTTGCTGAGGGTGCACTCTATTCCCTCATCCAAGTCGTTGATGAATATATTGAACAGCACAGGTCCCAATACCGAACCCTGGGGGACTCCACTAGATACAGGCCTCCAACTAGACTCCATCCCATTCACCACAACTCTCTGGCTTCTTTTCTCCAGCCAGTTCACTATCCATCTCACTACCGCTTTTATTGACAATATAGGCCAACGAACAATCACTTTGATGCTTACTGTGTTTATCTTCCTTTGGAAGTAATTGGAAGGCCAAAACCTCTAAAGAGTTGTATTTACTTGTACTCATTCCACTAATGCTCAACAGAAAGGTAACATTTTTTAACATAACATTTTACTAAATAAACAGTGACAGGGAAAGTAGTACTTCTCAGGCTGTTATCAGTTCAGAAACAGGTGGAAAATTGTGACTGTGACGCAGAACATATTAAACTATGGATTTTTTTTTTTAGCATGTTTTCCCCCAAGTTCATCCAGTTGTCTTGATTGTTTCATCTAGTATTTATGTCTCATCCTTCAGACTAAAGGCTTTTAGGGACACAGACTTTCTCAGCAATTATGTTCATGCACTGTCTAGCACAATGAGACCCAGACTTGTTTTAAGTAGTAATAAAATAAAAATGAATCATAAATACAGATAATAATATTAATTTATTTTATTAGGACTGCAGGCTGTCCTAACATGCACGCGTGTATACAAGTGAAACAAGAGTGAACTCTAAATTGGTCCCGTGTTCATTTTTTGATATGTCTGCTGATATGCCCAGTGTTTATTTATATCTCCATGATCTTTTGCAAGTCAACACGAACGAGCATTGCCTGACTCTGTGCGAGTCAGATGCAAGCCTGTACTGACAAGGAAGCCACATAACTAGGGATCTGGCTTACAGCCTGCCTGTTTGGACAGCGATCACTGTCATCTACCTCCAAAAGAAGTCAAGACCTGCTTTGAGGCAAAATATTCACTGCTCTTTCTTGGTTTTGAGAGGGCGTACTTGTACTTTAAGAGATAATGTGGGCTGTCTGGAGGGAGGTTGCATCTTTTTCTATGGAGAAATCTAAGCACCTTGAAATCAAGCTTTATTAGCCTACTGGAAAATATTTAAAAAAATATGAAACTGTTACTAGGACTATGTGAAATGTATAAATAACACAAGGTCAAATGTTGTAGGACAAGTTTCTTACAGAGAAAGCTGGAACCTTCAAAACCAAGTAGAACTGGTCAAATCCGCACTCTGTCCTGCACCTTAAAATGTTGTCAAGACTGTGGTGTGAACTTGCTTGGCTGAAGAAATAAAGGCTTGCTCATGTGCATTCTGTCAATGTGAAATGGTCTAAGAATGAAAAGAGATACCATTGTTTCCCCCTTGACTTGGGATACAAGTAAATAGTAAAAGTACAAATACTTAAAAGTACAAGAATGTAGATGAGACTGTTAGTAAAATAACACATCTTCCCTTTGCTTGAACGCACATTTTAAAAGACAGTGCCTATTCTTCATCTCTGTGTAGAAAGTCCTACTAATTTGTACTCTTTCATGTCACATTCTGATGATTAATATTAATTTTATATGGCTAGGGGAAAAAAAACCTTATGTCTATGTAGCAAGATAAAGATCTGCTGCCATTTTATAAAACATCCCACTGTTTGTTCTCATCCTGTTTTGTGGAAGAGCACACTGCTCTACCGCAGTCCTTTCATCACTATGTGTCTCCGAATTTCCATTCTCACTTGACACACACGTCACCTTTGCAGCATGTTCAAGAGGAAGCTGTGAACTGAAAAGCACTTTAGTAAAAGGATAGCAGGGTTACTGAGCAAATGTGTGGATTGTCTCATTTGCCTTTTGGAGTGATGGCTGTGAACAAAGAAGGGGGAGTAGAGCATGGCCCTCCTCAGATGCCAACATGGATACTGGCCTGGAATTTGCAAGATTCAGTGTTTTTTTCACCAAGGAGCTCACCAGGTGAAAACAGAGCCAGACAGAGAGGGAGGAGCTGGAAAACCACACTGAGATAAGTGGTAAGGATGGCTAAAGAGATTATGAACATGAAATAAATGTAGCAATTCTTTCCTCTTTCCTTACAACGCAACTTTAGCAATACAAGTTTCAGGCTATGCCTTTTCTTTCTCAGATGTAAAAGGTGAGAAATCGAGGTGTTCTCAGAATTTCTGAATGAACTTGATACAGCAGTCTTATATGAGAACCAGGCATGGTTTTCCTATAGATGGGAAGGAGGAAAATCTAAATTGACTGAAAAAGCACTTCCTTAGGCTGTCTGTGTGATACTGTGAATAGTATTTGCAAATTACTGTTAAAACCAGAGGGCTATTCTATAAATCAGGAAACCCTGAATTGAGAATTTAAGATTATATGGCTAGTGAACTCCTACTGGATTCCTGTGAACTAAATCTAATTTTGGAGGGTCAGGAGGTGATATTCTTGTATAAGAAGTGCAGCACAAATTATTTCTTTTTGGTCTTAATAAGAAGGCAAGATCACCTGTATCTGTGCAACCTGGAAAACCTCTGTGGCAGTGTAGCACCAAAACAGACCTAGCCCCTGCAGTTCTAACGTGTCTGCTAAATGTAGAACATGAAGAAAATGATCAACACAGAGTTACTGTGTTGATACCTCTCGCACCTCTCTTTTTGCTCTAGCTTCCTCTACATAGAGGTTTGTTTCTCAGTCATCGCTCAGTTCCTCTATATGTATGCATTATGCTTCACGATTCAGTCATATAATAAAAAAATTTAAATATGGCATTATTATTACCTGCGTTATTGTATCTACTATAAATTCAGTTTGCAATATAGTGAATAGAAGAGTAAGAAACTGTTTGGTTTTTTTCCTGAGGTCTTTCAGTTTAAATAATCAGAACTTGCAAATAATAAGAAAGGTGTCAGAGAAAAATTAGTGTTTTGCTGAAGCCCATGAGGTAGAACAGTGTGAACGAGATCTCTTTAAACCTAGTGTCCTCTTACAGGGAATCAGAATTCCTCTCAGTATGTTGTGAACTATTTAAAATAAAGTTTCTTTTCACCCAAGTCTAACCCTGCTATTTATCAAATATATGAACACCATGGGCTCTGTTGCGTTACTTCCCACTCTTCTTCATCTTTTTTTCCCCCGTTGCTAATCAACACCTACTGCTGGAAAATTGATTTGCAATAACAGGCAAAGTGGCAATTTTTCTGGGCCTTTTAAAAATTAAGTATCTGTAAGATTACTTAGAGATTACTTGCATAACCTGCTTTGAGCAGTAGAGAAGTGAAGTTCTGTTCTTAGCTACTTGTATTTTCTTGTAGCATTTGCTCTTACAAAGCAGCCAAAAAGAAAAGCAATCTGTTGTATAGCAGGAAATTTTCCAATATATGGCTGTGTTACTACTTATTCCATAGATTCCATCAGTTTTAAAACTTCCATTATTTCTGTTCAACAGAATTTCACAGCATTTTCTACAAAATAGCAAGCAATAAAAATTACATTGCAATCACATTATTTATGGTTTCTTTTACATTCTTGTGACTCAGAAATGGCTTAATATTTCTTTACTTCACATCTTCCAGAAATGGCTACTATAGCAAGTTAATCATGGGAAATATTAGTAAATATGCCTGAGTGAAAATAAAGTAAACTTGATGAAATGCTAACAGAGCTGCAAAGAAATCTCAAAATTATGCTAAATCCAATCTGAGAAAAGACCTCCTGGGTGACAGCCTTTTTAGGTCTGTTTCCCACCAGGACTTCCCACATCTCCAAATAGGAATGTTTCCTGTAGCTACAGCTGAGCTTAGTTAGAGGCAGGTTCTAATAAAGGATTCAGCTACTCCCACAAGAGAAGATTTTCTGGCCTCCACTTCGGGCCTCTGAAGTGTCAAGCTCCGTAGTCAAACAAATTTATTCCCTGCTCACATGCAACCTTTCTCCTGCTCCAACACAACTGGTTTTTGCACTCCTGTGATGCACTAGCCAGACAGACCTGGTCAGTAGAATCCTGACGGAGGCCAAGGAGATGTTGGGAAATACGTTGGTGACTTCCCAGCTGCACATGGTCCCCTCACCAAGTGAAACAGCATTTAGCAGAGTGCATAGTGCCTCATCATTTAGTGAAGAGGAAAGTCAAGGGGTATTGGCTGTCATGAAGAACTCTGCATTAAGAAGTGCTGATTTATCACATCCTGATGTTCGCTTAGGATTTATATATTGACATAATGTGGTGAGAGGTGTTGCTGGCTGTTGTCATTTGGAATGGAAATTACCTTGTAAAGAGAAATGTGCTAACCAGGGTTTTAGTCATATCAATGGAGAGTGGATAATTTTTCCCTCAGTCTAACATGTCTGCAAGTTGTAATTAGAAGGCAAATACCTTCAAAGTCTGAACACTGTGCATTCTAAATTTTCTTTTCAAAGGAAAATATTCAAATAACAAAATACAAACTGAAGAAAAGTTAATAAAAGTGTCATTGCCTTGTACTGATCAAAACAATACTCTTCCCTGATTCAAAATGTGGTTTACTCTAGGTTTATTCTAATGTTCAGGTCAGGGCCAGTTTTGACAATCACATAAGGAAGCTGAACAAGATGGGAGGAGCGAATGAAGAGAAGGATGACTTTAACTGTTAAACAGAGATAGCACCAGTACAATTACTGAACTTAACAGAGAAAAAAATATTAAGTAGTGATAGATGAACATTCAGCTGAATTCAACTATAAATAGTTTTAACAGTTCAAAGAATAGCCTGTAGTCATATGTGCATATTAAAATAGGCCTCTTTAACCTGACAGCAAGATTCTGAAATCTCTATCTAGCTGATCAGATAAAACAGTTTTATTTAGGGATCCCTCAGTTCTTTGAACTTGCAATTTTTTTCAAAACATTTACGCTGTTCCACAAGCTCGGGTCTAAATTAAAAAGTTATTTTAAGATAGTATGGCAATACCTTCCTCTTAAGCAGGAAGCTGTAGCAAGCCACTGCACTGAGGGAGAAACTTGCATGGTAGGGGATGATGCTAAGTTCGTGAGCATCAGACCATAAGGGCATGAAGTTGTTAGTGTCATTGTTTCTGACAAAATTGTTGTCTCAGATCTAGGTTTTTCAACATGAAATTAAAATGATATTGAAGTGGTAATACTGTCTGTAAGTTTGGAGTGTGTTCATTCCTCTCATTTATCAATTTTTACCTTTCAGAGCACAGTTACAAAAATAAGTTGATCTCAAATTAGTATTTCCCTCTGCCTTTATCACTGTATTTATTAGGGCATACTGTCTTAGCTGTGGAAATGAAAAATATGTTCTTTGGAATATGTCAGGCTATTCTCTGAAATCAGTGTTGACTTATACATTTTTGCACCCCTTCAAGTAACTATTTAGTGGTCTGGCTTTGTATTTTTTGGCATGCTCAATATCTGTTCATGCTTCTTTATTTTAGTAATGGGATGCTATTGGGACATTAAATTTCTAGAAATTACATGGCAAAGCCATATAACACCTATAATATAGAAACCATAAAATCAGTTTGAGTTTCTGGCCAGGTACAGTGAAATATTCCCTTATTTACATTTTCAGCAGAGGTATGTAGAATAGCTTACACTTTGGAAAATGAAACCTTTGGCTCTGATTCTCATACCTAGACTTAATTGCTCTGTGATTGTTGGCAACTCACATTTGGTTTGTGGGAACAATGAAATTAGAAATTCTGAATACTGTTGTGACCCAGAAACGTAAAACTCTGTAGAAATGCTTAACAGTGTATTTTATAATTATCTAAATTTTCTTTAAAATTTTTGACAGGCATATATATATAGCATAAATTAGAATGATTTGCCTTATTATTTATTTGTCCCTTATTACTTAATCTGCCTGCTCTTTTGGCTTTCAGAGCTGTCACTGTTTCTAGCTTTGATATTACTTCACCTGTTTCTACTGCATCTCTCACACAGAAGCATATCATGAGCAGCAGCCTAGGCTTTGTAATCCTACATCAAAATGAAAGATTGGAAATTATAATGCGTGTATCAGAGATACATAAATGATTTTGAAGACAATATATTTCACTGCAAAAGTGTGTTTTATTTGATGTGGAATTTTATTCATCTTATTCAGGTATATATTATACCTCCTAAATTTACGGCTTATATTAATCTAAACTATTAAATCTGGTGAAGCTTTCTGCGCCTAGTCCTTAATCACTTTGAAACATCTTTCTAGCTGCAGAGCTCTCAAATTGAGCATGAGTTACATTTTCTCACTTAAGAATCCTTTAACATCAAATATGAATGGAATACAGTCCTATCATTTGATATTTCACATGTATGTGAAACTCATAAAAAGATAATTAAATCAGATTTTTTAGACAATATAAAACTTATAATCCCCTCATTCTATTATCTGCTGGCTATAGCTCTGTGACTTCTTTTTGGATTTTTTTTATCTGCAAGGTAAAGTTTGTATTATGAGGGAAAAAAATCTACTGTTCCAGGTTCAGGAGCTCAAAGGAAAACTTAATTAAAGTTGAATGGAGACCTGTAAAGAAAACACGTCAAAGAAAACTAAAGAAAAAGCCTGTGTTATTTCTTAATTATCCTTTGAGGCTTCCCTTCAACTGTTTCCCTTCACTGCTAGGCAAAAACTACTCGGAGTGAGTACTGGCATGTTGTAAATGGGCTAGAAGTGGCACACATTAAGTTGTATATTGGTGTTTGGTTTTTATACCTACTATCATCATCTTGGTAGGGAAATCTCTCACAGTAAGAAAAGGGGTGCGTGAACGTGTCTGTGTATGAACACGTGCGTAAACAGAGGAACAGACCACAACAGCAGACTCACTGCTGGAGGTGGGTGAGTCACAACAATTGATCTGCTCCTTCTCTCTATGATTGCCTGCAGGTATCATACCACGGGTAACTGTGGGCATGCTGATGTTCACGCAGACCGCTGCCGTGAATATGGTGCAATATGCAAATCACCATAAAATAATGGGGAAGAAAAGCGTGCTGCTGCTCTGATCCAAAGATGCATACTTTGTTCATGTAAGAAAAAGATAAGCATTTCAGTTATGAGTTGTCTACTGCAAGATTTACTTTATCAGTTTTTTTACATAATATATCCTTCTCCCTCCACTGAAGACCTTTACAATTCAGGAAATTCTACTAAGTAGTAGCAATAATAACAAGAAGAAGGAGGCTAGCATATTCATAATTTGCTTTTGATTTCTTTTCAGTGCTTGAAATAGTTTGAAGTAGATGTCTAAAGAACATATTTCTTGATCCCAACATTCTGCTACTAATGTTAACTTTGTAGTACCTTCTACCTGTGTGTAGGTAGTAACTGTATAGATGGTTAGTATTTTTAGTATATTTCTCAAAAGGGAATGTTAAAAAGCAGAATTTCTATACTGTTAAACTTTCAGGATGTGACACCTTCAGTGTCAAAACTTCAGGATGGCATGGTATTTTTTTTCTAGACCTCAGGTCTCTCTCTCTCTCTTTAACCCCCTTAAACCTGAAAATTTAATTCCAGTAACATTTTGGGCATCATACATCACATGTATTATCCTGCAGTTAGCAGAAAATGCTGTGAGTAACCATTTTCATTTGAACTTTTACTAAATTTCACAGACCAAGTTAGAGAAGAGGTTAAACATCAGATAGATCTTTGAAAAACAAATTGTGTAATAAGCAGAGAAAACAGAATGAAAGAGAAGAGGATGAGATAGGAGGAACACGCATCAATCCGTTTTTCTGCTGGTGCTGGTGGATCTGTATCAGAAACCAGTTTACTCTTGCTACCAAACTGTACAGCATCAGCCAAACATAAACAAATCTTAAGTAATGGAAAGGAGAAGCAAATGGCTAAACTGAATTAATCAGTTAAGAGGCAAAAAAAATGTAAAGACAAAAAGCTCTTTCAGCCAGGCTAAGACATGCAGACCAACATGTGATGTTGCCCTGAACTTTGAACATAATTTAATATCCTAACAAGATGTTAAAGTAGAAAAAAATATCCAAAGCTAAATTAAATATTAATTTAGATAGACTCTGAGATTCTTCACAGAAGTTTAAAATTGCTGGGATAGATGTGAACTGTTTCACTAAACTATAGGTTAAATTAAACATGTTTTAGCTGACAAATTTCAGTGAATAAGTATTGAGTCCATGTTACTGCTTTTATCTTTTGCTCGTGCTTCTCCTCCATCTTTAGAAGATACTCTTTCTCTCCACATTCCTTAATATCTGAAAATGTGTTGTATTTTCCCACTTCTATTACAGAGGTGATCATCTGGTAGTGGATTCAATTATCTCCATTGTCATAGTTATCACCAGGCACAGACATGACACAGGGGCTTTTCTCTGCCTCTGCATGTGTTTGAGTGTCCACGGGCTTTGGAAGGAAAGAATAGACATACTCTGACTTAAATTTTGACTACCTTTTAGCCAACAAACACTTTTGGATTAATGTTTTTTATTCTGTTTTCAGGCCTAATTAGGCCTGACACACAACAATTTGTAACTGCTAATGAAGTGTAAGCTTTCCTGATCCTACAATGCACTTTAAAATTGACGGACTTCACTTTTCTGCCTGTGGATTGATATTATTTAAATAAATAGTTTTGTGAAAATTTCTGAGAATTTTCAAGTCAGTTTTTTAGTGCATAACTTTTGCCTGCAGGTGTCTTTGTCATGAGGAAATACGGCTCTTGTTTGAAATCACCTAGGCCAAAAATCAGTTCCTTCCTGAAGTGCACAGGAGATAAATTACTTTTCACAGTAAATGTCAAGGTTTCAAACTTTTTTTTTGTTCTGTATTAGCACAACTAAAATTTTCTGGACTTTTAATATAGAAAAAGTTCCAGCATTCAAATTTATTTCCCATATTTTACAATTAAAGAGCATAAATCTAAAGGTAGGTTATATTAAAGCTAGGTTATACTTTAAAAGTAATTGTGCCATCTTTAGATGAGTTGGGGGCAGAAGTATAGAAGTTCCATCATGTTCCACACTGCATAAGCAAACAGGTGCCCTTGTCCCAAATGACGTGCAGTCTGAAAAATTGAGTGAGGGTGATTGAATTTTAGACTCAATACTTAAATATATTGCAACATTCACACACAGATATTATTTTATGATTTAGAGCAATAAAAAAGAATTGCAGAATTCAAAACTTTGTTAAATGGAAAGTTGATTTTCACTAAAGACTAATTTATTTTTTTAGATACCATCTTGCTCTATTGCTTTTGAGTGGGCCTATAGCCATATCCAGAACAGAAGTACCAGACTATTTTTGGAAAAGGAGGCAAAGGAAGATCCTGAATAGCAATCAATCTGGTAATGACTTTGGGTGCCAAAGATGTGAAATTTACAGAAACACAGCAATTGTTTATTTATCTAGGCTATGACCAAAGCTCTTCTGAATTTGCCCACGCTAAACTGATCACCAAACAACTGCTATGGCCCAGTGGTGAGCAGACTTAGGTGAGGAAGGTGACTACCTTGTACTTGTTATTGTGGCACTGCAGAATGGGTGTAACCTGCCAGAGCCCTTGAAAATAAAAGCTGCCAGAGCCAGCAGAAAATAAAATTCTGGACCTCCCTTCTGGTTATGTCTGAAGGATGATGCATCCAATTTGTTGGTGCTTTTCTACCCCTCCAATATTTTCACTCAAACAAAGAATAAGACTAGGCTCTGAGTAGTATGTGGTTCATATAAATGTGCAATCATCAGGGAGACAACCTCCTTTGCCCAGTGTCCATGCTTCCAAGGTCCTCCCATCCTGTTGTGGATTGCCTTGCCACTCACAGAGCTGTAGCCATCAGTCCATCATGGTCCATTTTTTCAGCATAGACAGTAGTGGAAGTAGGTTTTTCCACTTCATAATTCAATGGTCAACTTACAAATAAGAGAGAAGAAAAAAAATGACTGAATTAGGTATTGGGAAAATAAAGTATATTTAAGTATACTCACATATCATGGAGTTGATATGCTACGATCCTAAAATGATATATCAGCCAAAAAATTTGCTTTTCAGGTAATAAAGCAAGGAATGTGTAGAATAAGAAAAATACATATATTTTCCCATACACTGAAATGGTTCAAAGTTAAAAAGTGATCTGTGTTCATATATTAGAGAATCTGAATGCACTTCAGTAAAGTGAAAGGAAAGCGATTTTAAATTATCTCCATAATTCGGAGGCATGGCTCCAATTCAAACTGATAAAAATTGTGCTTTGAAGTGACTTAGATACTTTTGAAATTCATAGCCAGCAGCAAATAACTATTGTCAGGAGAACAGGATTATATCCAAAGGGAAATGATTATAATCTGTATACCAAAACATGCCAGAGGAACGTACAGCCTCACTGCTTGTTTCAGATAATTTTATTTCAGATTTAATTCGGCATTGATGCTCATGCCCAATAGCTTTCAGGAAAACTTTCTTCTACTCCACAGGAAAAGAAATAAGTGAATAACAAAACAACAAGTGGTAAAGTTTAGACTTAGTCTAAAAAGATGCAGAAAGTAAATAATTTCTGAATATTTGCAAGTTATGATAACATTTTAAATTTGAGTTTTGTGTAGCCAGAGGACAACATTTATGGCTCACAAATGGGAAACTGGCAGGATATCATTCTCCTGATTATATATAACAGATATAAAGTCATCCAATATATGCCCTAGAAACTGGCATTAGTTGCTCAGTTAAGCCAGGCAAATAAAAGAAGCAAATACATAAATTAAGATTTTCCTCATGCTGTTTTACCATCAGTCTACCTTGAACTGTTTTTAAGTTTCACGAGAATGCACTCAGACACTAAAAGTGTATGAGCGAGGCACTACCCTTTTTAGGAGGCACAGTCTCTCCAGGATCCCTGGTACAGAAAGACACTTTTCCAGAGAAAGGCACAGAGTTCCAAATTTGATGCCACCCTTGGACTAACTCTCCATTGACCACGCTATTAGCCCTAACTGATCTCCTGACCATCAAATGTCACCATGCCATTCCTGCGGCAAATGCATATTATGCTTAGCAACAGGACCTTGTCAGTCCTAGTCTTCACAGACAAGAAATTCAGAGTTGTGAGTGTTGGTGGACCTGATAAATGGATAGGCATTAGTCTCTCCCTCTGTCTGTGTTATATGATTTATCTATAGGTGAGTGTACATATATACACACACACACAAAGACATCCATGTATACATATGCAAATGTATATGTACAAGTATATGAACAGTTTATATATGTATTTTTATGTAGAAAGAATATATGCCAGCTCCAGTAAAAATATATATAATTTTATAAGTATTATCTGATTAGAACACCTGCCAGACAAGGGTTAAATTTTGAAGCTGTTTTCATGTTAGTCCATTGTCTGTAGGATGACTGATCTGATCACTGACAGACATGCAATTAAGAATAAGAAGCAAGCAGTATGATGATAAGTAGTATGATCACCATCCATTCAAGTATCCTAAATGTATAGTCATACTCTTTCTTTTACCCATCATAAAACAAAGTCTGTTTACTAATCAAAACACTACATGCTAGATTACTAACTCATTTGTTTTCAGTGAACTTGAATTTGAGCCACAGGTGTTTTATTTTATACAGAAGCATTTTCTAACAATATTTATTTATTCAAAGACTTTATTTCATCACATACAGTTCATAATTTTCAAAGATATTACACCTTAACATGCATTTGTAGAATGATACCCTTTTTTTTTTAATGTACTCTCAGGATTTTTTACCAGCCTCTCACATTATGAATTCAGATCTATTAAGCTTCCTTTTATTTTTTCCTTTACCTGCTAATCTGTATAAAATCTATAGCTAAATCTTTCACATCAGGCTTTCTGCACATAATAGCTATCATCCTTTAGTCGGTGTGAGGTAGCAAGAGCTCTCTTTTTTCTTCCTAGAACACAAACCATTTAAGCGTTGGTTTCACAGTCGTGCATCCAAATTCATTTACATAATTTTTCCAAGGAACCTAATAGATTTCATTTGCAGGAATTCTGTGATTTATAATCCTTCTATTTTTCACATCAAAGGAGATAACATAGAAAAAATTACAAGGTCTTAGCTCAGATACAAGTGAGAAAATTCTGAAGAGGAAACCAAACACAAAATCTGCTAAAACACTGTGAAGAGAAAACAGGAACATCTGAGTTTTTCTTCTCATAAACTTCCTAAATAAGCAAAGCTAATATGTCTGAAATCACCTTTCCCTCCTCTAACCTTACATTAGTTTTTAACTGAAAAGGCTAAGCCCTCGAGTATGTACTGTACTGAAACTCTAGCCAAATTCAGACTGTGTGAACTAAGGAGCTGGCCTAGTGAATTTATACAACAGACAATTTGCTCTTTTAAATACAAGGTTTAATTCTCAAAGACACAAATATCCTACTGGTGCAGAAAGTAATTAGGCTAAAATAATGAGAGAGATTCGAATTATCTAAGATTTTTAAAGCTTCACCTTTAAATTTTTGTTTTCAACAATTGTCTTTTTTATGTATTAAATGTCTATAATTTTGTTACTTAAAAGTGTTAATCATTATCAGTGTAGCTTGAGATAAGGAAAATAACTAGAGCAATTCCAATGGCTGGAAGATTGTCTCAGTTTGTGAAAATCCACAAATGAGCACATAATTTCTACTGATCAATAAAAACTATAACACAGCACATTAGATTTACACAAGAGCATTAGACGTGTACATATATATTTGAAAAACTAGACTTGCTAAACTCAATCATTCTTCAGCACAGACCATTCTTGGGTCTTCCACTAAATGCCGAACTGAGCCCTGGGTGCTGCTGCTTCTCTATACCCATCATTTGGCCTGATCCTCCAGTGAGTACTTTGCTTATTATGCATATAAGAATCTGGGTGCCAAAATGACACAACACTCAAGTTGGCATCATGAAGTATGTAGCAAACCACATCCTCCCACCCCTCAGCATATTAATGAGCTTATTTGTTTAGCAAGAAGCTCTGTTCTCTATTCACCTTTTTCCAGCTTCAATCAAATTTATGAAAAGCTTTTGGAAATACATAATACTCTGTAAAACAGCTGGAAAAACACTCAGTTTAATTTAGTAGCATTTATCAATTCTATTGGATAAATACTGCTGTAACTCTCTGTCCCCAATCTGAATAAGCATTTCCCATAATTAAAGACTAAAGTTTGTGTCAAGCTTTACAAATAATATCTGCATGCTTTTTCACTGGGATCCCTTGGGAAATCAACAATCTATTTTCATTTTTTATAACAGACTCCATCCTTTTCATAGATTAAACAATGGTATCAGCACTACAAAGTAGACAAGGCTTGTTTTGCAGGGTCTTGTTGTCCCCATTTGTCATGTCCATATAAGACCATTGCATTTTAAAGATGAGAGACCAGGAAAATCAGCTTTCTAACTGGTGCTTTAATGTGAATCCAGCATTAATTGTCTCTTTATATATATTCACAATAGATTCATTACTTTGGACATACTATTTTTGTGAACAAAACATATATTTATAAAGAAACTTTGTGTCTGTTTAATCACATACTTCACCTGAACAAAGATATCAAACTTGTCAAATTTTCTCAACCTGTAACTGCAGCTTGAAATGTTGGTTCTGTGTGCTGACTTTCTTAGAGATTTTAGCTTAAAGCAAGTGCCATGCATTAAACAGTAGCGCTCAAAGGTACCATGACTGTCTGCCCCAAGGTGCACATCACTGCAGTGCACATTCCTGCCTACTTCTCTTACTCTGGGGAGTTATTTCTTGCTAGTTCATACCTGCAGCAAAGTAAAACTTTAGTTCGAAGGTATTTACACATTGTCAAGTACAAGGAGACTCTAATTGTTACTTATGGAAATTTTGCCATTGACTTCTCTAAGCACAGAATCAATCCCTGCTGTCATAACCCTGAAACCTGTAAAACAAGCAAGTTCATAAGAAAAATACAGAGAATTAAACTCACAGTCTACTCATTAGTTAGTGATTTCAGTTCCACCCCATACTGCTCTCAGGTTTACAGTAGCATCCAGGCTAAATCAACAGCTCTAGGAAAAAAAAAACCAAAACCAAAACATCTAAACAAAAAAGGCATCTCCAAATTCCGAACCCTGGTCTTGCATACCAGAACCTACAAATTGCACTAGCACCTCTGCAAGTTACTTTTAAGGTTTGCTTTTGAGTCACAAGCCCTGGACAACCAAAAGTCTCTAATTTTGAAACTTTAAACTGCATTGTTAGAATGACTCTTCAAAGTCTAGGTATAATTTCACAGAAAAGTCTCACCAAAGTAATATAAATTCCTTGATACCTAACTTGCCTAGCAGTAAAGGGGAACCAAATTAGAGTGCTCTATAAAGAAATCAACCTACGAGAATATTAGTGTAAATATTGCATATTTTGATTTCTGTAAACAGAAAACAGTGTTTATTGTATTTTTAAGCAAATACTAGTTAATGATTTCTAGCAGTTGTAAACATATTCAGAAAAATGTAATTTGAGGATTTTTTATGATGAAATTGAATCATAGTAGTCGTTACATAATATTCATATTAATACATATAATGCAAAATAATACGTAGAATCCAAAGTAGTCTACACAATTTTTCTACAGCCTGTTATTTTTAAACCAGCATTTTTACATAGTCTAGAAGTAAATTATGTCATTCTGACCTCACCGTTTTTTCAATCCTTGTTCTTCATAAATTCCCATAATATGGATTTTGTCAAAGTGTACAACTAATTAGTTTGAATCTCAAGCTTATGTCAAAATATTTCTGTCATAATTATATTACTTTAAGGACTTGAGATCTCAAAGCTGTACCTATGTAAGATGCGTGGGTGAGGGATGGAATTTTTCCAGCTACCTCAAAGTTAGGTTTCTGAATTAAGCTAAGCTTTTGTCTTCTCAGCTGCTGGACAGAACAGGTATCCACAGGGCAGTTTATCCAATCCCACCAGAGGAATATTAAGTGACAACAATGTTGTGATGGCTGACACTGTGTTAGATAAATCCTGCCTTTGAAATAATTGTGATATGTCCATATATGATGCATTTCCTACAACAAAACAAAAACTGGAGAAAGCATCTGATTTTCAAGAGCTAATGTTTCATGTTTGAAGGAATTTGATTTTTCTAGTCCAAACTAGATCTTAAAGACACCATTGCAAACTAGAATTTGGTTTAAAATTCAGAAATTACAATGAACACTAAGTAAGATACATAACTGAAAAAAAAAAGACTGGATATGATTCATTGTAATTCACAAAACTGAAAAAATTACTATTAAAATCAGCAGTTTTTTTAAAATACAACCTATTTTCCAACATTATAATGTGTACTTACATGTTAGTAGTTAAAACAAATGCATCTATTTACTAGGAAAAATAATTTTGCTGCATGTTACCAATTCTGTTTTCCCTTGTGATGGTATGATGTTAAAGAAATAAAGTACTATCCCAAAAAGGAATAAAGTATTAAAGCATAAAATAGGCCTTTAAAACTAAATGCAAGCAGCCTTAGCTTGTGTGTAGCTGTAACAACTACCTTTCTTCATGGAATAATGAGTGTCTGAGTAGCTTTATGGCTTTCCCCATGAAAAAACACTTCTAAATTAATCAGTGTTACTACTTCGAGAGTAACTTCTTGCTAAGAAAATAATTAAAGCAAAGAGACAAAATGCAAAATCCAGATCCTTTATGTGTGTATTTAACTATACATAAGTTTTCCAGTACTTTAGAGAAAAAAAGTCTTGTCTGAATCAAAATACTATTTTCAGTATTGTTGTTATAGTCCAATGGGAATAATGAAATAAAAGTAAAATGATCAAAACAAACTTTTGGATAAATAAACTGGTTTTGGAATTATTTGCCCCAAAATCTTTGATTAATTATTATAATGTAAATCAGTACTTTATTAGCTGTGGTTTTACAACATACAGTGTGATTAACATTATGTAAAACAAGGAAACTGAAAAACAAAAAGTTAAAATACTTGTTCAAAAGATACACAGAGAAGTGATTAAGCCAATAGTAATGCAGAAGGGGTAAAAATTTAATTTTTTAAAAAAGTAGTATTGTTCAGGAGGTTAGAAGAACTGGAAACTTGCTGGACACTGCAAAGTAGTTTTGCAGATCAGTAGCAGTAATGTATCCTCATTTCTAACAAAATAAGAGAAGGTGGCGTAAATAGGAGGAGGGAAGCTCGTCTCAGTAGTAAAACTTAAGGGAGAGACAGTCAGGAATCAGATGAAAAGCAAAGACAGGATGATACACAGGAAACACGAGAATGTCTACAAGGCAGAATGATCCTTAGACAGGAACAGGACAGATGGGAGAGAGTCTGATATTCACTATAACATCAAAAAACTCAGGTCTTTGTGGTTAGAAATTAATAGAGGCCTGCCCATTGAGCAGATTCAGAAACCATAAAGATTTAACACACTGACTGTGGACTGAAAAGGATTCAAACACAGAAAACCCACTGACTATGTCCAGCCAAACAGCTTCCTGATTTCCACTGAAAACCATGAATAAATGGCAGACATGGACAAAATTAATAAAAATCAGAAGTCAGTGAGCACAAGATTGCTTCCCATCCAGCAGGTCTCATAGCAGGAATCTGACCACAAATGGAGTTTTAGGACTTGTGAGCAAGACAGCAGACTCACTTTGATAATTTAAATTGTTATTTGGGGTTATAAAACCTTCAGAAATGGAGCCCACAGGCAGTAGTTTTTCAGAAATCCAGTTCTAGATAATGAGGCTGAGCAGAAGATTTAACAGAAATATCAAACTTCTCAGAGGTATTTGCAGGAAGAGGACTTCTCAACAGATGGAGTTGATTATAACCATGCAAGTAAGCCCAGGTATCTAAGATCAAAGCTGGTCCTTCAGCTTTTTTTTTTTTTTTTTTTTAAAAAAAAA
>WKFP01014122.1:278557-299863 GCA_011057875.1 Pterocles orientalis | reverse complement strand
AGCTTCAGCTGGAGGAGTGGTAACTACTGAATTTGTTCCTTCAGTGAAGTACATATAAGAAAAGACGGCAGAATAGGTGATATATTTTCTCCATCTGAATAGGAAATTGCAGTTAGCACATCATGTAAGTCTGTGAAGTATTTCAGTGAAGTTGATTTGTGAGAAGAAAATACTGAGAAATCTGTGAAAGCAGGTGAGAAACTACAGTAAGGCCAATAAAGTATTTAGAGATTACATGCAATGAAAAGAAAAAAAATACATTCAAGAGCTTTAGTTTGTAACATTCTCTCTTAGGTATTTCTGTTTGGCCCGTGGTTTTGAACAAGTCATGCAAGCTGTTAAGATCAAATCTATTGACAATGAACAATTTGGAGAAAGAAATCTTACTATTCTTGTCAAATAATTGTTTTTGTCTTATAATAGTAGAAAGTTTTCTCCAGTAACTAAACTTTAAGGAAATTAATATATGAGAGAAATTGTCTGCATTTGAGACTGTGCAGGTTCTTGATTTAAAATAAGGCCAGGAAGAACATTTTGTAGGAACTGAGAGTGAATTTCCCAGCAATGTTAAACAGATGCAGTGTCACTGGAGTCTGTATAACTACCTGTACTGGCCGCAGGTGTGAATTTAGTCTTGTATCTTTAAATAGAATCATAGAATGATTTGGGTTGGAGGGGACCCTAAAGATCATGTCGTTCCAACCACCCTGCTGTCGGCAGGGACACCTTCCACTAGACCAAGTTGCTCAAAGTCTCATCCAGCCTGGCCTTGAACACCTCCAGGGATGGGGCATCCACAGCTTCTCTGGGCAACCTGTTCAAGTGTCTCACCACCCTCACAGTGAAAAATTTCTTCCTGATACCTAATCTTAATCTGCCCTCTTTCAGTTTAAAGCTATTACCCCTTGTCCTATCACTACATGGCCTTGTAAGAAGTCCCTCTCCATCTTCTACATAGTTGTTTTTGTAGACTAATTGATTTAATGTTGAGATGCCAAAATCAAAAACATTCACATTTTCTAATGCTTTCAAATCTTCCATAGCCCAAAGAGCTCTTATTTTTTTACAATGTAATGTAGTATCTGTGACATGCATTAGCATGTCTCAGATAACATCGCTGAAGTATGCAGAGAAATGTAAGTTTCATTGTATAGAGTATAATTATCTTTCATTATGATTGAGTTAAATACGTATTGAATCTGTATCTGTTACTGACAGGCTGTATTAAACTAGCTAGGGCCAAATGCTAGATCATGTAGCTCACGCTGAAGAGCAGCATAATGGCTGCTTCAGTAGATAGATAAAAATGGGCTTGAGTAGACGAAAAGGCTATGGTGCATATTCTTACTTCCGCCAAAGAACACAATGCTGCATTGCAGCAGTAATTCAGTCTGTGCAGTGAGTGCTGTAACATAGTGTAACTCTTGCTGAAATAATTATCTGTACACAGATTTCCCCAGCGATAGCTGTTCTTCTCAATCACAGTACTCCCACAAAACCTGGTTTGCTCCTGTGGTCTTCTTTCTATCTCACTCAGATACGATGGTCATTAGCTATTCCCCCCGTCTTGTCTGCACCAATGGCCTGATTCCTTTTTGCTGGCTGACAGCAGCCCTTTGCTCCTAAAACTTTTGTTTTCTTTTTTCCGTAGTGGTTGTTCCCATCATGCTTTCTTCTGTCTTGCTCATAGACTCATATTTGAGGTGCATTTTATAGGTTTCCTTCAAGGTGCAAAAGTTCCTCTTCTTCATTTTTGCATGTAGTTCTCATCCAGTGATTTCATACAGACAGAAACCTTTGACATGAATATCAGTCAAGATCTTTTGTGAATATCTGCCATAGTGAGAATCCTGACTTCTGTGTCCTCTGCTGAGTCATACTGGTTTGTTCACTAGGAGTCGAGGCAGAGATTTTATGAACAGGAGCATAGGATGGAAGCTTGTGGGATTGCACTGTGCTGTCACAAGCTACCTTCAGAAATTATAGTGGTGTGAACTGGCTGCAGCTTCATATTGCATTTCGCTACCCCCACAGCAGCATGTTAGTATGTTGACAGCTCCATCGGAGAGAACGCAGAGCTCTGAAGAACAGAACGTGAATCTTTTTCTCCCATTAATGGCAAACATTGAACTTAGAAAGGTATCCAGTCTTTCCTTTTTCTGTTTTTTATGATGTTACTGTAGCCTTTTAGAAAGTTGTTTTCTGTATGGAATTTCCTAATAGGCTTTTATGAAAGCATGAACACATTACTTTAATTTTTCCCCTTTTTTCCTTTCATTCCAACTCACAGTGAAGATTGAAACAATTTTTTGATCAAAGAAGATTTGAGGATTACTTGTAATGTGTTAAAATTTGACTGTAGATAATTTTGCAAATTACTATGTTTTCATCAGATGTAAAAATAAGATAATCCAAGATCTAAAGCACACTGTGTTAGAA
Organism: Pterocles orientalis; assembly: GCA_011057875.1. NCBI lineage: Eukaryota > Metazoa > Chordata > Aves > Pterocliformes > Pteroclidae > Pterocles > Pterocles orientalis. The sequence continues at coordinate 297,424 of WKFP01014122.1, read as the reverse complement.
AATAATGGAGGGTTTATTGGGCTTTCTTTTTCAGAGTAGAGTGCTGGCTTTAAAAAGGAATACAATGTAAAAATAATAATGTTTTAATTTATGTCATAAAAACATTGGTAAAAGTCTTTCAATATTTAGTTATATCAGTTGTTGCAATAGTATCGTGGATGATTTAAACATGGAATTGTTTTACAAATGGCTTTTTATAGAGACTTTTGCTGTAATTTCAAGAACGTGGGGCAGTTATACTTTCAAATTTATAAGCAAGAGAGGTTTGGTGTTTTGGTTTTTTTTTGCAGCCTCATAACTTTTTAATTGTTTACTGGTACTATGCAGTTGAGAGAACTAGCCGTATGATGTTGGTCTAGTAGTGTTTGTATATTGGCATGCAGAACTAAAAGAGATGTCAAAAGGGAGCCTGACATAAGATTCATGACCAGTGCAATGGTGAAGAGGAGCAGGCAGTGTTGGATAGAACTCCCTTACTAAGCATTATGTATAAGAAAGATTGGAAAAAAAGGCATGCAGCAAAATTTTTCAGTGTGTCTCTTGGTGCTTTGACTAGTCAAGTTCCTTTGCAACTTAACTGCAAACACCTAACACTTCAGTCAGCACTGGCTTTGCAGGTCTTATCTCCCTGTGCCAGCATTTCTGAATGCGGGCCTGAAGCCTAAATGAAAGTTCTGTAGCAAGCCTAGATTTCCCAGGGAGCTAATTTGGGTCTGAATTCCCTGTTGCAAGGGATTATTATTCCTTAATCTGCTAATAATGTGTCAGTCTAATCAGGTTACTTTGCTTCTTCATGCTTATGCGTTAATGCTTGATTCCTCTTCTGTAGAAGAAAATAACAAAATTCCCACTGTGTTCTGAGAAAGTAAGTTTGGGTCTGCAGTTTGGTTGATGTCTCAAAAAAGACTAGCCATTTTATCTTTCAGTATGAGAAAGAAATAGAGATTTTAACATATCAAGGACAGTGCTAGTAAGACATAAAGATCTAGCTGATTTGTTTGATTTAGTAAGTTGTTTCCAAAAGTTTGTTTATGCTAACCCGGATTATTGATTACCATTAATTCAGTGACAGGATGATTTTCTAAATGTTCTTTTAACTGGATCATGTAATATTCAGCAATCTCCGTTCTGTTAAATTCCCTCAAGCAACAGAGACACTTGTCAGGTCAGTTTAATGTTGTATATATATATATATTTTTTTTTTAAAGAGGATTTTACATAAGAAAAGGGATACCATCTCTGTTTGTTCATTTCAGTTGTGGAAAAGTCCAGAGAAAAATTACATTCTCCAGTAAATGTGATAATAAAAATTTCCCTTCAGTGGTTCATCAGACACATGACATCAGTTGAGTTGTGAAAAGGGTGAGTGAAACTGCCTGGAAAACAATTACATCAGTTGATCAAATTCCATGATCTAGATCTAATATACAGGGCTTGATATTTTTATTCCTAGCACAATATCATTTTAATTTCCCTTTCATTAACCTTCCGTTGAGCAGGATGTTATCCATAGGACTATAATTTTATAGATTTGCAGTACTTGCAGGGCTTGAGAAAAAGTAGGGGGCATGCTCAGCTGACTGGTGCTTGGTTCTAACGGTACCGATTTTCTAATTGTACATGTATCATTGACCAGGCTGCAATAAAGATGCAAGACAGCCCTTCGGGGTACATCACAAATCCACAGGTGGTCTCTGACTGTCAGATTTAACAACACACTGTCTGTCCTGAAGCAGCTATGAGGTGCTTGATTTCTCAGTTATCGTGCTAACAGTCTAGTAATACCTTGCAGTTCTTTGGTACATGCAAGTTCATCAGAACATGGTACAGCCTTTGTCCTATGGGCCAGATGTTGCAGCAAGACCATAAGCAAAAGCTGAAAGGTCTTCTGTGTCCTGGAGTAATTTCTGATTCTCATCAATTAGCAGTTCATGAGGATTAGACTCCTCATGTATTCCCTCTTTAGTATTTTCAGAAGCTTAACACATAATCTAAATCCCTTTGAAGAGTCTTAGTTGTGCAGATGTGCATACTAGTTTTGTCCCAAGTGATTAGTGAAGAATTTCTCAGAAAACGTTCGTCCCCAAAATCTTACAGTTCTCTTCAGCATGGCAGCTTCAAGCAAGTCAGTCTGTCTTTTTAAATGATTCATTGTCTTAAAAGAAAAACACATACTCAAATGGAGGCATTTTTGTGTCTGTACGTACATGTTTGAAACAGGAGGCTTTTAAAATGGATATGGTTACAGCTTTTCAGATGTTTCAGGCATGTTTAGTTATTTTCTGTTTCCAAGAAACTATCTAAAGCATCAAAGCTCATAAGAAATGAGCATCTCTGCTTTGAATAAAAGATTGTGATTATATATTCCTTGATTAAGAGTACAGGAAAATAAATCAGCCTTGCTTTTGAAGCACTAGGTGCAGCTTTTATATCAAAATCTTAATTTCATGACTTTGAGCCATGGTCTGAAAAACTTAATCTACTTTGTTGGAAATATATTTTTAATAAATTCAAGTACAGCTGTTAAGTCAGGAACTAATGGAATTGGGGTCCTAAATTTTATGTAAAGTGCATACCCCATTATGCCTGTTAAGAACAACCTTGTTATGCTGTCAAAATATGAACAATTAGCCTATCAGTCTTTAGGAGATAAAATGAAACAAAAACCCCTCAGTAAATGAATGAAATGTATTCTATGTAAATATTTAAGACCAGAAAGTGGATTTAATTCCTATAATTTGGAAGTGATTTGACATAATTTTCTTCTCTTTTTCTTCTCAAATCAATGAGATGAGCAGAAATGGGTAAGCCAATGTGTATGATTTCCAAATTAAGTTTATTTTGCATAATAGTATAATATGCTTTTAAAATTTTTTCACAGATACTTTCAGTAGAACAAACATTCAGAAACAGAAGTCCATACTCTTGATTCCCTGGTATCAAGGACTCATCAGGCACTGTCTTCAGTCTGTTTCTTCAATATTTTTGGCCAAGCAGAGGAAGAGCTTTCTTCAGCACTTGTCCATCTGTCTCAGCTGAATTTGAATTCCTTACTGTTTTTCTCATATTAGAAATGCCTAAGAACAGCAAAGTAGTGAAAAGAGAACTAGATGATGAGGTCATTGAGTCAGTTAAGGACCTTCTCTCTAATGAAGATTCTACAGATGATGCCTTTAAGAAGAGTGAACTTATGGTTGATGATCAAGAAGAAAAAGATGTAGATGTTGAAGAAGGCTCAGATGTAGAAGATGAAAGACCTGCTTGGAACAGCAAACTTCAGTATATTCTGGCACAAGTTGGATTTTCTGTGGGATTGGGGAATGTGTGGCGATTCCCATATCTGTGTCAGAAAAATGGTGGAGGTAAGTCTTGTGATAGCTAGTTGTAGCTACATGAGGAAGCTAACCTTTCAGATTTCAAGTTCAGCGGAGATATCCCCAGTAAAACCTGCTCCAGCATGTCAGGTTTCTCTTTTAATTTCTGCCAGAGCCTGTAAGGAAAAACCCACATTCTCTTTATTTAGAGAGACACATCTGCCAAAGTAAATAGGAGATTCTTCTAAGATTCAGTTTCCTCATTTTAGGGTAGAAAGTTCTTGGTATGACCTTGAATAGTGGTCACACTAGTGGTTAAGCAAAACATAACTTTATGCAGGGGTTGCATTATTTAGGACCTGATGAATGTTGTGCTAAAGTGTTCTTTATAGTACTTGGACGATAAATCAAGGCGTTAAACCTGCATCCACTTTAAAGACCAAAGCAGTATTGAGTCTTTAGCAGTACTAAGGTTCTCCTTTACTTTTTAATTCTCTTTAGCTCCTAAGCAATTTGATCATGATTTACTTTCTGCAAGAACAACAAAATACTGTAGGAGTGAAAAGGACTTTTTTTACTAATAGTGAATAATTCAAATCATAACTTTTACATGAAGGGAGTTCATCTGTTTTGTGCCATTATATGGTTAACTGTTTTCCTAATTAACAAGTGACTTTTCACTTAGAACAATAACATCAAGTTGTTTATTTGTTAGCTGTTGGTCTGTGGTCTTAAATCTGGTATGAAGTATGAGGCTGGAGACCTTCATTTATGAATACAGGATTAATTAGAGTTTTATGCTGTGCTAAACTGTACCCTACTATACTATATTAATGCACATCCTCTTGTAGCTAATTACTTAGTTGATTAAAAACAAACCTGTCACCGTTTATTATTCAAAAAGTGAATCTGTACTACAGAATAGAAAATAAAGAACAACATTTTATTCATGCTGGATTTTAAAATTGAATGGTAAAACTGATGTAACTGAGGAGAATAGAAGTGAACCTGGAATATAATCAGAGTATAATTTTGTACTTTGTTTTATCTCCTTCAGTTCAAGCTGTAAAAATGGAGTTTATACTTTCAAATATTCCTTCTTCAGGATAAGGTTTAAATTCTTCTATATCTGGTTATAAGATTTTTTTTTCAGTCTCATTTCTCTACCTTTTTTCCTTCTTTATGAGAAAGTCATTAAGTGGCTTATTTAATGATTTGTGTGCAATCTAAAGTTTTCTTCATCTGTAGCTGATTAACTCAGAAAACGTTGAATGTAGTTTCTCAAAAAAACAGCTTGGCGGTGGATGGCAATCTTGTCTGCTAGACACAGTATAGAATTGATCATGTATCACTACTAGTTGAAAAAAATAGTATGTTTGTTAATGAACAATTTTTAAAACAAACTAATTTGTAGTTAAAGATGTAGCTATTAAAATGTTTATATTCTGTATCACTGCATCCTAAGTATGTCAAGATGGAGTCTCAAGGATAATGCGTTACAGCAGTTTGTGTAGTGTAGTTATGTCCCTTTTGAAAGTCTATGTTTAATGTAGTTAGTAATTTTGCAAGCCCATTGGATTCTCCTTTGAAGCAATAGGAAAGGTCTGTTGGTATGTTCCTTAGACTGGTCACTTCATACTGTCGGGCACTTTGAAAGTTACTCTGCCAGTGAGTGTAAATTTAATTGATTTCAAATATAAATGTATTAAAGTAATTAATAATCTCACAGTTTAGAGAAACAGACTTCAGATAATATGGCACTTCATTAATAAAATTTGAAAAAATAAATAAGGAGCCATTTCAGGTTGAAATTAAATGCTTTCTCCTGTGCTGTGATTGCAGGAACTTGGATGTATAATGTAGTCTGTGGAGGCGTAATGTTTTCTGCACATGGCTGAGATAAGAATGTATTTGGCTTTTAACAATAATTTTGTACCATTTTATAAAATTGCAACTTTCAGAACAACAGAGAAAAGCAAGTGATCATTACAGCTAAAACTTTCTTGGTTTTCGAGTGAACCATAATGCAAGATGGAGAAGGTGACACAAAACATTGAAACATGTAAGGTACATTGATGCCTGTATATGTGTGTGCAGATGGACAGATAATTCTCACAAGTATGTTAAAGAATAGGAGGGAGGGAGAAATTCAAATGCATGGTAAAAAAGACTAGACACATTTTATATCACGTTCCAGTTTTCTGCTACACATTTCATATCTGCTTCATTCTAGGAAAAATTAGAGTGGTTTTATGCAACCTGTTCTAAATTTCAATGTCAGAACTGTTCTGTAGTCTTTTGCTGAGAAAGCTTTACTATAAATATCTGAGTATAAGGTAAATAACTTTTCTGTGGATGTTCCTTAGAACTGTTTCAATTAAGTGTATGGGTAGGTCTCCACCTTCAGTCTTCTAACATTTTACATTTCCTTCCCTATGTTTTAGCAACCTGTATCTGTCATGTACCATCAAGTGAGGTCAGGATATTGAAAAGTGATAAATCAATAAACATACTTCAAATTTAAACCAAAAAGAAGTAAAAACCATAGTTACTCATTAGTTTCCCTCAGGTTTCTTCCAACATTACATGTTCCAAAGCCACCAGTGAAAAGAGCAGGCAAATCCTAACCATGTAGCAATCTTCAATGTTGTCTTATTTTTAAATTCCTGTGGTCAATAACAAAACCAACAAAATAAACATAGAAGAGACACAGACAAGTTACCCCTAATAGATGTATGTTATTAGGGGGTTTTGTGTAGACAATATTGGGTCTCTGCTGTTCTGTTTACTAGAGAGAGTGGGTTTGCATATGGCTATGGCTTGAGGTGTGCCAGCGCTGCTGACTTCAGAGTTCTGTACTGCTTCAGTACAGAGGTATCTGCAGTACCATCTTTAAAGGTAATTTCTGTATCACTACACTGCACTGGTACTTGGACGTCCATAGGTATCTTTCCAATCTTTGTTTCTGTGTCTGCTCTGTACCACCAAAACAACTTCCTTAGCTTTATTTCTTGTGATCCTTTAATAGTTTTTTTGGTTCATATAAACTCGTAAATATTTAGAGTAATATCTGTGCTCAACTGTGTAGCTCTTTGCTGGCTTTCACACTTGGCTCTCTCCCAGAAAAAAGTTTGTTACGAGAGGTGAGAGAAAAGGCTAGTATGCAGCTGGGATGAACTTCAGTCCACATTTAGGATGTAGCTGTAATGCAGGAAATATCAAGAGAATGAAAAAGGCTGTGAAGAAACTTGGAGTACTCCAGACTGCTCATTTTCTTGACTTCGGAGGAGGCGGAGGGCCCAAAGGAATTTTAGGCTCTGCAAATGAGGACTGTAAATTTCACTGCCTTCTTCACCCCTGTGTTTGCCACAGGTCCCTCTTCTCCCTGGTAGAGAATGCTCAGTCCCCATCTGGCAATTGAGACACCTCTTCCCCTCTTGGTAGCCTAACAGATAAAAAAACCTGTTTCTTCCTTGATGGCTCACAAAGGTGATTTGCATTGGAGCTGGGTATACACTACTCTTTTGGATTTTTTTTCTATTTATGATTTTTACACTATAAACTTTATTTATTACTCCTTTACTATATGAAGACAAATATTTATTCAGATATGAAATTGTTAAATAGGAACTGTGGCTAACCTGCAGTAGGTTCAGAGCTGCTTCAGCCTCCTATGATTGATAGTGAGCCATAAAAATACACAACTCAGACCTACCCAGTCTTGCTGTGAGGCTAATAAATAGTGACAAGCTAGACTGTGTTTTTCCTGCTGCTTATTACTATCAGCTGGCGAGTATCTTGCACACCTTTCACCTTTTTCAAGCAAAGGAAATATTTAAGGTTCATTCTCTTTGGTTGTCGTTTTCCCTTAGGACTAGCAGAATTAAAATGGAACATTTCCATATTAGAAGTAACAGAAGAAAACTAAATTAGGTGTTCTGCTAGAATAAGTGATATTTGAATGACCTTTATTATGAAGACAAGTGAACATAGTTATCTAGGAGTTGCAATTCTAGTGTTGCAATTGTTATTGGGATTCTACAAAGTACTGCACACACAAGGATTTTGTGTTGCATTTTCATGAACATTAACTTAATTTTCCGGATTTTTTTTTTTAAGGTCAATCTTTTTAATATCTCTGTGACGTAAAAAGTCAAAAGAACTAGTAAGCATGATAAACAGTTAAAAGCTGTGAGCAGCACGGGGAAATCTGTAGCGGATTATCTTGCTATTAGGTTTTGAAAAGATTAACATGGGTAGAATCACATAATGAGTTTCTACAGTTAAATAGTCTGGATAGTGAGATACTAGTAGATTGAACAGTTGATTCTGTAGTCTTAGAAAAAGCAAAGCAGCTATTGCTGAGAACTGCTGAGGAAATAATATGTAAACAGTTAAAGACTGAGTAATCATTAAAAGCTACAGTCTGATTGTCTAATTTAAGTGGAATGGAAGCAAAGCAAGTATTCTCTTGTATTCCACCACTGAGTATGGATTCAGTGGCTTTATTATTTAGCTATTGATCAGTGATTTATAATCAGTAGAGTGAATTTATTAATGTCTTCAACATTACTCAGTGAGTTCTGATTTAAACTGTATTACCAGACTCATGAAGTGTAGTTGTACTTCAGTGTGCTGAAAATGTCTTATTTTTATTTTGCAAGTGTAATTTGTCATTAAAGTTGACTGGCTGAGGGGATTTCATCCTTTAAGCACAGATTTATAAATAGACATACCTGAACGTATTTTCAGTGCAGTGCTAAAGCTCATCTTCACTGAATAAGAATTAAATCGGACACTAGGCACTTAATTAAAAACTAGCACAGCAGCAGTTGAAACAAATCTGGAAAATTATTACATTTTCAGGTTATATCGAGAACATCTTGAAGAAGAAAAGTTCTGTAGTATCAAGATGGTAGTAGTAATGTCATCTTGCATTATTGCTTCTGAAATTATTTTCCGACTCTTCAATCACTATGAATCATGTAATTTTATATTATTTTTTTCCCCTGGGAATTGATGAGAGCTTAAATCAAAACCAGTATTAGTATTCCACTTTGATTAATAATGTTGCTAAATGCAGTATGCATTGTAATATCAAGAGAAACTATTTAGCAATTATCCCATTATGGTGCTTGGTTAAATAAAAAAAAATTAAGAATTCAAAGCAGTGCTGTGCACAGTATTAATGTTCACCAGTTTCTGAAATCTTTTATATTGTTGCCATTCATTCTGGTGAAGAAGGGTGAGGTATATTTTTTTAGATTTTTTTTCCTTATGAAGTTGAGTTTTTTTACTAAGAAAGCCAATATTTAGTCCAAAACATGCAAGAATTGTCTTTACAGGACAATAATTTTTAGAATGTGGAAAGGAGACCTGGGGATCCTGAACTACACAGAATTGTGATGCTCAGAAGGCAGCTTAGCTGGCAGATGTAGCAGACAATATATCTAATTGTAGGATACTGTTCAGCGTGTGTAGTTTATTGTTGGAATTCAAATAAAAATGATCCTTATTCAGTATTATGACTCCAAGGACCCATGTGTTCACGCACTGGCAACTAAGAGACATGCTGAGCTGTTTCCATAGTGATTCTGTTTTATGATGAAGTGAAGATGTCTAACAGTTCTTTGAAGTATGTCTAGCTTCAAGGGAAGGCTGAAACGAAATACTTGTCCAGAGAACCTGTGTTTTCATGCTGACTATAGGACACAGAAACCCTTTGCAGCTGTGATATGCAGTTGTATAATCCTGCTATGTCCAAATTATATTGGACTGAGCCTTGTATATGTGCACTGTTTTCCATTATGTCCTTCTTTTGGGGAGGGGCACTAGATCAGAAGGGAGCTCAGCAGGTTTGAGTGATAATAAGACCAGTGCTTCAGGTGCTCTGTCCAAGCCCTGCAATATAAAGATGAATTCTGCTGGCTCCCCACACTGAATTACAGGGTTGTGTCATGTATAATGTAATGTGGGTTTAACACCACATTTATTTAACTCATTTAGTTGAATCTAACTGATAAATCTTGCAACTTACTTTGATACTGCACCATAAAACACCCACGTCAGCCCAGTCTTTAAACGTGTGCTTAACTTTGCAGCCTTGTGATTAAGGTTGTGGACTGGGACACTGAAGAGCTGGGTTCAGTTCCTGCTCTAGTACAGTCATCCAGTGGGATACAGGGTAAGTCACTTAGGCCCCAATTTTTTTTTTTTTTGAGCTGTTAGGCTTGTCTCAGCTATGCCACACATGTCTAATTGAGACCTCAGGTATCATTTACAGTAGTATTGTGCTGTTTGAAAAACGATGTACTGTTGGCTTTCAATTAATTGTATGACCAGATTTTTAAAGATAGTGATGCCAAAGCTTCTCATTTGCAATGTGGATTTAGAGTATACTTCTGTCTCACAGAAATTTTGAGAGAATGTTGATGATAAGGGTATTTAATGATATTATATATTCTTAAGACAGGTAGTCCCTCTCATTTTGGAATGTGGTTGTTACTCTGTTCCTCAGTATTCCTCACATTTATTTCTTTCTGTCTCTCTTGTTATTGTCTTTTTGTGGTAGAAAGTGAGTCCTTTATGTTCTTTCTGTTATGTGCACATACAAGATGAGCCACAAGAGAAACTGAAGTACAGAATGGGAATGTAGCTGCTACCTCAGCAGAAGTAATACTTAAACCATCTATACTGTGGTGAAATGTGTAGACAGACCATGACGTTTAGCTCTGTGAGGGAGTATTGTAAGCTCAAGACTAGTACATTGTTCAGAGCCTGGTATAGGTTGTGACCAAAGATTGCTCCAGCAATATCATTGCATATCATGTTATCATGTCATGAAAATAAAGCACAAGGAGCTATTTTATTGCTAACAACAGCCTATAGACTGAGGTAAACAAGATCAATATTCTTTGTCTGGTCTACCAGTGGTTTTTCTCAGATTTTCTTTCTTCTGTCTTTTTTTCTTACTTTTCTTAGTCTCAAGACTGTAGTTACTCCATGCTTAGGTTCTGTGTAAGATCTTTATAATGGAAGGTGATGTCCAATTTGTGTGTATTTCACGAAGAGCAAAATAGCAAGTAGACCTAAATCGGAGCAGATGGTAACAGAAAACATGAGGCCTCCTGCAAAGCCTAGGAAAGTTTTACTTATCTTAAATAAACTATTTCATGAGTTAAGCTGCCTACTAAGGTTATGCAAATAACAGTGTATTTTGACAGACTCCTAAAAAAGCCCTAGAAAGTTCATGCTGGATGAATAAACTTAAAGTAGGACTTGGCTGGAGTTGAGGATGAATCCCAAATTGATTTCTGAATTTTGCTCAGCTTCTCTCTCATCACAGAGATTAATAGACTGATTAGACAAGTAAATAGCTCCGGGTCTAAGCTTCTGAGGTCTTTAGATCTTTGCTTTGTAGCTTGCTCCAAGATGCCACAGTCTGCATTTGTTCAGTGTTTTTCTTTAGCCTTACAGTGGTCGCAATCAACAGTCCTAATCCCTTGGAGTTAGGTGGCCAGCACAGTACTCCACATTGCAGAATAAGAGCCATGCATTTGAAAAATAGGTGCCAAGCTGCTAGTTGCTGATGCCTAAATGTTTTGTTATCTCTAGTATTAAATACTTCTCAAAAACAAGGTGGAAGTTAGGCTCTGAACTTGTCAGTGCACTTGGGGTATGGATATATTGGCTTGCAATTAGTTTTACTGAAATAAATAGTGATACATCTTTGAGTTAGAATTGTATATGAACACCTCCTGGGAATAAGACCTTGAAAAAAGGAATTGTTTTACATATATATGTTTAAAGGTGAAGTAACAGTCGCATTTTCAAATATGTCTTTAAGCAGAGGTTGTGAGTACTGCAAGATCTAGATCTACAATACTCCATTTCCACTTCATGTCTCTAGTCTCTGTCTGGATCTTGGTAGAAATGGGCTGATACAGTTTTCTTGCTTAGCTGGACAGAGTCATTATTCTGTACACTTGGAAATCCCCTTTCTGAGCATCTGAGGTGCACATGGAAAAATCAACAATATGGTCTTCTGAAACTGCTTAAGATTGGATGAAATTCAGAATATTTCCTTCATAAATTCAGTCTTGCTGCTCTGTTTCAAATCAAAGTCTAGAGATTTAAGACGTATTGATTCAGCTTCTGACTGCATCACTCTATCTCTAAAAGGCTTGGTCAAATGCCTGAAATTTCACACAAGCTAGATTAGATAATTGCTTGCTTTCAGTAAGGTTTGCCTCAAAATGCTACCATGCTTTAGAAATTCAATGCCTCTCAGCTTTTCAGATTTTACAAAATGTATGACCAAGATTCGGGTAAAATTACTCTTTGCATGTGATCAAAAAAACTTTGCAGTGAATGACACTAGTTCAAACTTGAAACTATTAGAAAGTTTCACATTTCTTTTGTCACGTTCTGACTCTTCTTCCACCCACTCTGATTTATACTTTGTTCCTTTCACAGGTGCCTATCTTGTGCCATACTTAGTTTTGCTACTGATAATAGGGATTCCACTCTTTTTCTTGGAGCTTGCTGTGGGTCAGAGGATCCGCCGAGGGAGCATTGGTGTGTGGAATTATATCAGCCCCAAACTTGGAGGAATTGGATTTGCAAGCTGTGTAGTAAGTTTTTAACATTAATCCTGTGGTTTGCTTTCAGTCTGTATGATTCAGGCTTACTCTTTTGCTGCAGGAAGAGGCCACTGATTTATAGCTGGGCTTCAAGGTCAGTTGACAATGTTTTGGAAGATCTTAAAACTTAGATTTGTACATGAAAAAATATTAATACAGATGTGTCTGTTAAACCAGCCAACTTGTATTTTGTGATTCTTTTGAAATTAAGAACTAGGGAACAGAGTTGTCTTCTGGGGAAAAAAAGCCTGTAAAAATGTAGGTATTACATGATAAATACAGATAAAAGTGAACATTTAGAAAATGTCAGGTACTTTAATGGGGCAGGCTGTTCAGTTCTTATTCTGACTTATTTCAGTTAAAATTAGGTTCAGTGATTGATATGCGGAAGTTCAGTATGAATTTGTGCTTTTTAAAATTTGCAAATGTAGTTAATAAATTAATTTTTTAAAATATTTTTTTATAGGTGTGTTTCTTTGTGGCCCTGTACTATAATGTCATTATTGGATGGAGTCTGTTTTACTTTTCCCAGTCTTTTCAGCATCCATTACCATGGGACCAGTGTCCTTTAGTTAAAAATACCTCTCATACCTGTAAGTCTATATTACTGTTCTTAATAATCATATAAAAAATATAACATTTTAGATTTTCAAACAAAAAGGAGAAAAAATTGAAATTCAAATAGATATTTTTTGGGAAAAGTGTTGTATGCAAAACTGGTTTTGCATGTTGATAAGATGTCACGTTATAATACTTGGAAAAATACAACAAAGAAGCCTAATCTAAGGTAAGTAAACTCTATTTGGAAAGGAACATCACTGTCAACAGCATTTTAAAGAGTAATGAAATTAGGAGAGTGTGATTTAGTGTGTTGCAGAAAAAAAAATTCTGATTACTTTTTTTCTTATTTTGGTACTGCTTTTATGCTTTTTTGGGGAAAAACATAGTGGAAGAACAATATTTCTACATTTCAATTAATAGGATCCTGGTCACAAAGCAAAAAGTGTTGCGTTACTAACAAAGCAGAGTATAGGAAATTGTAAACATCAATGGAATGCATGTGATAATACCGTTATTTGCTTTGTAAACCAATAGGAATCATATAATTGGTCAATGGTTTATTGCTATAATGAGGCAGTTTCAAAAGGAGATATTATACAACAGCATTAAAAGTTCCTCATCCCTTTTTTGATTATCTTGTAATAGTTGCACACTTTGCGTTATCCTTGCTCTTCAATATGAATATGAAATATTCCTTTTCATTCATTTTTTTATTTCAAATCCTAAATTTTCTTTAATTACCTTTTTGTGTTTTTACACACCTTTAATAAGGAACATAACCAGGGACATTTGAAAAGCTGTACATTGGTTTTATATTGTCTTTGCCTGAGTTACTTGCTTCAGCTGTTTGAAATAATCAGTATATGTGAATGCTGGCACACAGTCAAATTGACTTTATTCCACAAGCTGTTGTCCATTAATCGAGCCACAGTGTTTGTCTGTTTACATACTCTTATCCTGCTTAAATATTAAGATACATTATGTCAGCCTAATTTAAGCAGAGGCATCTGAACTAAGCTTAAACACAGGAAAGTATTACGTTATATTTGATAACATCGTATCATTTTTGACAGTTTATTGCAGTGAAGATATGTCACCTGTGTTAGGTTTCTTAAAATTAATATATTTTCCTTTCTTTTCATTAACCTTGACTCTGGACCTAGCTTAGAAATATGATTGATTGTCAGATAGAAATAATTTATTAAAAGTAAATATTTTGTTTGAAGAATTCTATTTATATGTTTTATGTCTAGATACAATTTCTTAAACTGTTCAGTAATGTGAGAAAAGCAGAAATCTAAAAATCATTTCTGGAATACAAATAGCAATTTTAATTTAACATAGCTGTGTAAGAGCCATTTTTCCCTTTTCACTTTGGTATCATTATGTTATTAACTTATCGTTTATGATAGTAATGAAGTGCCTGTTGATTTGAGTGTCATGTCAAAGCAGACACAATAGATAATTTATTTCCCATATATTTTTGAAATTAATATAATTCAGTGTGTAATTTCAGAGAGATACTTTTAATAGCGTGTAAGTAACAGTATCGTATGGTACTGTAGGTAATCAAATCTTGTGTAGTAAATGAAATTTAGGTCTTCATCTAGGCCTGCCTACTATTTAGCATTTAAGTGAAAACTAAATTTTGCCTAGGACTCAGACTGGCCATGTGCAGAGGAATACATTATCCCAAAGGACTGTTTTACATAGATTTTTCCAGAACCTTTCACTGATATCAGTCACTTCTTTTTTATAGCAATTGTTTTTAAGACTCTTTGTGAGTTTACTTTCTCAGTAAATAATGACAGCACAATTTGCAAATATTGGGAATTGGTAGAACATAGTTATGAAATGTTGGGAAAATACTTCTCCTGAACCCATTCTTTACTTGCTAACATCTCTTGACAGTTGTGGAGCCAGAGTGTGAAAAAAGTTCTGCAACCACTTATTACTGGTACAGGGAAGCGCTGAATATTTCCAGCTCTCTGTCTGAGAGTGGGGGTTTAAATTGGAAGATGACTCTCTGTTTGCTGGCTGCCTGGGTCATGGTATGCCTAGCCATGATCAAAGGCATTCAGTCTTCAGGCAAAGTGAGTATACTGTTTACCTAAATGGCACTGTTTTACTTTGAAACATTTTTGTTCACCACACCCTCTGTTTACTTTGGTATGAAATCTGTAGGAGCAGGTTAGAAGCTGTGACTCACCCCAATATTTGTATGATCTCAAGTAGAGGAATGTTAGTAGTTAAGCATTAAAATTGTAGTAATTTAGTGGGAATTGAGACCTGAAGAGGAATAATTTCTTTCCTCATCAACGTAACTGTTGCAAGTAACCGTACCTCAGCTTTGTTGGAAGTCTGTGTGTTTCTGAATGTCTAAGGAATTAGGTTTCCATGTATACTCACAGTGTGATTGCGGTGCACCCAGGTCCTCAAAATTCTTTGGTGTTTTTCTTTTTATTGTTGCTGTCACTGGTGTCCATACTTCTGTGATTAACACAGCTGCTTTTCAGGATTCCAGATTGTTTCTTTTAACTAAAGACTAACCATCCCTTTGCATCTGAGTACGTCACCTTGTCTTCTTTCCTTTCCATGCAGCCAGCTGGAATGGCTGGTGATTTTGCTAGGTCTGTTGATCTCAGTGGGACTTGCAGATGAAAAATAATCTGTTCCAAGAGGAAAAATCTTTGCTATTGAAAAGTTTGGCACCGGGGCAGAAATTTCTGTTACCTGTTTAGTGTATTTCAGTTTAAGAAACAGCTAGCAAGTTTAGTGAAAGAATAATTCTACTAAACTTTAAAGCACAGAATAGATTTGTTTTCATTCATAATGGAAAATGAAAGACTGTATTTGACTATTATTTTTTTTTTATTCCTTGTATTAGACAAATGAGTCAATCAGTGTGTCAGAAGGGTATTCTGTTATACAAGTGTTTAAGTGATACAGAAGACCAGAAGTGCTGGGCTTCACAAATGCAGTAGCAAAAGCATGCTTCTTCAGTGTGGAAAGCAGTGCAGTATTGCGCTTCAGGAGTGTGACGACTCTGTGGCATTTTGTTTGTCCAGTAGTCAGTGCAATATTGCTTTCTAGTTTTTATGACTCAGATCTTAAATAATTTCTATAGATGAGAGAATATCCCCTGCTTTTCTTCTGTTTTGGCAGTAAAAATTACTTAGTGGTTTGAACCACTTCTGTTCATGCTGCATTTATCGTACTATGTACTTGGATCAAAGTGCATTTGTAAAGTGAAGTATTTCTGAAACAGTCTACTTTTGTCCTTCTCGTTTTCATCTCATTGAATTCACAACTGCATTTGCCTGGAAACCCGGTTTGTTATTGGTTAGTCAACACAATGGCAGCTGTATTGTTTTAATACAGTACAGAGTTTATTTTACAGTTGTGGTTTTGCTTTCTTCTGCAGAGACAAGGGGAATGGGAAGTGTTCTGTATATTTCTTACAGCATATGCTTATCAATTCAGTCATATATCCAAAAGATGCTGAGTAGCGAATGAAGCTATTGAAAATAAAGTCCATGGATATCATGTTAAATTTCTTCTTAATGTTTTTCAGATCATGTATTTTAGTTCCCTTTTTCCTTATGTGGTACTTCTATGCTTCCTGATCAGAGGACTGCTTCTTAATGGGTCATTGGATGGAATTCGTCACATGTTCACACCTAAGGTATGTGCTTAATTTCGGTGTATTAAAGTTTCAGTGGTGATTTGACCATTTATGAATGCTCTCATTTAAGCTTATTGTCTTCATAGAACATTTGACCATATTTCTGTTCTATTAAATTTCAAAATTGTTTTTGACCTTGGCACAATATCAGGCCCTAAGGTCCAAAGGCTCTAAGTGTTCTGAGGGCCTGTGTGGAGTTACCTCCCTTGAGGTGACAAGTTCCCAGAGTTAGATGCCTTTATAAAGCTAAGCAACTGAAAGTGCTATTTCCAGGATTTAGGGTATTTAGAAAGCTCCAAGTACTGAAAAGAGAAGGGAATCTTAAATCTTGACATTCTCTAGGATTGAAATGCCTAGTTCTGGCGTGTCACAGTGAAATGCCTTACCTTGAATGCTGTGTTGGATTTACAAAATTAACTTGCCTCTTTTGAAAGGGGACAAATTTGTCCCTTTTTAGAAAGAAATTAGTTCTGTTTGCATAGTAGCCAAGAAGTACAGGAGACCTGCCTTAATGCTCTGCTCATCTTGTAAAAGTAGCGTATAAATACTTACCACTCGGGTTTCCTTGCCATGTTCTCTATGGTTGTCATGCCAAGAAAGCAGCAGGTCTAAGCACAAATTTTTTGACATGAACATTTTTATTGGGAATGTGTCTTATAGAACTATGGAGGTGAGAAGGGATGTTGCGTATCATTGTTTAGCCTGAAGTTTTAAATTCTACCCATATCTCAAATACTTGTAACTATACTACAGGAACAGCATGTTTGAGTAGTCAGAGCCATACTTGCTCCGGAATGCGTAATACTAGGCTTCATGTTGTGTTACTGTATTATGAAATTGACTTTCCAACAAATCCATTTCCTAATACAGTTCAACAGAACAGGACTGATGTTTTAAAAATGAAAGCCAAATAACAAGATTATGAAAATCAATGCACATAGTGGCTACTACCAAATGACAAGGGTGTTGTCAGTTGCTTTGGTGCAAGGTGTTTTGAGTCTGTGGAGAGCTGTCATCCTATAAAAATGACCTTTGCTAGCATTCACATTGTTATGTCTTGCATTGTGATATGCAGTCATGCTCCACTCACTGTTACTGCTTTGGAGAGTCATGGTTCTGCAGGAACTTGCAGGCTGTTCAGGCAAATTTGTGAAATCTGAGGAACAGAAATAAAATGCTTGTTGATGAAGAGGGAGTCTATAGCAGAGATGGAATACAGGTGTCTTGGAAGTTATAATTTGTTTTCTCAACCACAGTATTAATCCTTTATGTAACTAGAGAAGTACCGCTAGATACTGAGGGGGAGTGAACACTGAAACTCCCCCTAAATACCAACACCTCTTCACTATTTAATCTTTCATGAGTTAGACCTAAAATAAGTTGCAGCTGATGCTTACCTTATAGTTACATTATAATGTAATCTTGCAGTTTTTTCAAGTGTTCAGATAAACAATATTGAAAGAAAAATTGTTTTTGATTTCTTCTAATGGTTTCCAGTTCTGTATCTCAAAATTTAAGTTGTGACTTAAATTTGAGGTCAGGAGGCCTATATGTTATATACAATCTATGCGAACAAAACCCTTTGAAAGTATTTTCATTATAATCTCTGATTGTTTCTGTACTGGAGCACTAATTTGGATTGTAGGTTTATATGAAACTACCTGAAGGAATTCAGACTCACCCAACTCTTGTTCCCATTTGCTCTATTGTGCTAATATTTTATATGGGCAGGCAGACTGTAAAAAGGATTACTAAACTGATATAGGTTTAAAGTAATCCAGGTGTATTGACATGAGGAGGGAGAAACATCTTTACAGCCTTGATTTGTTCAGCAAACAACCACTTTTCAGCCACAAATGATCACAGCACACTCCCACAGTTGAGTTGTGTCAGCACAGCAGGGTACCAGCACACCTTGGTGCAGGTGTGAGAGCACAGGGGTAATGAAGAAGGGGAGAATTTCTTTCTTTGATGTGGTTAATGAACAAAGCAGATATTCTAAATAATAACCTTAACGAAAAACCTAAAGAAAGGTATATGGAAAGCCCACTGAAGTCAACTACTACAGTGAAACTTTAAGGCTGTATGAAGCTTAAATACTGAGCCCTGAAAATCTCACAGAAAATATCTTATAATAGCAAATCAATTACAAGTTTATTTTGAAATGCAAGGATATGCGTATCTGAGAATGTACTGCCTTCGATGATACCAAATGATGTATTGCAG
This sequence comes from Pterocles orientalis, assembly GCA_011057875.1. Lineage (NCBI taxonomy): Eukaryota > Metazoa > Chordata > Aves > Pterocliformes > Pteroclidae > Pterocles > Pterocles orientalis. The sequence goes on along the minus strand of WKFP01014122.1, from coordinate 278,996 downwards.
AAAGAGCCGTGTTCAAATACTTAAGGTTTTGGTAAAATTAAGAGTATTCCTCGAGGTCCCTCTAGTGGAAAAACCCTAGCATGACTGTGTGGTACAGACAGAATGAACTATGTGCAACAGCTACTTGTGCATTGAAATTATAGCAAAAATTACAAGTCAGGAACAAGTTTATGGTCATAAACCCCCTTTTTTCAAATATGTTGTATTTTAGCTATATGTAAAAGAATAAAGAGGGTATCTGCTACCTATCTGTAGTAGATATTGTACCCTTATGAGAAACTGGGAATTTTTCAAAATGTTACCATAACAATAGGAGGCTTCCTTTTTTTTTTTTTTTCCCCTCAGAGTAAGACAGTCAGTCTTATGATGCTGGCATGTATGCTGATGCTTTTTAGTTTTACTGTATTTGATAAGCCTAGGGTTTAAAAAAAAAAAAAAA